>JAIEZT010000084.1:19884759-20246143 GCA_019594935.1 Periophthalmus modestus | reverse complement strand
GAACTATTTAAGTAATGTGTTTTGTAGAGCGCTCAAACTAACAACTCCATCCAGAGAGCTGAATGTTGTGTAATGAAAAGTAGACAAAACAAAGTAATAATGGACTAATCTTACATATGGCAAGTAATTAGTCACAATTGTATTTAAAAACCAAAAGGGGTATTGACTGAGATACTATACTGAGATATTTGACCATCTATAATGAAGAAGTCTACTACATTGTTATCAACTGGTACAACTTATACCTCTTTTTGTGTTGTCATGATACTAAAATTTCAAACTTATTTCGAGTTAAAGGAATAGACCTGATACTTAATACCGATTCCATGATATAATAAACCACTTTTTATTTAGAGATTAGAATGAATTAAACATCTAAATCATAGCACTTTTTTTATTTTTCCGTAGATTCCATGTGGCCTTATATCTGGTGTAATCCCTCACTCGTCCAGGTAGGTTCCATAGTGGTCCATGGCCGTATACTACTCTATGTGAGCTCATACTTATACTCGTTCTAAAGCCATTCAAGAAAGTTTCATTTCTGTCTGTGAAATTTACTCATTTGAGCAGGTATCGATGCTAAAAAAAAGTATCTATTTTCATTAATAGTTTCAGTATTTATTAGTATCTGATTGTTTTATTTTATTGCATTTCATTTTATACATGTGTTAAACACTTTCTGAACTGGATTTGTCTTTTTAAAACTTTCCTCTTTCTCCTTTCTCTCCTCTTCTTCCTTGTTGAAGAAATCGTATCCATGTCTAATGCAGGGCGCATAGTTTACCTCCAATTTTGTGTTGACTCCTCTGTGGTATTTGGCAGGGAGCTTTGTTTGTCAGTAGATTAAATCAGAGCAGAGCCGACTGTGACCATGTAAAGATGCCAGGATGTGGAAATCGTGTCTTTTCCTGCACTCCTTGAACACAGCAGCGCATGACCTATTTATTGGTAAAGTATTTGAACTGTTGTTCTAAAAACTGACAGAACAATAAAAATGAAAATGCACCAAACATGTGTTGCATATATTCAAATGCGCTCATGGTCAGTGTATAGCTGCCACTGAACCAACTGAACATCTCTTCGGGAAGAAGTACAAGAAGTGAAAGATATTTTTTTTTTTGTGGTGATTTTTAAATTTCATATTTCTTCTTCTTGTCAGAATGAGGCTGGGTGTGGTTGGAAGGGCGTCTGATAACAAACTTTCCAAATAAACATGCTATTGATTTGCTTTGATTTTCTTAATTTATTTTCACTTCCAGTTCCCTGGTTGGAAGAGAAAATAATTAAGAATTACAGAGTCCAACTATTTAAAGTCCAGTGTTATAGAAAGAAAAATCCTCCATAGAAGCTGTACTTTGCCATATTTTAACCTTGTTATTACAGAGGTTAGAACTGACCAAAGATAAAGTTATTAACTTTATGGCAGTATTGGTGTTCTGAGGCCCAAAATGTATTTTGACCCTCCATACCAACTCGTGTTCATGATGAACCTGTTAGGCTTGTACTTCATATAGTTGATAATCTTTGTTCTGGTAAAAGGGAATAATATTTATTGCAGACCCACTAACTTTGAACTTCTCAATTTTTCTTGGAACAATCCAAAGTGTCACAACAGCTCATTAGGGGCAGTAATCCCAGAGGAATTCACCAAGGTTATGTGTGTGAACAGGAACAGGGACCTCTCTATTCGATTAGGCTCGGCTAGTCTCACTGGGAGTTTAAGTTGATTTCTACGTAACCATGATATTTACAACTATGAAAACAGTTTTACTTTAGTTATAAAATAGTTTTATTGCATGTTTTATTGGCATTGGTCGGACATTTTTAATCAAAATCAGATCTTTTTATTTGCTTATTTTATTTTTTTATGTAGCAATACATTTTATAACAACCACCACTATAAAATATTTGACTCTCAAACTGAGTTGTACATTTATTTTAAAAAGTATGTCTCATTACCTAAAACATCACCAAAATCACTCTTATGTCCAGAACCAAGACGGACCTATACATGATTTGCAGTGTGTCTAATTCAGGACATAAAACCAGGACCACGACTAGATAAATGTATCTGTCCTACGTAAAATAAGTGCATGTTTCCCCTGTAATCAGCCCTTCTTGTTCACTGTAGGTGTCCTAGATTCTTCCTCTGTCAAGCGTGACAAATTACCTCCCCGATAACTACTAACTATTTAGGGGCACACTTTGCACCCATTTGTCTCGCTCTGTTTTACATGCACCTTTTGAATGGTTGAAATTCCAGTATGGACGAAACTTCCTTTTGGTCAAGGTGTACATGCAGAACTGGTTAGTCTTAAAGCTTGAGATGGTAGTCCTCTGCAGTAGTTTTGTTTTACCAAGGGACTTCCCCAGAGCTCATTTTGTTTTGTTAGCCAATGTTGACTATAGCTGCATTTTTTGGATAATTCTTGACAACAAACTTCTTATACATGTACAATATTAAAAAAAAAACATGACTGCAGTAACCTACAATTAAACTAGATCCACAACTCGAATACTACTAAATTAGTAAAAGTATTAGTATTAGTAAAAGTACAAAGCTGCATGGCCTTATACATGAAGATGGTTTGACAAGGCAACTGACATAAAACTGCTATACATATATAATCTCTGCACACTTGGACACATGCCACAGCAAAAGGATGATTGCAATACTTTTTTTTCTTGCAATTGTTATCACGTAACCTGTTGTTCTTCTAAAGCTAACGTTCTGCTTTGTGTAGATCGCGCTTTACTATATGGTCATGTATCTATACTATCGAATCTCCTGCTTGTGTTTAGTCTGGACTGGAGCACAGTGCTGATTCAAGTCGGTCTTGTTGGCATTTTGCCTCACTGCAGCGGCTGCTAAAATAGTCAGGGAGGAGGTCAGCTCGGTTCTCAGTTCATTCTGGGACATCTTTGGCCACTACCCCCCTCTCTACCCCCACCTTGCCTTTCTCTGCTTCAAACTTCATCATCATCATTGTTTTATGAAATCGTGTATATTTAGACTGGGTCCATCTTGTCCTTGCTTGCACAAGTCTATGCAGGATACAAATATTTTCATCCTTTCTTTAGGAATGGGACATGTGTAAATATTTGCTGTGTTATTTGGGACATTGATCTTTAGCCAAAAACCATTCCGAGTTATTCTGGGACCTGATCAATGATTAATGACTGATATTTAAAACGTGATGTTTGCCCATCAAATAGCATTGCCAATAATGTCACTGTTTTGGCATTTTGTGGGATTTGTAATACTTTTTACTTGTTCCACTGTATACTACATTTCTACAATGTTATGATTTATGACAACATTCAGTTATACCAGCTGCTCAAATGAGATTATTATTTTGGATACAATTGCATTACTGGGCTCAATATGCCAGAGAACAGATTTGGGACAATGGTCCAAAAACATAATGCACGCTCATTGATTTTACTATAAAACTGGCCTTTGTGGACTTTAGATCAAAATTAATTGCTTGTTAAATTATATTTTTGTTCAGTATAGTGGATAGCTGCATACACTGTTATTCCAGAGATGAGAATCTTCAGCTGTCTTGAGTCACACAGTGTTACCTTCTCCTCCTTAGGAAAGGATGACTCCTAAGTACAATAGCTGCCTTTAACCATGTGCTTTTGGGCCTAGTTTTATACGGCATCTAAATCAGTTCACTCTTCACTCCAAATCTTTTTTAGGACTATGCAATAGAAGTAAAGTTATAAATGTTTTATGCTAGTTGAATCCTTAATTCTATAAGCTTAGTTACTTGGAGTACATGAATCGAATCCTTACGCTCATCGTGTCATCATGACCTCTAAGGAGTAGAGACTTCCTGTTGGATCAATACAGAATCACATCCTCTGTGCAATTGTGCAATGAGTGTAGGATATTCATTTCAATAAATGAAGCTGTGTCTCCCCCCCCAGCTGCTGGTCTTTGAGGTGAGTTTTAATGCCTAAGTTTAGAGTTTCTGTTATTTCATACATAAGTGGCTTTTTAAATAAGAAAATCCCCTTATTGTTGTTGTGACATAGTTTCGGACACTGGCTTTAGGTTTTCTGCACAGGAAGTTGTCAAGACGTTTAATGAAATCCGTGTCACATTGCTAACCAAATCAACCTAACCTGTTTGAATGGCATGCAGTTATTAGAGGAAAGCGGAAATGTTGTGAATGTATTAACCTTTGGAAAGGCCTTGACGAGGATTTGGTGTTTTACTCCCATTGTGACGATTCTTAGAGGTTTATAATGAGGGCTTACAGATAATTAAGGCCAGATATTCTCATAACCTGGCTTGTTTAGTGATCACATTCAATTACCAGTAAGGAATATGAGGTAACTTGGAATTATGCAATGTTTTTTTTTGTTAGACTAAGCAATCGTGTTAAAGCAACAGTCGCATGGTGGCTTCTGATGTAAGATGTGAGGTACTTTTATTTTTCATTGGTGATTTTTAATCCTGCTTCTAAACAATGTTTGCAAAACTGACTTGTTAACTAAAACCATCCAGAAATTTCTCCAAACTAACATGGCAACAAAACCCTGTCAAACCAATACCTTTTCCTCTCTACTCCAAAAATATCTGAAGATGACACAAATGGAGCACAGGACCGGCAATAATTCTATGACAGCCACCTGTAAAGACGTCACGGTGGTGTCTGATTAGTCTGTCTGTGGTGTGTTGTGAAGATGGATGGTCTCTAAGCTCGCAGCCTCTCTTCATCGGGACCTTTCTGATTCTATTAGTGCATAATCAATAGTGCGTGATAGCTGCTATTGTCCCATGGGAGTATCACCGTTTTTTATCTGAAACTGCCATAACGGCAGAACGATGGCTTTGTCATTTGTTGTCTGTCAAACATTTGTCTGTCTCAGCATGTACAGTGTGTCTTTGCTGTGTGCACATTTTCAAAACTGAATATTTTGTTCTAGGGCTTTGTTCTTTTTTTGTATTTTTGTTTTGTTGTTTTATTTTTTTTTTACTAATGCCAACTGTTCAAACAAATGTATTAATCTGACTACTCTTCACAGCTTTTACAAACCCAAAAGTATTGCAGTTGTGATTAGATTTGCGATTTTCTGTTTTCAAATCAGATGTTTGTTCAAAGTGCATATTGTGTACATCCAGGAGCATTAACATTTGAAAGAAGACTAAAATATGAACTGCTAAAACAAGAATTCCATTAATTTCAGGACATAATTATAGAGGACTAAACTTGGGTGTTTTTCACATTTATTTATTTGCAGACGACATTCTATTACCTAAATAATTGCAGCTTTTGTGACTTCATTATTGCGTCAGTTTAAATTTTGAGTTGATTGCAATAGAGTTCAGTCATCCCCAAAACCGTGCATACTAGTTTTCCTTTTGGCTGGTGTCCCTATTACTTTTCAGTTGTCTCTATCTAACCTTATCCCCATGTCTCACTACACCATGAACCTCATGTTTGGTCTCCCAGTAGACCTCCTGTATCATTCTACCTAAAACTGAACTGACTGCAAAACCATTGATTAAAACAGGATTCATGCATTTTAATAGTGACCCTTGTAACCTTGGCATTAACTAAACCTTATCCAGACATTTGCATTAGTTTCTGTCTGGCCCTCTGTAGACACTGGATCTTGTGCATTATTCAGCAGTGGCCACATGTGGACCCAGTGATGTTGTGTGCACAGCATGGCAACATCCCGCCTAATACATATGCACAGAAAGACCACAAGTGTCACACCAACAACACACACCGACAGACCAGGGCTAGGAAGCTCATGAGAAGCTAAATATCACCAGCTAGCATGAATGGGACTGCGACACTTTTACCGAGAGCAAAGTGTGTTTTTCACAAGTCTGACTCATTGCTGTGTTTGAAGCTTGAGCGTGTCTCTAAATAGATTTTTCTAGTGTCGGTATTTGCTTAAAGGAATCTGCAAAGGAAAAGAGATGCCAAGGACAGGTTATGAATAATATTTTCAATGCATGAAATAAATGTATAAAAGTACTGTTACTACCTAATAATAAAATAAGTAAACGTGCACATTAAGTTAGTAAGTTAAAACTGATTAACATGAATAAATATACAATCATTATTTACTACTTTATTTAAAAGAGACACTTAACTACAAAGAAAAAGTGCCTCCAAACTCAAAACTAAATAAAAAAGTATATAAAAAATATACTAGCTTATGTATAAACGTCTTGTTAAACTCTCGAGCTCGGCACAACCGTTTACAGGCAGCAGAGATGGAGAAATGGATTGGGACATTAGCTAGAGGCCATTTATAAAGCAAAGCTCCACTGTGCAGCCACCCACCACCTCAGTGTACAAGACCATTAGTTCTACACTCTGCGGAGCTCATTCAACATAAACAAGACGTTATGCACTGTGCGAGAAGGTAATAGATTTAAATATTAGTCATGGGAACTCACCGAGGTAATGGAGTGTGGAATTGCACAAAAATGTGTGTTTAAATCAGGTGGATGGATGAGTCACATGACACTGTTGGCTCGAACTTGGGTTTAGTTTTTCTATCATGCAATTCCTGCCCCCTTTTAAACAAGTGAACATTGTATACCTAATAATCTTGTCCACTTCATCTGTTCAGTTGACTTTTGCCTTGGCTGTGCAATTAATCAAATTCAAATTAAAAAGGCCCAAACATAGATGTAGTTTAGATTGAGGCAGCCAGTTCTCTGACAGTAAAAACATCAGTGCAGATTCCAGACATTGCAAAGCCTGGAGTAGTTTTGTCACAATACTAAAATGTCAAAGTTGATTTTGGTACTAAGGAATACACCCAATTCTAATACCATGATGATAATAATAAAAAAGACTGTTTATTTGGACAATAGAATGTGATTTTCAACTTTAAACCATAAACCATAGTACTTTCTTTTATATTACCATGTGGCTTTATATGTGTGTAATCCCTCAGCCGTCAAAGCAAGTTCCATAGTGGTCTGTGGGTGTATACTTGTGGTTTTATACTTGTTCTGATGCAGCTCAAGATCATTCTAAAGATATTCAGGAAGGATTTATTTTTTTTTTATATTAGAAAATAAAATCCAAATGAAATGGAGGTAGATCCAAAACAACTTGGACTCATTTCTTCTCATCTCACCCAGCCCCACTCTGACATGAGCAGATCTAATGATAAGGAGGCAACATGATATGAATATGATAACCATGTTAAATATTGTGAGGCAGTTTCCAGTTAACTTTTGATGTAGTTTTTCTATTTTATTCTATTTGATTCTATTTTAGGACCTTTTTAAAAGAAAAAAAAGATACTGATGAGTTTCAGCTTCCTGTTATATGCAACATTTTGAGGACTTTTCCCATTCAAAACATGTAATATTTTGTTTTAAAATTGTTAGTCACTATAGCAATGGTCCAAATTTTGAAACCCATGGATAAACAATTTGAACGTCATGCATTTGTCAAATTACCAATATATCAACAACCATCAATTACAAAAAATTGCGTCAACATACTGTAATTGAAGAGAATGACGTAAAAAGACAGCAGCAGCAGCAGCAGAAATCAAGTACAAACCGATTAATGCATCACAAATTTTTCATGCGCCGGATCCGTATCTGTAGCCACCACGTGTTTGTGCAGAGCAGGGGAGGAGCACGTGGGGATCACCCGGCTGTCTTTGGGCGGACCCCCCCACAAGCCAAGCACTGCGCAGCTCGCCTCTGTCCTGGGATCTCTGCAGAGCTGAATTATTCATAGCGCTAGAGCGGAACGCAGAAAGACCCCACCCCCAGAACAATCTCACTCTAAACCTGCTGTTACGTCATTCTACTTTTCATATGGGTAGTATTTAAATATTCTGATGTTAAATGGATATGCAAATTACAACATACTAGAGGGCGATGTGATGTTATGTAATTAGATGGCTAAGACTATGTTTAACAGCATTTCTAATGTTTCCCTTGAGCAATTCACCTGCCTAGATTTGTAAGATTCATATCCCATAAACAGAATGAGGCATTATTGGGGCCATGAAAACATATTTTAACATAATGTCTTATTTTAACAGAATTCACATAAACTACATTAACATGCATTTTATTTATTTCACAGATTTTGGTTGTATTTTTACATCTTAAATGTTATCACCAAAAAGTAAAAAAGCTTTGGTTGCAGCCCATACACAGTAATCTTTTAATGATTTATAATGCAGTTGCAGTTCAATCATGAGAGAGCTGTGCACAGAGATGAGAAATCTTTCAGAACTCATCCGTTTTTATCTATAGTTTAACAAAAAGGCACTTGTGCTATTAGCTCAGCCTTTTACCTATGCTTAGGACTGGGACATATTGTTTTAGTTTGACGTTTTTTTTTTTTAACGAGTATGATATCACCTCGAAGACTTAATTTTGTGTTGCCGTCTTTGTTGCCATTCTCCGTGAGGGTGGGGCTGCCAGCTCCACGTCTCGCCTGTGAGGAGTATACATGCGCTGGTTACATAAGAGCTGTGCGTGCGATGATAGAAGCTGCAGTGTAAGATAAAGGAAGTCATGCTGGAGGTTTTAAGGGCATAGGGTTGAATGGCGTGTATTAGCAAAAGGGATCCCCATGAGTGGGTGATGCAGGTTGTACTAAAGGCGTGGTAGGTGCAAGGTTATGGTGAGACAGATTGCAGATGTGGAGGAATGGGTAGGGGTGGGGTGAAGCCAGTGAAAGGTGGATGAAGTGAACGAGATGGAGAGGGAATCGATGTCGTTGAACTGCAGCATGTGGTGGAGGGTGTGAGAGTGTGGCTTCTCGCCGTTCTGCCTCCCAACACCAGCCTCAGAAATGAATGGAAATTAGAGGGATACAAACTTACATAAACTGTAAAATGTTCTAACATGTTCTATTTTTGGTACGCTTTTTAGTTAAAAGGTGATGTGACACTTGTTGGGGGGAGAAATGTGTTTTTTGGCATTTTATTTTGTTTTTTTCTAAAAGTATATCATTCATTAATTTTAAATCAAACTGGATATTATGAAGTGACGTAGCCTAGTAATTTAAGTAAAGAATCTGTACATTACATTTTCACATACGGAAAATTACTGATTACTTTTTTTTTTTAGGACCGTAAGCTGTCCAAAATGGAGCGTCAGCGCTTCAAGGAGGAGGCAGAGATGTTGAAGGGTCTTCAACATCCCAACATCGTTCGATTTTATGATTTCTGGGAGTCCCCTGTCAAAGGGAAGAAATGTATTGTGTTAGTCACAGAACTCATGACATCAGGAACTCTCAAAACGTCAGTATTTGAATATTTGCGGTATTATATTTATCTTTTGTACTCATCAATTTTCTGTAATTTTCCTCTCCTAAAGTTATCTCAAGCGTTTTAAAGTGATGAAGCCCAAAGTTTTGCGCAGCTGGTGTCGTCAGATTTTGAAAGGCTTGCATTTCCTCCACACACGGACCCCTCCCATTATACACAGAGACCTGAAATGTGACAACATCTTCATTACTGGTCCCACGGGTTCAGTGAAAATAGGTGACTTGGGACTGGCAACATTGAAAGCAGCCTCTTTTGCTAAAAGTGTTATAGGTAAGTAAGAACAAATGAAAACATTATAAAATAAAAGATAACATTACTAACTTTAATTTTATTTTTAGGCACACCAGAGTTCATGGCACCAGAGATGTATGAGGAGCACTATGATGAAGCAGTGGATGTCTATGCCTTTGGCATGTGTATGCTGGAAATGGCCACTTCAGAATACCCCTATGCAGAGTGCCAAAATGCTGCCCAGATTTACCGCAAAGTTACCAGTGTAAGCCATTGTCCTGCACAAGCTCCCTAGTTGAAAAGGAAACCATTACCAGTTAAACAAACAAGTACATTTCACTTGAGCTTTATGACAGAGATGCTGTTAAAATCATGCAGCAATGCTTTGAAGGGAAAATTGATTTCCACTCTTGGCCTCCTTGAAATTTGACCTGTGTCTTATGTGCTATTTAATAAAGACATGGTAATGGTCAGCGGCGATCTGTGAAACTGTCTCTAGATACTGTACTCACGTATTTATTGGCATTCTTTGTCCATTATCCTTAAGTGACTATAATATCAAACCACAGGGAATCCCTGTTTGTATAATAGTGTGTCACTAAAATTTATAACAAACCATATAACGCATATTATTTGTTTGGAATTGACATTTAATGCTAAATGGAAATATAGGATCTGGGCAACTGAAAAGTGATCAGCTTGATCTACCTAAAAGTAGCACAGTAAACTGTCTGCAAAGTCACCTTACATTAGCAAACTGAACTTTTGGTACTTTTAAGGATCTAGATATTATATCTGCACTACCTACTTAATTTCATTTTTACTTTTCCACAGGGAGTTAAGCCAGCCAGCTACAACAAGGTCATGGATCCAGAAATAAAGGAGATTATTGGGGAGTGCATCTGCCAAAAGAAGGAGGAGCGGTGAGTGATGATGGAGGGGGGTGGGGGTGCCTAATGTCTGCACTTTTAAACCAGCGTGTTTAGGCTGTGCCTTGTCTCATTTTCTCTGGCTCAGACAGCTGACAACTCAGCAACAAAACAGTTTTCCTCTGTATCTGCAGGGCACCTATGAGTTACAGTTTACATAAGCACAAGGGGTGATATTAGGGTCAATGTGGCTTTTTTTTTTTTTTTTTATTATTGAAGGATTTCACTCGGTATCACTGTAAATGCATAGATGCAGGACACATCATTCTGTAATGAACCAATATCACTGCTGAGCTGTCTCCGTTGTTCTGTAATTACCTGCATTCCTCTTTAGTTTGATTTTGATTGTATGTTCCCATTTTCCCGCTGTTCTTGACCTTTGCATTGAAACACTGTTTTTTCCCCATTGTGGGATAAATACAAGTTTATTTTAAGAAAGTAAAAACATTTGTGGTTTACCCATAGATTTTCAACACATTTATTTTTTGTTCCATTTTCAGGTACACAATCAAAGACCTGCTGAACCACGCCTTCTTTGCCGAGGACACAGGTGTGAGGGTGGAGCTTGCAGAGGAAGATGATGGGAAAAAGGCATCCATCGCTCTGAAGCTGTGGGTAGAGGATCACAAAAAACTGAAAGGGAAATACAAAGAAAGTGGAGCCATTGAGTTCTCGTTTGACCTGGAGAAAGAGGTTCCCGAAGTTGTGGCACAAGAGATGGTGAGTGAATGATATAAAATGCCCCTAAACTGCCATTTTACACCTTACCTAGAAACTATACATTACACTGTCAATGGTTATTAGTGTATTTTGTGCCTGTTTACTGGTAAATAAAAAGTAAACACATACAAAATAATACAGAATATACTATTTAACTTCACTAGTGAAAATCAAATGGGATTTCTTGCTTGCTATAGTATTCCTGGTAACTGCTCAGTTGTTCCTATTTGTAGCTTTAACATTTTCCTGATAAATGCACAACCATGCCAACTGCTGACAAAAGCTATACTTCAACACTCATCCCCTTAAAATAGATTTTTTTTCCCCCCTGTTCGAGCTCTCATTCTCTTGTCTCCATCTGTCTTGCTGTAAACAACCTTCCTTTCTTAAATCACAATATAATGCAATGTCCTTTCTTGTACATCATCAGGTGGAGTCTGGCTTCTTCCATGAGAGCGATGTAAAGACCGTGGGAAAGTCTATCCGGGACCGAGTGGCTCTGATCAAATGGAGGAGAGAAAGGACAGTGTCTGCATCTGTGAAACAGGACAAGGCTCCGGGCACAACATCTCAGGGCGCCTCCACCAGAACTGAACCAGAGGAACCAGACCCCGACCATCACAACCGCCTCTGCAACCACCCGACTAGTACCACATCGGTCACATGTGAGGAATTCTGTTGTTTTATTTATTACTGATCAAAACAAAAGGTACATGTGCAAGATGCTTTGGTTGGATAGGATATACGTCATTGCTGTGCTCTTTAAACCACAGTAGAGACAAATTAACACAGTTTAGGTCATCATGTTCACTCACAGAATAGCTGCAAATATCAATAACATGGCTTGACATCTGGAGAAATGTGATCATTGTAAAAGGTGAAGATAACAAATGAAGAAACGATAAATAAAATATTGTATGTTATCTTTCTGTTTGTTTTGGTAGCTGACAGCACACTGGACAGTGGAACAGGCTCCACTGTGTACTCAGACTCACACAGCAGTCAACAGAGCATCCTTTACCAGTCACTTCTTGAACCCACTATGACAACACAGCAGGTCTGTATCCATATGGAATAGCTCAAAACTTACTAATGTTTTTGAAATATACAAATGTGACATCACTAGACCAGTTTTTCTCACTTGTAATGTACACATTGGTACTCTTGACATATTTAGGTGTTGATTATATGTGAATTCTGATTTAGTTATAGCATTGCCTCAAACTCCTTATTTAATTGTTCCTGTTTCCATCATTATTTTTATTTGGGTTTATTATAGTTTTTTTTTTTTTTTTTTTTAATGTTCTGATCTGAAAAGATTGAGAAACAATGGTCTAGATGGTCTTTTTTTTCTGTCCTGTACAAACATTTATGCACATCTGTTTAGTGCACAATGCCGTATTTACTCTTACCTTATCCGATGAGTGTATTTACATAACTTGTGTTTGCATTTTGGGTATCAGCCTGGTCAGTCCCCAGTCCGACCTCGCTCCTGTGACAAAGGTGAAGTCTGGAGACCTACTCTAAGCCCTGAGATCCGGACTCGTTTGGGTGCTGCCACCAGGAGGGGGAGTGCTCCTGTTATAGACACTTATAAGGCCAATCATATTGGTCAACTTAACTGCCACATTCAAGCTCAGAGGTCAGTTAGCCCCACCCCTGTAGTCCTAGAGAGCCAATCAGAGTTGAGCCCCACAGAACTGGAAGTAGAAGATGGATTTCCTACATCTCTGCATCCTTTATCCCCTGAACGGCGGCTCAGTGACACTTGTGTAAGACCTTCATCTGAATCAACCAATCTAGCGGTTCCAGCACGAGGTGGACGCAGGCACTCTGACCTAAGCAGTCTTATGAGTCTAACATCTCATCATAACCATTTACTGTCTATGCACAGAGGACACACATGCCAGGCCTGCTTGTCTTTGCTTTACATGAGTAATCGCCCTCTTCTATCAAACTATAATGACCTTCAATTGCCCACCACCGGGGTAACTCATGGATTTGGGCGCCATAGTTCAAGCCAGAAAATTTTGAGTGATGGTTCAGATTTCTCACTGCTGCAGAAGAACCTTTTCAACATAATCAGTGGCAAATCAACCCTTTGTCCCACCTCACACACCCAAACCATGCACCCTGCAGTGGCTCGCCACACACCCCGCAGTGATGGAGATGAAACCCTGAAGACACAACTATTGTCTTCTATTGGAGACCTCGAATCAGCTCAAGGTTCCATGTCTGTAAACTGTTCAGAAGATCCAGAGACCAGGGCTATGGGAGTGGTATGTCTCTAGATGAATTCTTTTTAGCATCCTAGGTCTCGACTGCTTTCCTAACCACTTCACCCTAACCTTGAAGTAGACTCTGCATGGAGATGCTCTGACCTATTACCTTTGACCTTTGCTCTCTGGGTCATTAACTTTTACAAACCTTTCTCAGCTGATACAAATCCTAACATCTGTACTCCCTGATTACCAATCCAGTTTTACCGCTTTCACTATTGCTGGGTTTACAGCTTTGGTTGTTGAATCTTAACTTGCAATGCAGAAATCCTATCCCATTGTTCTTTACTACCGTTTGTCCTATGTCTTTTACCATACACTTGTTTTTCCAGCTCAAGAATAGATATGACCTAATTTGTCAGCAGTGACTGCAGCAAGTTCTCTCTTTTGATTCAAGATGTTGTGGCATTTGTATGTTTGTTTTCGGTGTATCTTTGCAGACTAACACACAATCTGCTCAATATGTCTTTTTTGTTTTAGGCTAGCTCTGTGGACCACCAGCATCAGTCTATTCAGGGCATGTCAAGCACCTCTTTACAATACCTCCAGTTGGGTCTGAACCACCCCACTACCCCTCTGAGCTCCCTGACCAATGCTGCAGGCTATGCACCTCAAAATGTACAGCAAAGTCAAGCATCAGCCGCACCACAATATATTGCACAGGGCTACCAAACGCAAAGTCAACAACCACAGCATCCAGCAAATTCAGGCTTCTTTTCAATGCAACAAACCTACCCCAATTGTGTGGCTTCAAATCAAATGCCATCACAAGCAACACCAGAAATTTACAATCAACATTTGACAAATCAGCAGGAGCACCATGTAACTTTGCAACAAAATGCTGTCATTTCACAAAGCCAGGCTGTTATTACAAACCAGGACTATGCACATTCCATAAATGGACCACAACATACAGCTCCAGTCCAGTTTACTCAAACATTTGTGGAGGAGGGTCAAGGCTTGCTCGGACATGCGACTCAGGTGAGGATATTCATCAAATTGTAATCTTAGTGGTGGGGGATTTCAATTTAAATGATTCAATTTTCAGATATTTTCTTATAAAATACTGTACTGTAGTAAGCTCTGAACTGCCATACAAATTATTACAAATTAAGCTCAAAATGTGTACACTATATTCCACATTTGATTTTTATATTCTAGAAGGTAAACTTGCACTTTTTGACTTTCCCCCATTTACTTTTAATCACTTAATTCGTAATTAATCTGGTTATATCACATGGACTCTTTTTTTTTTTCTTATTTTTAGATTTTGGTAGATGGTGGTGACCTTTTCGTCAAACAATTTAGCTTGCTGTTCCATATTAGATTAGATGGTTTCTCGCCTCTGCACTTACCGTAGTCTCTAATTGTAGATTTAAGGTCAGTTGTTCAAATATCAGATTTGAATGTAATGTCGTTGTGGCAGCTCTATCATTTGGAAATGAGTAGGCTATTGTTATCTGAATCAATAGTAGGAAATGTGGCTTTTCAAAATTAGCTAGTTTTTCTAGCTAACATCCTCTCCCCTTGTTTCCTCTCCAAATGGGTTACTGTATTCTGCAAGCTATTATTGTCTGTTATTGAACCTTTCTATTATTATTTTCTTTGCATTTCCAGACTTCAGCGCACCATCTCCAGCCCCTGCAGATTTCAACTTCCCTCCAATCTACACAGGCTTGTCAGGTATAACATTTTCATCATGCTGTTTTTTTCATAAAGAAATTAATATACATAGTGCATATGTATAATTCAATATTAGTGCATGTTTAAGTTGCATTTAAACCTAAAATAAATAGAAATTATTTTTGCTCAAGAGATAACCCAAGCAAAATTGTTACCTGGTATTAAACAATAACAGGGTTGTGTGCGATTTACCATATTTTAAGGTTCAGAAGTTTCAAATACTTATGTAGTTTCTTCTAGTTTTATTATTAATCCTCTGCACCCTTTTCTTGATTTCCTTCTTTCCTTTCCTTCCTCTTTGTCTTTTCTTAAGTTCCCCTCTCAGTACCCCACAGTGCAGGTGCTGACAGACTGTGACTCCTACCTCCCCACATCCTCCAGCTGTGCTCCTCATCCTCCTTCAATCTCTCCATCCCCTAGCCCCATGTACCTCTGTCCCGGGCCGGTCCACCCCTCAGCTACCCCCTCTGTCTCCCCTCTCTCCCCCCCGATTTTAGAGAACATGTTGTCACCGAACATACCTGTCTCGCTCTTACCTTCTCC
This sequence comes from Periophthalmus modestus, assembly GCA_019594935.1. Taxonomy (NCBI): domain Eukaryota; kingdom Metazoa; phylum Chordata; class Actinopteri; order Gobiiformes; family Gobiidae; genus Periophthalmus; species Periophthalmus modestus. Next base: position 20,230,467 of record JAIEZT010000084.1, on the reverse strand, counting down.
CACACCTGTGCTGGGGAAGATAATGCCCACCTCTCCATTGCACCTTCCACAACCTGTATTTACATCGACATTAAACACATTACACCCAATACATGCTCACAGTGCCTTGGTTCAGAATACACAGCCTCCCCCAAATGGAAGCTCTCTGATACAGGTAATTGCGATGTGGCTGTGGACTGGTGATGTTGCCCCATGTTGCTTGTTATGGTCTCTATGCGCTTTAAAAGTTTGCTTAATTGTGATGAAAGCTTTTACCTGTTTACAGTAGTACTAGATGATGCTGGATCCATCAATATACATAGACACTACCAGTCAAAAGTTTGAACACACATTCTGTTTCGATGTCTTTTTCTTTTACGTTTACTACATCCTACTTTTTATATACATACGGAAGACCTCAAATATATGATGTAGTAAAGAAAAAAGTTAAATAACTTAACAAAATATTGTATGTTTTTAATTTACATCTTCAAAGTAGCCACCCTTTGCTTTTTAACATTGCTGTATTTGGCCTTCTCTCAATGAGCTTCATGAAGTCTCCTAAAATGGTTTTAATTTCACAGGTGTGCCTTGTCAGGTGAAAGAAATGGCGAAAGTGCCAAGCATTGATCAAAGCAAAGTGTGACTGTTTGTAAAAATCTAAAATCTAATTCAAGCCGGGTTTTTTTTTTTTTTTTTTTTTTTGCTACATTCTGTGTGTTCATTCATAGTGTTGATGCTCTCAGTTAGAATCTACAATGTAAATAATCATAGAAATAGAGAAACTTTTGAAACTTTTGAGTGGTAGTGTAAGTGCATGTTATGAATATGCATATCAGGCAAATCGATAAATTAGAATGGCATGATGGTGACAGTGAAACGTATTGTATAGTGTAATTCATTACAAAAATTCAATGTAATGTAGATATATATTATTGGGAAACCATAAATAATGTTTAACTGATTTTTTATATTTTTATACTTGTATTTATAACAATACTATTATTAATATTACAAACAATATTAAATAAAGTATTGTTTTCTCATTTAGCAGGTGCCCCAGCAGACCCATGTCGTTCATCCTGGAGCGGTTCCCTCATCGTTAGTCCAGCCTGGACAAATCAGCCAGCCCACGTCTTCACCTGTGCACAGAGGATCACTCCAGAACACCTCTGCAGACAACAACAGTGTGTCCCAACTGCACTCTCAGACCCAGGTTGAGACCCAGGTCATAGTGCAGCCTGACACCCAAAGGTCCATATCGGAGAGTGCCAATCTGAGCCAGCACAAAGCACATGTGGCTGCTCATGGATCAGGACCAATTATGGAGGTAAAGGCAAAATACAAAAATCAGATTATGGTCATAAAAAATATTGTTCTGCAATCATATGAGTAGGTGTTGTAATAGTATAAATACATTTTTCATTTTCTTCTCACATATTTCAGATTTTATTTGTTTCACCTAGATTTTTGTGAATGTGTATTTCTAGGACCAAGCCACTGAGAAACGCAGTGCTGGCCAGAGCCATGACAGGTGCCATCTTTTGTTTAACTTTTCTAGCCTTCAAGTTACAAGTTGCAATAATAATTTGAATTGTGCAAATATATTATGCCATTGTTTGGAACAAAGTAAATTAAAGTGAATACTAACTTTAATTGTAATTGTAACATTTGTGCAGAAGTATTAGTATTTGTTCTGCCTCCAGTGTGAACTCGGATGCTACGTCAGGTAAAGAGATGAGTGATGGCTATGAGGGCACCCATGGGAGCAGAAGTGATGGAAGGGTCAGAAAACACCACCGCAAGACTTCACGCACACGCTCCAGACAGGAAAGGATCAACAAGCCCAAACTGAGCATGCTCAATGTAGGTACTCTAGTATGTATTCATTAATCAGCGTTTTTTGGTTTATCAGTCCTTTACCCTTCCCTCACAGGTGTGCAATACAGGGGACAAGATGGTTGAGTGTCAACTGGAAACTCATAATCACAAGATGGTCACATTTAAATTTGACCTGGATGGAGATGCACCAGAAGAAATTGCAACTTACATGGTATGTCCCAAGCATAGACTGGCATACTTCGTTACATTCTTTAGCTGTATTTTTTTCTTTACAAAAACTAAATGCTAACAAAAATCCTAAGCCTACATATTAATCTAATTTTTAAGGTGGAAAATGATTTTATTTTGCCACTGGAGAAGGAGATATTTATCGAGCAGCTGAAAGACATTGTGGAGAAGGCTGAGGACATGTTGAGCGAGGACACAGAGGGGGAGAAGGATCCCGATCTAGGAGGGAGTCCGAAACAGAACAATACAGACGGCACCACAGAGACCGAGGTGAGAAATGAACTGTCACTATGCAATCAATCCACTGGTCCCTGTGCAGTATGTGTTTCATCCAGATTGCACTCTTATATCAGTCGGATAAGTGTCTGTTAGATACCTCTACTTTCAAAGGTCTTGTATTACGCACAATGGACTCTTATGAGCTTTAAGCCATGTTATAATGGTCTTACCTCATCATAAACATACCTGGAGTTAATGTCATGTAGTGGTAGTGGCTGACCTTTTGTTTAGATTTGTTTACATTGGAAATGCCAGGGCTGAAATTATCCAAATGAACTTAAGGTGTATGAAGTTTAAAAACATTGTGGAGAACTTCCTGTATTTACCACATGACATCACAAAATGGAACTGAGTGTTTTCTGTTTGAGAGAAGAACTCTAAATATGCAGGGTTTGTGTGTTAAACATGTGTGAATGAAACAAAACACAACTCCATGTGTGTTTGTGATGAGGAAACAACATAACAGATTAGAAAATAGTGTAATAGTGTAGTGTATGGGCCCTTTAAGGGCTGCGCAATATTAGAAAAGATTGATGTGAAGAATTGTGATTTTAATATACCTTTTGAGACGCTGCAAAAACATAAAATGTATATCGACAAAACCAAGACTAAACTGGGGTAAATTTAGGACTTGACAAATAAAACAAACTAGCCTTTTTTCTACCATTTCCATTTTAAAATCAGTATTGTGATCTGTCAATACTTTTGCAATTATATATTGGTATGTATGGTTTTAGAATCTTACTTTTATTAGATTTGTACTTTTGCCTTGTACTATTGCAGTGGTGGAAGAAATACTCAATTGTTACTTAAGTAAAAGTGCAGATACTGTAGATTTTTGCATGTGATACTTAAGTAAAAGGACCCCTTGAAAAATTTACTTACAAAGTAAATGTATTTTTTTGCATATTTTAAGGTCTAGTTATGCCAAACCCATTAAAATGTATTTAAGTACAAATTTCTAAGTATCTGTACTTAAATAGAGTACTTTACTACTTTTACCTTGTTACATTTCACCACTGACTATTTATATTAAAAAAATGTCCATTTACACCATGAGGCTTTGTTTATTTGCTTATTTTTTAGGGTTCAAATGTTATATTTCCAAGCAGTCCTCAACTTGTATACCAGCAAAATGGTGAGTGTTTAATAGAGCGTCATTTCCCGCTGTGTTATTTTACAAGAGTAACAATGTGAATTTCTCTTTTTACCCTTGAAAGTCCTGCACACAGGCAAACGCTGGTTCATTATCTGCCCAGTGGCTGAAATACCCAACGCCGATACCGAGAAAACATCTGTGACCTCTACGGATCATGGTAGGCGGCAACATCTATCATTCTGCCCCATTGCACTTATTGCTTTATTATATAATTTACAGTCTTATTACAAAGAGACCACTGCAATTTTTTTTATTTTTTATGTGCAGCTCTTTTCAACAAGATTTTTTTTATTATCTGATCTTTATATACCAGAAACTGCTATGAAGTATAATGCTGATTGTTGTGATTTTGCATGCATTCAGGTGTATGTTGGTCTATCCTTTTGTGGATGGTTACATAAGCGTGATTCTGCAGAAATGAAGAGCAGAAATTACACTTATGCTGACAATCTCTTATGGTGAAATCGGTCAATGATGTAACACTGTAGCAGTCCTGAGGGACAGTCGTATTATACTTTTTTAAGTAATGCATACTTTGCTTTATTCATTCATTTATTTATTTTCTTCTTCAGAATCTGAAAACTCATCTGTCAAGCTGACTACCACCGGTACTGCAGTGTCTACTCCTGCTGCATCTTTAACCAGCTCAACATCCTCCATGCTGCCCCCTACAGACAAAACAAAAACAGTGCAAGCACAGGACCAAAACATTAGCAAAACCCAGATACAGCAGCCGCAGTCTAGTGTGACTAAACATCCCCTTCCTCCCTCTAATCTCAACCACTCCTTTTCTGTTGAGGATCCTTGTATTTCTATGGTAACTGATATGCCATGTTGCGCCATAGTGCCGCCTGTCTCCTTGGAGGTGAACGGCAGTGATAAAATGACTCTTACCAATGCATTACCATCTGAAAAAGATCAAAATAAAATTAGTCCTACGGGAGAAATGACTTCCCAACAATCTGTAGTATTGCAACAACCTTTCTCTTCATCAATACAACCCGGATCAGTTTCGTCTCAACCTGAAAGTCCTGCACATCAAGCGTCACAGACATCCTTGGGTCAACAACAGCCTGCAAGTGGCCACCAGGGGGAGTCGGACAGCGAGGGGCCACGGAGAGTGGAGTTTGTGGATCGGACAATAAAAACTTTAGATGAGAAACTAAGGACTCTTCTCTATCAGGAGCATGCACCATCTCAGTCATGCAACAACACGTCAGATCAACAGGCTTCCAGTGCAGAAGACATTAGCTCCACGCCAGGATCAGATGGACAGAGCACAGAGGGAGGACATTCTAAGAAGAAGGGGGAGCCAATGGTAAATATGAACCAACCACTAATACTAGTACTGTTCCTGTTACATAACTACTACTACTACTGGCACCATTAAGATCTCTGTCTTATATGTTAAAATGTACAAATAAAGTATGGGTAAGTTTTGATGATTTGATTATGCTGTAGGTAATTTACAGTACATCATAATTATTATAGCATTAGTTGATGATGATTGTCCTCTATTTATTTTTTCAGCCTCAGATACCAGAACATGCAGATGGTGTGAGTGCAACTGACTCTGCAGTGACAGGTAGGTGTCTTGTGCTTTTAGCTCTATATTAAACAATAGCTTTTATTTTAAAAATATATTTGTTTTAGACACCAACAAGGACCTGAACAGAAAAGACATTCCATGCTCAAAAAGCCGTTTCCAGGTAAGTAAACTAAACATTACAGTGATGAAATTGCTTATTAGTTATTATAGTATAGTATAGTTTCATTTTGTTTTCTTCCCAGGTCATTCCCACTCCTCCAGATGCAATTTGCAATATGGAAAAATGCAAAACAAGTCAAAGCATCTGTAGTTCTTTAGCTTCCTCTTGTGGTACAACTGGTTCTCACAGTCACACCAAGAGCATGGCCAAGTCCAATAAGACTTGTCCAGTTGGCTCACCCAGTGATAACAATTCAGAAATGTCTAAGCCTTACAGTAACCGATACTCTGCTCCACCAAACATGTACCAAGACACTCCTGTATCCAGCCCCAATAGCACGCCACAGCATATCCCAAGAGCCAAAACTATTGATTCTTCCACATATCACCTGCGTCATCACTCCTCACACCTATATTCAGATTCAGCAGATGAAGACAGTGGTAGCACGGCCCCACACATGCCCCATTCTGTTCCCCCTACCCATGCCCTGTCTGAACATAGTGGAAGTGACCTAATGAAAAGGGCAGTAGCTTTTTTGAGGCGCAGTGGGCGGAGCAAAAGTGAGCATAGCACAGATTCGTCAAATCGTCACTCCGTCGCAATGAACGGCCATGCCCCCTCGGCATCTCCAGGACACACCCAGTCATCTTACATCAGCAGCGACAATGACTCAGAGTTTGAAGATGCAGATATGAAGAGGGAACTGCAAAAACTGAGAGAAAAGTACTTTTTTTTTTTTTTTCTTTAACTTAAATTGTGTATGTTGCTCGAATTAAGACTATGAACAGTTGTAAGATGTATCTCAAAACTGTTAACTTCTTCTTAGACACATGAAGGAGATATCAGAGCTGCAAGCCTTCCAGAGGAGCGAGATTGAACGTTTGTACAAAGAGCTGGGGAAAACATTGCCCCCTAGTGTTGGCCTTCTTCATGCTGCTCCTCCAAGTGGCCGAAGACGCAGGACCAGCAAACACAAGTTGAAGGCTGGGAAACTAATGAACCCAATGGTGCAGCAGCTCAGAAACAATGTTAATGCTTCTACTAGTGACAGAAAAGGTTTGTAGAGACAGATACTCAGGTTTTCAACTATTGATATGCATGTTTGAAATTGGCCAATAAATTCTACAACATTACTACATCTGATCCTAAAGGTGAAAGTGCAGTCAGTTCATCTGACTCTCCAGCTAAGAGCTCCCTGTTGTCCGAGGGTTCGACAGTTTCCAGTGTGAGCTCTGGATCTAGTACTCAGCCCAGACCTGGTCCAGTTCAAGTCCAGACCCAACAGCCATGTTCCCTGAAGGGCTCCCTCTCCTCAGATAACATCTACACTGGAGTACACAGTGACAGGATGGTGACACAAGCAGCACAAGGTACTCAAGATACAGTTTATTCAATATGGTTTACTGTTATGTTTTGTTGTTTAACATAGTTAGACCTACGGTATATACTTAACAAACTGCAATATGATTGTAAAGGAGCATAACTGTTGGATAATATTTTCAAGTTGTACTTTGTTGTTATGTTATTCATAACTAAATTCTGTTATTATCTTGGGGCAAAGAATTGTGGAGGGGAAGCACCTGTTTTAAAAGGAAAAAAGCACAACTGCTTCATACACTTCCTCGCACTTTCTCACATAATGCTGTCTTGTACTCCCGCTCTTGGCATTTGTTTATTGTGTTTTAAAATGAAAGTTACAAATGGTTCTGTGAATCCTGGATGACCACCAGATGGCGGTCAGTAGGGATGAAATAGAACTCATGTTCTCACACAGAGATCAATGGTGAACATTGTCCAATATCATTTGGATGACAAAGTAGTGTCTTACACTGAACCATTCTTTAATTACTTTCTGGACACGTTATCACAATATCATCTATTTTTAATTGGCACATTATAGACTTTGCATAGAGTCATGCCTGCAATAAATACTATAAATATAAGCATATTACAGTTTTATTGTGGACATAAACACTCTTATTACAGTTTTATTGTGAAATAACTTCCACCTGCTATAATCTCCTGATATTTTTGGCTTTGGCTTTACTAGTGCGGGTTTCTCATACCATTTTCTGTATACTTTCACATGTGTCTTTCTTGTTTCTTCTCTTCTTCCTTTATATTCATCTTCACAGGCTGGAGCGTTTACCACCAAACGACAGAGAGAGTCACCTATAAATCTAGTAGCAAACCACGCACTAGATTCCTCAGTGGACCTGTGTCTCTGTCCATCTGTTTGTATTTGTTTTTTCTATTTCCACTTTCATTTCCATCTCTTAATTTAACACACAGTCATTTGCATTTGGCCAGTTGCAAACCTTTCATCAAGTAAATGCTACTGGACTGACGCTGTCAAAAGCATTTTTGCATCAACTATAATTGTAAAGTATTTTTTAAAAAGACTGAGAATTAGGGCAGTTTATGCCATCTTGTTTTATTTCTGTTTCCTAACTCTCCTTAGTTATTATATGCTGTATGTCTAGAACTGGATAACGTTTTGTATAATAGTAGAAACCACACCGTCTTGAGTTAGTTTTGTTGTGGGGAGAGCTCTGTCCCTCGTGTTTGGATGGAGAAGACTGCATGATCCAGGCAGGGCACTGAAGGACACTTGCTCGCCATTTAAAGGGCTGTATCATTAATAATAATATTAATATAACCTACCCCCTTCCTCTTGAGTTATCTGCATGTCTTGGATTGTAGCTTTCATTTTCTAGTTTTCTGTGCCTTGTGAGTTGTTTTTTTTTGTTTGTTTGTTGTTTTTTTTCCATAATTTTGTAGGATTGTGGCAGGGGTCTTTAAAAGATGGCATTTTTTATTGAACTGGCAATAATATTAATTATGAGATAAAACTATAAGATAGAGGGATATATTACATGTATACAGATTATTCTAATCACAGACATCCAGGTCCTGATGTTAAAGAAATTAAAAGAAGATACCTGGACATAGTATAAACCATTTTGTTCCTCCCAAAGGGAACACTACAACATGCAAAACCAAGTATCCTTTTCTTACTAGTTCAGCTTGTCTGAACATACAGAAGACCACACAGACACTTTGTCTCTCTCACACAGGCATGATACCCCTTCTCACCTTTTCTCTCCCTAAATGTTTTTATAGATCAATGTGAAGATACTTGTCCACTGACATCTGCTGTTCAGTGTGTTTTGGCCTAACTCTTTCTGTCCTGTGCTGTTTACCTTTTTAGGGTCTACTCTGAAACGACTTTGTCTAGGCAAAGAGCGCAGTAGTAGTAACTATCTTATTTCTTCTTTACTCTGTGTCTAACTCTGTTCTTTCCTTTCAAAACACTTATTATAATTGTATGCATTTTGTATATTGGATTGTGTTATGTAATTACATTTTTGTGTTTTTATTCTAGTAATTTCACTATTTGTTTTTACTTTTTTGTTGCATGGCAGTTTTGCCACATTGCTTGCATTTCGTTTTATTTGTATTTAATAACATTTCAATTCTTAATCTATTGGCTGTATCTCTCTCAGAAAAAAACACACATGGATTCATTGACCTAGAACAGCCAATAGATTCAATTATCAGAAAACAATTTCTAATTTTTCAATTGTCCTTCAGGGTCAACCCTCAACGCTGCTGCAGCCCAGATGACATCTCATCAGACCCCAACCCCCCTGACCACACCTGCACCAACTCCTCAGCTACTCCCACGACTTGCTCAGGTCCAAACCAACAACAGCAACAACAAGAAAGGCACTTTCACAGAAGATCTTCACAAACTGGTGGATGACTGGACAAAGGAAACTTTGTCTGCTTCTCATAAACCCCGCCCCACACTTAATCAAATGAAACGGGAACGACAGCAACAAGAACTACAAGGCAAAGGCCAACCCATTAGACCTGCTGCACATGAGGTATTTAGGACGGACCACTTAAAATGATGACTTTGGATCACTCCTAGCTTCAGTTTTTGACATTCAATATGAAGCTAGATTGTTTTGTGCCATTTGTAAACTCTTTTCCTTTCCAGATAAAATACCATGCCAATGTTGGTTGCAGCCAGTTCCACCTGCCTCTTTCCTGCCCCCTGTCTGCTGCTTTAGGGCCTGGTTTTACCACTAACCATGGTCCAAACTCCTCCGCCATTCTTCCTCCTGCATATCGCTTGCCCTTAGGATTTTACAGCAGTGGGGCATCTGTTTCTCTTAACTCGCAGTGGCCTGGGACACCCACTCCTCTGGTGGGCTCCAGGGGTCCTGCTGTAGGCCTGCTTGGTGCTGCAAGAATAATGCCATACATTGCAATGGCAAACCCGGGGATGCAACCCTACCCTGTGATCATGCACACAGCTGAGAATGGTGCATGTCCAAAAACCACTAGGACTACATAATCAAAGGTTTAAACAAGGACTTGGACTTTCTACGCTTCAGGGGAGTCATGTGTATAAGATACAAGTGTTAAGATATTCTTGATACAACATCTCAATGTAGTTGTGTGTGAGTGGTATGTGTGTAAAACTGTAAACCATAAGTGTTAACAATGTATGCCTGAATAACTAATGCTTTTCTGCTTTGGTCACTGTCACAATTCTGCCATATGATCATGATTTTTTTTATGTACGCACACTACATTCGTATACCATTTGTTTGGGGCAGGCAAACATGACAGTATTTATGATTTTGAGTAATGTTGTGCCTTGGACAATGTTTTGTGGGTGTGTGTGTATCCAATCATGTATGTTACAAGTTATTTATCAGTACTTTGAGTGAAGTCTCATTTTTAGTGCATTCACGTTTTTCAGTTTGTTTTCATAAATGCCCTTGTAGTAATGCACTTTTACAACACATGCTCCTATTTGAATACAATAGTTTTATTTTTATTTACTTTCACCCTGTGTGACCAATGATATGCCATAATGGTGAGATGTACAGTTGCCTTGTAAAAACCTTTGAAATATGAGTAAAATTGCAAAGATATTTTATGACGCCAGCAGCCAAAACCACTTTTTCAGGTTGAATGGTTCAGTGGGCCTCTTTGTCCTGTTGCAGACTTATACTGAGAGGGAAGCTGGAGTCCAGAGCCAAGTATACTGTACATAGTTATTTTATACATGTCTCTGGTAGAGCTTTTATCAGAATGTAGCTTTTACAGTTTGAGGAAGTTTGAAAGTTTGGGGCTTAAAAGTGCAATTTCTTCTCTCCGCAAAGCTTTGATAGTGGCCTTGCCACAAGCCTTATCTCTGGTGTATGTAACAGAAGCCACCTGCAAAGTAGATCATGATCAATCAAATGTTGAGTGTAACAAGCAAATTATCACTCTTCAAAACAAATCTAATTAAGACTAAAAACCTCCCTTTCATTTCTGCTGCACTACAGCGTACACTGTAGATTTCTTGTGCAATCAATTAGTTTATGAAAGTATTTTTAAATTGTTTTTATGTTGAAAGCTCAGTTTTCTGTGTGTTTCTTATGCTGCTATTTTGAGGAAATTCCACTGTACAGTTTCCACAAATTGTATGGTACTTAAATAAAGAACCCTCTTAAATGAAGTTAATGTCTCAATTTTATTTTATTTTATTTTTTCTTTTTCACTTTTTTTTAGGTCTGTGTCTCTCCAGAAGATTATTAAAAGCATAAATTGACTATAAAAAGCATAAATTGACACTTTATACATCTCATACAACTTGCTATAGTCTACATAAATTGTGTGTGGGCATAATAAATAACAATACACAGCAATAATGTGTGAGAAATGTTTTCTTCACTCTTGGCCAGCCTTTGCAGTAAAAGTAGCCTGATAATAGCCTAATAATTTGAAGAAATATGAGAAAAAGCCAAGATATAGCTGAGAACAGCGCAGCAACCATATGCAATTTCGTAATACTGGCCAAGGATATGGCCAGAGGATAACTGCTCTAGTGCAGATCTGCCTCTGTCCACCAGGGGATCTATGCAGTTTGAAGCCAAGACGTAAGGCACGAGCGTGTATTAAAAAAACAAAATAATGCAAACAAAATGTTTTTATTGTACATAATATAATGCAGCACTGCATATTGCATGTTAAAGGGTTTTTGCTAGGACAGATCAGACAGCAGAAGAACAGCAGCGTCTGTAGCGAGCGCAGTGGAAGTATGCGCCAGTTCAGGCCACAACATTGGCGTACGTGTTGGCAGATACGCAATACTTACCCATTATTGAATATTATATATATTAATATAGAAAGTATATAATGTATAAATAACGATGTCTATGTTAGCAAAATTTTAAAACGCTTGTTATCAATGCAACAGAATGTCGGCAACATTTAATTCTCATTGGAAATGAATTAAAGTTTTTGACGAATGTGCGAAGCTCCTGAAGCTACATGACGTTACGGAGCCAGAGCAATGGACGCCCCTTTTGTTCAGAGGAGTTCCTGAATTCCTCCCACTACAATGGAATAATTGGGTTATTATTTTTGTTTTATATATATTTCAGTAAATGTACTACTGTGATATGTTACGTGATGATCTAATGGATTAAAAACGATCAGAGTATCTTTCATGTTTGGCGTTATCTTTCCGAGGACACATTCTTGAAGAACGTGGAGTAGTAAGTGTTTATAATGCTTTACTAAATCTGCAACACGCTAAGGCTCGTCTTTAATCAACTAAGACTATCTTTGTAGATGGAAACTAGCGTCTTTTTGCCTGCACGTATACCCGTTCTCTTTATTTTGAAACACATAGGGAAACGCTACCGTTCATTTAGCTTTTACAGGCTCTTTGTTCTTTTACAAATAAAGTAACACATTGTTACTTTTACCATCACTTTTAGTAGTGTTGTTAGTAGCATTTTCACTACTTAAAAAGCGTTTCTGTTTGATTTCCCCCTATTACCAGACGTAGGTCCTCCTGACCACTGACTGAATGCATTAATTGTGGAGGGAAAATGTGATGTGTAACCTATTTCTTGTTTGTCACTGCACAGCTTCTTATGCACCTTTTAGTGCTCTCCTTTAATATTCAACCTTATTCATATAATGATTTATATATTCATTTTTCTCTTCAAGTAACCTAAATGTGTGGTAAAAGATGCCAATACCCAACTCCAAAGCTGTTTCTGGACGTTCCATATAAGTTTTTGCATTTAAGAAGCCACAAATGTGTGTAGTGCCATCTGGGGTTACCAAACAGTCTGTTATTTGCTCTTAACTAGAGCATAAACTTCCTGGTCACATGCAAGCCTCCCTAACAACAGGTGCATGCAGTACATAACATTATGTTGAAGCATTTTCTAAGGCAATAACAGATCCTGTTCAAATATTCATAGCCTAATTATACATTTCATATTTTTCAGATGGAAGATTAGGTGTATCTGTCCCAGCCGTGGCTGTTGGCACAATGGGACTGGACTTTGATGTTAAGACTTACTGTCATAATCTAAGGGCCTCAAAGCCTCCATATGAATGTCCGGTGGAGTCTTGCAGAAAGGTTTACAGGAGCTTCAGTGGCATCGAGTACCATCTTTACCATTATGATCATGATAACCCTACTCCTACACCAACCATTCCTCAGAAGAAGAGGAAAGGCCGGCCTCCCCGCATGCCTCTGCTTGGTTCTGGAGATCCAGATGAAAGTGGCGGCAATGGAGGAGGTCCTGGGCCGGGGGGGAACAGCCCTGGAAGTCCCAGTAGATCTGAGCCTTCTCACTCCCCAAGCAGAGACACTATGACCTATGCTCAAGCTCAGCGCATGGTGGAATTAGAAATTCAGGGACGTGTTCATCGCATCAGCATCTTTGATAATATTGATGTTGTCTCAGAGGACGATAGTGATGCAGAGGATGTTCCGCCATCTGGGGCTGGGGGAAGCAGTGGAGGGGTTTGTAATGGCAGTGATGGTGGTGCTGGAGGGAGTGAGATGGGAAGTAGTAGCAAGGAACGCAGTGACATTCAGTCTTCAAATGGTGGCAAGGCAACTCCAAAGTCTGGTAAACATAAAAGTAAAGAAAAGAAACGTGACTCTTCATCCCACCATCACAGTGCTCAGTCTGGGCCTGCAGTCAAGCTCCCTGAAGCAGTCTTTCGAGAACTGGACCAAGACAGACCTGATGCCCCTCCACGACCATGTTCATACTATAGGTATATGAGTATCAAAAATGCATTTATCTCTTCTTCATTAAATGCAAAATGGTGTTAATTGTACATAATTTTAGGTACATTGAAAAGTCAGTGGAAGAGCTGGATGAGGAAGTTGAGTATGACATTGATGAAGAGGATTACATTTGGCTCGACATCATGAACGACAAGCGCAGACGAGATGGTGTAACTCCAATCCCCCAGGAGGTCTTTGAGTACCTTATGGATCGCTTGGAGAAAGAATCTTACTTTGAAAGCCACAACAAAGTAATTTAAGTAATTTTTAAGTACTCTTTTTGCATCTAGCAATATTTGACCTTTTCTCTTTTTTCAAGGCGGATCCTAGTACCTTGATTGATGAGGATGCTGTCTGTTGCATCTGCAATGATGGGGAGTGTCAGAACAGCAATGTAATCCTGTTCTGTGACATGTGTAACTTGGCTGTACACCAGGAGTGCTACGGTGTCCCCTACATTCCCGAAGGACAGTGGTTGTGTCGACGCTGCCTGCAGTCTCCAAGCAGAGCTGTGGACTGTGCACTGTGTCCTAATAAAGGAGGAGCCTTTAAACAAACTGATGATGCACGCTGGGCTCATGTAGTGTGTGCCCTCTGGATCCCCGAGGTAAAAAAAATATTCAATTATAACATGTTAAGTGAGGGATTGAAGAAATTATTAGGTGCAGTTATGAAATCATGAAGACCATAATTATTTAGGTAATAGAATGTAAACAAAATATCTTGCTTTTTTATTGAAAAATTAAAAAATCTAGCCTAATCGCAATACAATACAGAAAAATAATAATTTTTCTAAAGGCATGCAGCCCAGTGAATATCCATCCATTTTCTTCCACTTATCTGGGGCTGGGTCGCGGGGGCAGCAGTCTAAGCAGGGACTCCCAGACTTCCTTCACCCCAGACACGTCCTCCAGCTCCTCCGGTGGGACCCCAAGGCATTCCCAGGCCAGCCGAGAGACATAGTCCCTCCAACGCGTCCTGGGCCTTCCCCGGGGCCTCCTCCCGGTGGGACATGCCCAGAACACCTCCCTAGGGAGGCGTCCAGGAGGCATCCACCTCAGCTGGTTCCTCTCGACGTGTAGGAGCAGCGGCTCTACTCTGAGCTCCTCCCGTGTGACTGAGCTCACCCTATCGCTAAGGGTGCGCCCAGTCACTCTGTGGAGGAAACCCATTTCGGCCGTTTGCATCCGCAATCTTGTCCTTTCGGTCATGACCCAGAGCTCATGACCATAGGTGAGGGTAGGAACGTAGATTGACCGGTAAATCGAGAGCTTTGCCTTTCGACTCAGCTCCTTCTTTACCACAGCGGACCTATACAGCGACCGCATCACTGCAGACGCTGCACCGATCCGCCTGTCAATGTCGCGTTCCATCCTTCCCTCACTCGTGAACAATACTTGAACTCCTCCACTTGAGGCAAGGGCTCACCACCCACCGGGAGAGGGCAAGCCACCTTTTTCCGGTCGAGATTTGGAGGAGCTGATTCTCATCCCAGCCACTTCACACTTGGCTGCAAATCGCCCCAGTGCCTGCTGCAGGTCCTGGCTCGAAGAAGCCATCAGGACAATATCATCTGCAAACAGCAGAGATGAGATCCTGTGGTTCCCGAACCAGATCCCCTCCAGCCCCTGACTGCACCTAGAAATTCTGTCCATAAATATAATGAACAGAACCGGTGACAAAGGGCAGCCCTGGCGGGGTCCAACATGCACCAGGAACAAGTCTGACTTACTGCCGGCAATGCGAACACAGCTCCTGCTCCGGTCGTACAGGGAACGGACAGCCCTTAGCAAAGGACCCCGGACCCCATACTCCCGGAGCACCCCCAAAGGACACCACGAGGGACACGGCCGAATGCCTTCTCCAGATCCACAAAACCCATGTGGACTGGTTGGGCAAACTCCCATGAACCCTCGAGCACCCGATGGAGAGTATAGAGCTGGTCCAATGTTCCACGACCGGGACGAAAACCACACTGCTCCTCCTGAATCCGAGGTTCGACTATCGGTCGGATTCTCTTCTCCAGTACCCTGGAATAGACCTTACCGGGAAGGCTGAGGAGTGTGATTCCCTTATAATTGGAACACACCCTCCGGTCCCCCTTCTTATACAGAGGGACCAGTGAATATATTTTGTCATAATTGAAAGTGGTGAAACGAAGGAACAGTGATGAACCAACAACAGATGCTGCAAATGGGGTAGTGCAGGTTGACCGGTGTTGTCTGATCCAGTAGATAAGGTGATAATAAGCCCCCAATATTATACCGTTTAATTGTGGTCTTCCTAAATAGTCTGCACAACACCTAAACTACCTTGTATTTCAGGTCTGCTTTGCAAACACTGTCTTTTTGGAGCCAATAGACAGCATTGAGCACATCCCTCCTGCACGATGGAAACTCACCTGCTATATTTGTAAGCAGCGTGGCTCTGGAGCTTGTATCCAGTGCCACAAAGCAAACTGTTACACAGCTTTTCACGTCACCTGCGCCCAGCAGGCGGGTCTCTATATGAAAATGGAACCTGTCAGAGAAACTGGCGCTAATGGAACCTCTTTCAGTGTCCGCAAAACTGCCTACTGTGACATTCACACTCCCCCTGGATCAGCACGACCTTTGGGGGGAACGGGTGGTGGCAGCATGGGGTCCTCTCACAGTGAAGGAGAGCTGGAGGAGGAGGATGAGCCCAGCATTGGACCAGATGAAGACTCTAAGGGCTGGAGCTCTGAGAGGGCAAAGAGGGCAAAAGCTAAATCACGGATCAAGATGAAAAGGGCAAGGAAGATCTTAGCTGAGAGAAGAGCAGCTGCACCAGTGGTTTCTGTGCCCTGTATACCACCCCACAGGTTGGTACATAGTAGATGTAATTATTCTGGTAGTATTTGGCGGATTTCATTTTGGACTTGCCACAAGTATGGTTTAACAGCTTGTTATTGCATTTTTGAAAATATAGGACACATATCAAAAGTAATATTAGATTTACTTGAAACCAATTTTTCACTTGAGGCTTTGATACAATATTGACAATGTAAGTCTAATGTAGAATTATACCATTAGTGCAGTATGTACTGTTGGTGTAGTGCAAAATAAACTGTCTATCTGATGTGTATGACTTATTTTTAGGCTCAGCAAAATTACCAGTAACTTGACGGTACCACGGAAAAGTCAGTTCATGCAGCGGCTTCACAGTTACTGGACACTAAAGAGACAAAGTCGTAATGGCGTCCCTCTACTTCGGAGGCTGCAAACTCACCTGCAATCACAGCGTCATGTCGAACCTTTACCACCACAGCCAACATCACAGATCCCCCCAGTAAATAAAGTTACCATATAGCATAAGCAAACCAGTGCACTTTGTGTTACTCACTAGTGTATTTTTGTCTTTTTTTGAATATTGGTGTTACAGCGGGACACGGAGGAGAAACAAGGGGCTTTAAAGGAACAGCTGAAGGCCTGGCAGAGACTACGACATGACCTAGAGAGGGCCAGGCTCTTAGTGGAACTCATTCGCAAAAGAGAGAAACTCAAAAGGGAGACTGTAAGATGCAAATCAACAGTGGACTTTGAAAATCGATACTACATTATACTATTGGATCTGTAAAATATTGTGCAGTTGCTATTTTAAAATAATACATTATTGATTATGATGTTTTTTGTTTAGATTAAAATCCAGCAGATGGCACTAGAGATGCAGCTCACTCCCTTTCTTGTCCTTCTGAGGAGCACGTTGGAACAGCTACAAGAAAGAGACACTAATAACTTTTTTACTGAGCCTGTACCTCTGGCTGAGGTGAATACCCACAGTATTTGTACAGTGCACTTATATACTACCAAATATAAATCATGCATTTCTTTTCCCTCTATGCACAGGTTCCTGACTATTTGGACCATATTGACACTCCAATGGATTTTCAGACCATGTGGAATCTCCTGGAGTCCCATCGCTACCTTACTTTTGAGGCCTTTGAAGCTGACTTTGGGCTCATTGTGAACAACTGCCTCAAGTACAATGCCAAGGACACGGTGTTTTATCGTGCAGCTCTAAAGCTCAGAGAGATGGGAGGCTTTGTCTTAAAAGCTGCTAGACGACAGGCAGAGCGCATCGGCTTTGACTATGAGACAGGACTGCACCTGCCGCGAGAT
The DNA here is from genome assembly GCA_019594935.1 of Periophthalmus modestus. Taxonomy (NCBI): domain Eukaryota; kingdom Metazoa; phylum Chordata; class Actinopteri; order Gobiiformes; family Gobiidae; genus Periophthalmus; species Periophthalmus modestus. Next base: position 20,213,022 of record JAIEZT010000084.1, on the reverse strand, counting down.
TTAAGTCCAGAGAGTCAGAGGGAGCAAGAGAGAGACAGAGAAAGAGCCAGGGAGCGAGAGAGAGCAAGAGACGCAGAGCGACCACTCTCCTCAAATGAAGATGGTGAGTGATAAAAAGTAAAGTGACTTAAATGTCAGAGGATCATTTAGATTCTCTAGTAACACATGCTCATAAAAAAGCCACAGTAAATGGTAGAACAGCAGAGTAATGTGGACACAAGGTAAGCCTCATAATGACAGTAGCATCTGACTAAAATATATTGACCAAAATCTACTTTATTTAGATCAGGGCAAACTTTTTTCACAGAGGGTCACATCTTGAAACAGCGGGCCAAAAACCAGTTGCCCTACAGTGCTCATTTAGATTGGTGCCTTTAATAATGCTTGACACATACATTTTAAGTCACAATGCAATGTGAAGTTATTGAGATTTTAGTTGTCAAATTTATTAAATTTGCTGTAAAAATTACTGCCTGTGCTATGATGATTTGGGCTAACTGATAAAAATAGGTCCGAGGGCCACATTTGACCCCTGGACCATAGTTTGAACACCTTTAATTTAAATAGTACATTTTATAAACCTAGCACTGCACTGTAGATGATGTGTAAATGTGTATTCAGCTCTACCAATTGTTACTTGTACTTTGCTATACAGGACATTACTTTTATTTGAATAACTTTTTTCTACCTACAGATATGATTTTGCCCGAAAACAGACGCCGTTTGCCACTGGAAGAACAGCTGCATTATCTTCAAGCACGACTAGATGAGGTCAACACTGGGAAGCACAGTATTGGCCAATCCCGGCGTGCCAAAGCCCTGAGGAAAGAAATCAGTGTCATTAAGAGGAAACTGGCCCAGAGGGAAGCTGGCTCACTTTTAGGAGGTAGAGACTCTTTAGGGGGAGGTGAACGAGGCTCTCTTGCTCATGTATCTGGAGGTGGCCACCATGATGAAGGTGGAGAGAGCAGCAGTCAGGAGATCGGAGGGAAAGGTCTGTATTCAAATATTAACAAAATAAACAATAAGTTGATTTTACAAAAGATAAAGATGTACTATTACATTTTGTTTCAGAAAGATAGTAATATAAAGTCGTTACTATAAAAACAAAACATGGATTACCACAGAGGTAGTGAATCTCTTCAAAGACTAGCTTGTTGTATTAAGAAATAAAAATAGGATTAGATAGAACTTTACATTATCTTCAAAGTAATCTAATGTAACTTGGTATCTGTTTATCACCAAGGCTAATTTGCCACATTTATGTATTTTAGCTCCAGAGGTGGGTCGGCGGACATCTGTGCTATTCTCTAAGAAAAATCCAAGAATGGCAGGGCCTCCTAAAAGACCAGGTCGACCTCCAAAGAACCGTGATGCAGGTTACGGTGGGACAGGTGTGAGCCCAAGTTCAATTGGACCACCTCAACTGCCTCTGCTCTCACCGTCCAGACCCAGGAAGAGACCACGCAGCCCCCACAGCAGCTCCAGTTCAGACAGCGACAGTGACAATGATGACCTACTTCCTGGTAATAATATCACAGCAAATGTATTTATTTGATCAAATAGAGTAAGACTGTTTTCCTAGTGAGTTTTGTTTTCCAAACATCCATTGACACAATTTACTCCTATTTTACTATTTATTCTTTACTCAGGGTTGCCCACTAATGGTTTTGATGGAGGAAACCAGCCGGTGACGGAGAGCTTTAGAGTGTATAGGAACGAGCGCTGCCTCCCACGGTCCAGCTCTGACTCGGAGTCCACCACCAGCAGCAGCAGCAGCGCTGCCTCTGACAGAACAAGGTCTGTTCCAAATACATTTAGGTGATTTTTTTTTTTTTTGTCTTCACAAACACCCATATCACCCATATTGACTGTTTTTTGTTTTTTTATTTGCTATAGTACGACCCCTTCAAAGCAGGGTAGAGGAAAAGCGTCCTTCCCCCGCTCTGCCTTTCAGGAGGACAGCAGTGAGGAAACATCTGGCACTGAAAATGATTCCTATTCTGTTGGAGGATCACGCAGCGTTACACATTGTATGCATCATCAGTAATAACTTAAAATAGAAAAACTGAAGAAAATTGCATGTAAACTGTTTACTGATGTGTATTAATGTACACATTAAGTCTCTACACACTTCCATTTCGCTGTAAAAAAAACAACAGTTTTGCCTTTCTTCAGTGGTGCGAGGACGAGCAAGGTCTTCTTGCTGGATGACTTCTGATGATTATTCTTCACTAGAAGCTTTGGACCTGGTGTGGGCCAAGTGCAGAGGATATCCATCTTACCCAGCCCTGGTACAACACCTAAAACTAATGACTAAACCTGATGTTTATTTTTTCTCTAAACCCTTAATGCATTTTTGCAGATAATTGATCCAAAGATGCCGCGAGAGGGTGTTTTCCATCGAGGTGTCCCAATCCCTGTACCTCCATTGGATGTGCTCAAACTGGGAGAACAGATGACCCAGGAGGCCAGGGAACACCTGTTCCTGGTCCTGTTCTTTGACAACAAAAGAACCTGGTATGTGAGTTTAAAGATAAAGGTAGGGTATGTAGATGCTCCTACTGGTGTAATAAAGGAACTACAATCACAACTTGATCAGGGCTGCCAGTGCTTTAAACAGAATAAAGCATACATAAGCATCCATGGCCATCATGTACAATGTCTTTGTAACTATAACAAAATAAATAATATAAACTTCACACAGCAGTGAAATCGGGACACAGATGTTTATAAAATATAAAGTAAAAACCGTTATTTCATTTTGCCTTTTTTGACTATTATGCTTAACTACTAAATAATACATCAGTACTGAAGGGTTTTACTAATCCAAGATCATACAAAATACTGTGTGGAGCCTTGGAGAAACACATATCAAACAAATACCATTCATATTGCAGTTGTCCAAAAATGAGCAATGCAAATTGTGAACAAAGCCTCTTATAGGGCTCATACAAATGAATTCTTTATCCAAAAAAACACAATGAAATTCAAGGACCTGGTAGATTATAGAACTGCACAATTTATTTATAAAATTAAGAATAAACAACTACCATTTCATATCCAAGATCTGTTTAAAAATCGAGATTGTGCTTATAATCTTCAGGGGCATGATGTATTTAAAAAAAACACATGTCAGAACAAATGTAAAACAGCACTGCATTTCAACTGTTTGTAGTAAATGTTTGGAACAGGTTAGATGATAATATTAAAGATTGCGGAACTTTGAGCCATTTTAAAAGTTTGTACAAAAAGAAAATCATAAACTCATGTTGAATGCTGAATTATGCTTTCTTGTTTTTTGTTTGTATTGTATACACTGTTGAATGTAGCAGCTCCTTATGTTTAGTATAAAAGGTGTAGGCGTTATAAGCTCAGGCTTCTGCCTATTCCTTTTTCAGACTTTGTGTACTTTGATTTGCTTTGTGGACTCAAGACAGAAATGTCTGAAACAAAATAAAATAAATTACAAATTACAAAATTACAAACTACATGACTAAATTATAATCAAAATAATGATGTCATAATTGTATGCATATAGGCTAATTTGTCATTTGTCAAAGGCACTGCTCATTGACTTAGGAAAATGCATATAATTTAGTTATATATGTTAGTGCTCAGCATTTTTTATCTCTGTTTTTAACAAATGGTGGTTTAAGCACTCTTTCTGTGGTTGCTCAGAGGAAGCTGAGCAGGATTCAGACTCCGTCATTTAGCGGAAAAAAACTAGGCCAATTGTGGTTTTACTGAGAGAACTAGCACGGAAAACATTTAGTGTGCAGTCCTCTAGTTAAGTCCCGCTTTACCCCTGAAATATGATGATAAGTGACTTTTCCCCCATTCTTACTCAAATAATGCATGTGGGCTGTTCAAAACTGTTGTGCAATCATGTCTATGGAGACACCTTAGAGCTAACACTGTTTCATCTTTTTAAAACTTCAGTCATGTTGTGTACACGTTTACTAAAACTTGTATGTTTATGAGGTTTACAAATCAATTGAGTGGGGTTTGGGTGTCTTTAGCAATAATCCATTGCTAATTGAGGATTAAGCATACAACATATCTGATGTTGTCTAAAGACCTAATTGATCTGGGACTTCACCTGGTCTGGTTACTAAGTATAACACAGTATATAAGATAATGTAATGTTGTAGTTACCTTATCATGAAAAAAAAAAAAATATTGCATCAAAAATATATTTGTTATTTTTTTCTTTGCTATTCAACAGGCAGTGGCTCCCTCGCTCCAAACTTGTACCACTTGGTGTGGATCAAGATCTGGACAAAGAGAAGATGCTGGAAGGCCGAAAATCCAACATCCGCAAGTCTGTGCAAGTGGCGTACCATCGAGCTATGCAACATCGCAGCAAGGTGCAGGGCGACCCTAGCAGTGAGACCAGTGATAGTGACTGAACACACTTGAGAAATCAGTTATCATTATTATATAGTGGATTAATTTAGTGTGTCAATAGGAAGGTCCAGCCTGACATCACTAGACCAAAAGAATCATGGGAAGTCCTGTTCACGACAATGGCCCCCAAAACTCGTTTTATGACGCACACTAAACTATTTTAAATCAGGCATGTAAAATATTGTAATTAAGAGAAAAATAAGGTATTAATGATAAAATAAGTCTGTTGAAAATCATGATTTTGTTTTCTTTTTAGATGGTGATGTGAAACAAATACAGGGATATAGTGTACCAATGACTCATACTAAGGTCAAAATTGGTACAAATCCAAATATAAACCAGGACAAAACTATATTTAGGAAATAATAAATAAATAGAAACCAACATAAAATGAGGTTCATTGGCACAATCAGAATTTTAAAAAAAATTGAAATTTAAATTCAAAGCAAAATAGACAGCAGATTAAATCTAAGTTTTGACCATTAGAACTCAAATAAAATGTACTTTATCAGAGAATTATTGGTCTATACTAAAACACAAAAACTTCGTCTGTTTGTACATTTGAGTAGTGAAATACTTAATGTGGACATCAATAAGGAATTGTTATTTATAGCACTTCAAAATTAATTCACACTGTCCAGTCATGTTGAGCACAAACAAGGACAACTGTAGCCAATTTACTACTATCCATTATTTATTATCTTACATTTTGTACCATGGTCCACAGGCTTCCACAGACTTCAATCACTCCAGCTGCACAAACCTAGATGTGTAGTTAATTTGTGTTTATCATGTCTATTCTTTTTACTGATGTATTTATCAATGGTTGTTAATGAGAACTTACTGAAACGCTGGTCTCACTGTTGGCTGTAGGAATTTTTTATATAAAAACGTAATAAAAATAGACATTTAATAAAAAAAAGCTGTTTTTAAACATCTATGTGTGATATGTTTGTGTTTCCTACCCATCAGTAGATAATCTATGCCCTTCCAGGGGTGAAACTCTGTTTGGTCTGGGGGGACAATAAATTGATGGAAATTCGAACTATCTTTCGAGGTCATTGTAATGATACTTAATCATAAATTCAATAACCATGTTATCATGATGAAACTATTATTAGCCTACTAGCGAATATTTGCCATTTGAACAATGAAACAGTATTCAGTAAACAGTTTAATTTATTTACAACTAAGCTATATGGGCAACTGTTCAAAATACTGTTGAACAATGTGAAAATATGGAAACAAATTCAACACGCTCTAACAACTCCACGTATGCCTTGTAACGAAGGGTGCTAAGGTGGATGCAAATGCAGCACAAAGATATAGCTCAAATCCATGTCTCAAAAAACAGGTTTATTCAAAAAACAGAAGATACAGAGCCTGCGTGTCCTCATATGAACAGATGAACAAAATAACGGGAACAAACTCAGGTGACAAACTAAAGACAAAACTCACACAAGGAAAACGAAAGTCACTCAAGAATCCAGCAAACTAAACTGAACAAAGACAGAACATATAGGCTGCCCCCTGATTAGAAATGAATATCAGGTGCAGGGAGAACCACGGAGGCAACAAACTAAGGAGTGGAACAAGGACTGGGGGGGATAAACAAACAGGCAGAACGGACAGAAACAAAGCAGACAAATGAGGCTGAACTGTGACAGAGCCCACCTCACAAGGGACGGCTCCTGATGTCCCAAAGTCAAAACAGAGTCAGGTGAGAGGAGGATCAGAAATCAGGAGCAGAACCCCCTGGTGGGGCAAACAGGCAGGATCAGGGTCGGAACCCCGCGGTGGGGCAAACAGGCAGGATCAGGAACAGAACCCCCCTGGCGGTGCAAACAGGCAGGAACAGGGACAGAACTCATTGTTTTCCTCTGGTTTGTCTAGTTTCTAAACCAAAACGTGTAGATTTACGTGAGACGGAGTGTGGTTAAAGTTTTGTAAAGGTCTGCTCCTCCTTCCTTTTCAGAGTCCCTACGACATTAAGTTATATATATTCACTCTTCAAAGTCTTTAACATTATATTCGGCAAAACCGTGAAGTTTAGTAACTTCCCCCCGTGATTTCCGCCTATATGCCCTTCAAACTGGTCCTAATATCTAATCTATAACTTAATCTAGACACAATGTACTTAATTGAAGATGGGCACAACATGTACTAACACAACTAGCTCACATCTTAGAGTAAACAAAATCTGTATATATATTTAACACCCAACACAAGTACCAACAGAATAAATCTATTATCTTGGTTCTTGAGAAACACTCACACAGTACTACATACAAACCTGGTCTGTCACCACAACTTTGAATCAGGGTAAATGGAAAACCATATTCTACGTCTTTTAACCCACATGGTTTTGATTACTGTTGTTTATGTAGCCTATGTAGCCTAATCATTCAGGGGATTTTTGATCTCCATTTTTATGGTTGCACCTTAGTAAGTAATACACACTTGCAATATAGTTCAGGTTATCTGTGAGAATGGAAATTAAAATTTCATCTCTCAATTTTTAGGAGGTTGATTTGTTGAAATTGTCTAGACAGCCCAACAGCAGGCACAACAACCTATTGGCTACATGTTTTAAAACTTTATTACATGAATTAAAGAGTAAACTCTTTCTCTCACACGTACACACACACACACAAACACACACACACACACGCACGCACGCATGCACACACACACACACTCTTTGTCTCTCTCTCCCTCTCTCTCACTCCCTCTCTTTCTCAGTCCCTCTCTCTCTATTTCTCTCTGTCTCCCTTTCTCTTTCTCTCTCTCCCCCCTCTTTCTCACTCCCTCTCGCTATTTCTCTTTGTCTCCCTCTCTCTCTTTCTCTCTCTCCCCCCTCTTTCTCACTCCCTCTCTCTATTTCTCTCCTTCTCTCCTCTGTGTCTCTCTCTTTATCTGTCTCCCTCTCTTTCTTTCTTTATCTCTCTTTACCTCTCTCTCTTTACCTCTTTCTCTCCCTCTTTATATGCCTCTGCCTCTCTCTCTCTTTATCTCTATTTACCTCTCTCTCTGCCTCTCTCTTTCTTTACCTCTCTCTTTATCTCTCTGTCCCTCTCTTTATCTCTCTCTTTTATATCTGTCCCTGTCTCTTTCTCTCTCTCTCTGCCTCTCTTTCTCTGTACCTCTCTTTCTTTTTCTCTTTATCTCTCTCTCTCTCTTTTTATGTCCCTCTCTCTCTCTGCCTCTCTCTCTCTTTATCGCAGTCTATGTACCTCTCTCTCTGCTCTGCTCTCTCTTTATCTCTCTCCATCCCTCTCTTTATCTCTCTCTTTATTGCTCTCTCTATGTCCATGTCTCTTTCTTTCTCTCTCTCTCTCTCTCTCTCTCTCTCCTCCCTCTCTCTCTCTATTTTTATGTCCCTCTCTCTCTCTGCCTTTCTCTCTTTATCGCTGTCTATGTACCTCTCTCTCTGCTCTGCTCTCTTTTACCTCTCTCTCTCTTTATATCTCTCTCTATCGATCACTCTCTCTTTTTATCTGTCCATGTCTCTTTCTCTCTCTCCTGCCTCCCTCTCTCTGCCTCTCTCTCTCTTTTTATATCCCTCTCCCTCCCTCTGCCTCTCTCTCTCTTTATCTCTGTCTATTTACCCCTCTCTCTGCCTCTCTCGCTTTATCTCTCTCTATCTCTCTCTTTATCTCTCTCTTTGTATCTGTCCCTGTCTCTCTCTCTCCTGCCTCTCTCTCTTTTTATCTCTCTATTTTTTTATCTTTCTCTCTATTTTTATCTCTCTCTCCCTCTTTTTTTCTCTCTCTCTCTCTCTTTATCTCTTTTTCTCTCTCTCTCTCTCTCTCTCTCTCTCTCTACCTCCCTCTTTCTCTTTACCTCTCTTTTTAAACATAGGAGGCGGAGCGGAAGTTTTTTTGTTTTTTTTCCACTCCTAACTGGGGGAAAACTTGCCGTGCGACTTGCGTCAACAGCGGGTGTAGTCTTACACTGTATCGCAGATTTTCTTTTTAGAGAATCTTTTACCTTTGTTCGGGTAATGACGGCGTCAGAATGCGTCCTGGCTCCACGATGGCATTTATTGTGGTGGTTCATCTCCTCCTGGAATGCCCTGCGTTAGGACAGGTGAGTACAGGAGCCTATTGGGCAACTAGATTTAAAACAAGGAAAGACGGAAGAAAAACACACGGCGACTGCTTTACGCACCAATCAAACAATTATCCTAACTTCAGGCCGTTTATATATGTCATTCAGTTTAACTAAATTCTTTTTTCCCCCCTTACAGCCTGGGTGTCCACCTGGTAAGTTTCACTTTGATGTCTTGGATCAATATAGCCATATCAGCTACTGATTTATTATTAGTCTATTTTTTTTTTTTTACACTACCTTTGTATTGTTATTCAGCAGACTTAATCATTACCAAAATATATTTCAAAACAATAAATCATTAAAAACACTAGGTCTTTATAAAGTAGCTTATTTAAGCACAAAATCCTCAAGTTTCCGAATTCTGTTTAATCTGACCTTTATTTCAGGGCTGCAAAGTAGAAAGTAGACTACATGAACAACAGAGGAGTAAAAATATAAGAGGACTATTACGACAGACCACAAACTAACAAACTAAAATATATTCAAGTAAAAAGGCCCAATAGACTAGATAAATACAATTACAACACTGCAAATTGGGTGACTATAACTATAAGATAAGATTTATATTTATAAGGCTGCAAAACTCTTCTATAGCCCTACAGCAGACATGTCAAACTCAGGCCTGTGAGCCAAATTTGGCCCTTGATATAATTATATTTGGCCCGCGAGACCATATCAAATATGTATTAGAGCTGACCTGCCGCTGCCGCACCAGTATAGCACATGCACCATTAATACTACGAATCCCAGAATGCTTTGCAAATGTGTTGGCACTGACACTTGTTAGCATCTGCTGCCTGTAGCCTCACTCAAATTTAATGCATCCCTTCTGAAAAACATGCAGATATTGTTGTGAAATATTTCAATAAATAATTAGTCTGACCCGTGACAGTTTTTAATTTTGGCCGTCTGTGAATTTGCGTAAGAGGCTATAGCTGTGACTTCAGTGTCTTGTAAAAGTGGTGATTCATATTATGATAGAATCTCGCACTTATTGCTGTGTAGCACTTGTGCCTTCTTTTTGTAGTTTTTTTTTTCTGTCTTATTTTTAGATCTTCCACAGTTTAACTACACTTTAAATGAATCTTCGAAATCTGTTACCGTCTATGTGGAGCCGGGGTCCAAAGTTTCTGCCAGACCAATTTACAAAACAGGACTAGGCCCCTACAGGGAAGCTGGTTCAAGAGTGTTTGTAAGCACTGTTTTTATGTTTTTATATTATTGCAATTTCAAACACATTTTATGCCACCTGAAAGTGTTCTGTCTTTAACAACTTTATTTCTTGTAGATTGATCCAGCTGTGTCTCAGTCAGCTGTTCTTAATGTTACTTATTGGTTAACTTGTCTTTGTGTTGAGGTACGGTGATTTCTAAATATTTTTTTATACTGTCAAAAAACGCACTGATTTTGCCGTTCTTTGTGTAACCTGTCCACCCCTTTTGATGCGGCTTTGCGTTGTGTTCTGGGTGTTGTGGTAAAGATGACAGAGTTTCAGTCCAGTTTCAGAAAGCTTCATCTTTTACTGATAGAAAAATCACAAACTGCTGTGAGTTGATGGAAATATTCCTTAGAGATATTACACAGCTATCACTCAGCACTTCCTCAGGATGGCGCTAATGCACCACTTGGCTTTGTTTTATTGTAGCTTTGGGCTGAACTTGTCACTAAACAAAGACAACACACATTAGAAGCACTGATGCACTAAAATGGAATAACGTGGGTTTTTGAGCCATTGCCATGATGACCTGAATCAGTGAGCAAAATTTCTCATTCTTAAATGAAGCTACCATATTTTCCAGACTATAAGTCACTCCGGAGTATAAGTCAAAGCCAAAAAATGTATAATAATGAAAAAAAATATAAGTCGCACTGGACTATAAGTTGCATTTTTGGGGGAAATTTATTTTACAAAATCCATGACCAAGAACAGACATTTTAGCTTTAAAGGCAAGTTATAATAATAACAATAAAATAGACAACAGGCTGAATAGCAGCACAGCACGCTCACGTTACACATTCATATGTATTCCACTACATGAAGCCTAGACAACAAACTGCATACATGTCTGGTATGTTAACGTAAGATATTAACAGTTAATCAGATAAGTAAAGCATTAAAAACAAGCTAACAAGTCTACTCGCGTGGTTGTCAGTGTGGCAATAATGAAGATGTGAAATTATATATTTCAATAATTTCACATCTAAGTTGCATACTGAGTATAAGTGGCACCCCCGCCCAAACTATGAAAAAAGTGTGACTTATAGTCTGGAAAATACAGTAATACATAGCAATATTACTTTGAAATGTAGGGAAATTAGGAAAATTTCCCAATAGGATAACATGGGCAGTCTGACGCATTGCCATGGCAACAATATTGATAATACGGCATGTGTCCCATTGACTTTTTTGATCGGGATCACATGAAGAGTCATAATGCCAAATTTCACATTATTCTATGATACTAATATTTTTGACATGAATGGGAAATTTTGGGAGAGAATAACATTGGCACTTATGCGAATTTCGTGTGAAATTGTGTAACTTTCAGAAAATACAGATTTATTTGTTATTCTGTAGAGGGCAGTATTGTAGAAATTTTGTTTCTTTCACAATGAGTAGGTTCAGGTCAGAAAGTTTTACAACTGATTCAAATGCTTGCTAGTGCTTCGCTCTACCTTTGACAACATTGAGTCCATGGGCGAAGCAAAAACAAATATGCATGACCCATGCCTGTGGTATGAGTTGCTAGGATACTGTGGCCAAAGCAGGGGGCGAAGTAGAGAACGAAGTTGACAACGATCGGGAAAAGCAATAGACCCTTGGTAGTAGTACTGACCTGTTACATTTGTCTCGTTCACTTTCACAGGTTTACTACGGTTACTGCAAGAGGAATATGAAGTGTCCTTTGACAAATCCACCTGTGCCAGGTAATTAAAGTCATATGTTTGCTTAGCACCAGACTCACCAGACACTTGCCAGTTTTTGGCAATTGACCTCCAGTGTAATGTGTTTAAAACCATTCATTTTTTGGTGAGACCCTGTCTTTCCACATTCCCCCATTTCTAGGCTGTACCACTGTTCTGTGTAGGCTACACAATGTTAGGCGATATTGTCATTTATTTTATGTAGTATTATCAATATCGACATATCAATAATTAGCAGGTTGTCCTGTTACTTACTTGTTGGATGCTGACCGATAGAAGGAATGGGATGGTCTGTAAGTCACATTCTTCTATGATCAAGATCCTAGCAGTGTTTCTAATCACATTCACAGACATATTCAGTTTCCTTTGCTGATCAACTCTTTTAAAGTCTTTAAAGACACATTTCTCTCCATTTCCATCGGATTTAAACATTGTAGTGATCTAACTTGCATCACTGATTTCAGATGTGAATGATGTTTTGAGCTCTACTACGGTCAAACTGAACTCAAACCTTTTAGAACTGGTATTTCAGTGTCCTACCTCTGAGACAAAAATGTCTACTGCCCTCTGCTGGAAGCATGATGGCTACTGCACCGTTGTGTTTGACCTCTCTCTTGTGGAACAACTTTATGCAGTAAAACGGGTAGGTTTTAGGACGTTGATGTTCTAATGTTTGTCTAGTATAACTCATCTTTCTAATTGCATGAATTTTATTTTTGTTCAGCAGTATAACATTTCAGCAGTTGACAAACACCCTCAAATGTGTTTGCTGGTGAGAAGAAATGATAATTTACAGAAAAATAATGCTATGTGCATGTACTATAAGTGGCTGTTAATTATGCATTATTTTATGTGCAGTGGTCGTTTCAGAGCAGCCAGAATATTACGTGCCATTTTAAATCTGGTAACTGAAACTATATGTTGTATTTCACTAGCCTATATTTTAATGTAGCGTCAAATTATTTAAAAACTGGTCTACAAATGTGTTTCTAGGAATGTCCTCGTGGATGTTTAATACTGAGTTAAAGAGGCAGGGTATATTTGTTTACATCAACTCCACTGTCCCAGCAAAATTCTCTGCTCAGCTGTGTAAACTGAATCAGACTACATGTGCATCAGTGGGACAAATTCATTCACTAAATACAGTAAGGATTTACATGGTATTTCACAATACAGGATACTGCATATATTAAACTGTTATGTTATAATTGGTATCTATTTTACAGAAACAGAGAATAGCAACTTTTTATCTATCAGTATTGTCAGCAGAGGAAAGGCCTTGTGTCCAGGTATAATGTTAATTCATAGTGTTGGCTAGTATGTTTTTGTTTGTTTTAATCCATAAGTTTTTTCCTTTAAAAATGTCTTAGTATTTCAACCTTTTAAGAAGCTTTACAAAAATAGTGTTTCAATATTTGTCTTGTTCACTTAGGTGTGGCAGTCAGAGCCGGCTCTTTATGGGAGAAGAATTATGTGCCCTGACTGTAAGTTGTTTTTTTTTAAGTTTTTATTTTACAGTTGTGTTTTAATTTTCACAGGAGGGTAGTACAACCTCACCTACACCTGTATCCTTCTTTCAGATACACGGACAAGATATGGCGTTTATGTTGCGATGGCAATAGTCTGTGTGGTCATAATAATTGTGCTGGGGATGTGCTTCCACTGGTTGACCAAAAAGGGCACTGCAGGCAAGTGAATTTAACAGCTGTTAAAAATTGATAATAAATTGATTCCTCCCAAACAAAATAGGGGATCTGATAATTAAAAATGTGGCAAAAATGTTGATAGCCAGGGGCGGTAATAAAGAAGCATATAGATCAAGGGTCGTAACAAATATTGCTTTTGTGGCCCTTGGCAAGACACTGCCTAATGGCTTTTTTTCCCTGGCATTTCAAGTCCGTGTGATGGCTTTGCTGTGGTTAGGAGTAGCCAAAAAAACAACTAAAAAGCCTTTTTTTCTATTTTGTTTTAGGTTGGCTTTACGTCCCAAGACCCATACTGCTCGTGTGCTCCTCTGAAGACTCTGTCCACGTCTCCACAGTGTGTGCTTTGGCCTCCATTTTGCAAGGGGATCTCGGTGCCACTGTGCATCTAGCTCTATGGGCCCAGAGTGTACAGTCACAATGCGGGATGCGAGTGGCTGACGTGGGACCTCTGCCTTGGCTGTATGGTCAATGGGACACTGTTATTGAAGCACAAGGAATTATACTCATTATGTGGAGTCTGGATGCTAAGATTGCTTACAAAAAGTGGTGGAGTGAAAAGAAAAGTATTAAAAGTTCACACCAAAAGGATTTGATCTCACATAGACCTCACAAGATGGAAAATTCTCCAACATTGACTGAAAAATGTAAATTCAAAAGACTAGAAACTGATGCAGGTCAAAGGCCTGATGTTTCTGAGCCCTGCACAGTAATTGCACCTGTATTTAAAGCTGCACTTACCTGCCTGATGGGGGTCTTGCAGGAAAATAAACCCCAGAAGGTGGCGTTTGTCTCTTTGCATGGGCACAATAGCAGCAAGGACATACCAAAGGCCTTCAGAGGAATCCCACGTTTCTGCTTACCACATCAGTTCAGTGGACTAATACAGGAGCTAGGGGTAAAGACAAGGCTGTCAGAAAACTCCAAGTTCCATTGTTGGACAAGACTTCTGTCTAAAGTGTTATGTTTCTGGTTGGCAAAACAGCTGGCAAAGAGATTACAAGCAACTCTTCAATAAGCCATAAATAATGCTAAATTCAGTTGGTCCATAACATGCACTGATTTTGCAGCTGATAAAACAAAAAATCTATAAATAAACAACAGATTTATATCCTTCAGTGGTACTCTGAAGAGTAGGAGTCTTTGAAGTCCACTTTTTGCTAAAATTATTTCTATCTTCTGTTTGATGTATTGCATTATCTAACAAAAGAACATGTTACTAACATTTCATTATCATCATCAACGATATGGTTGCAGTTAAATTGTCAAGAACAGAAAGTGTTGAGGCAGTGGACAGTGAACAGAAACGTTCATCTCAAATTTCACCTCTTGTAGTAATAAGAGACCACAGTTATGTGATATGTGGATTCTCGAACGTATCAGCGAATCTGAAAAAGGGACTTGTTCAAGGATTTGCATACAGAAAATAGTCAAACACATGAACTTCAACTCAAACACAGTGTCCCTGTGTTTATCTCTGTCAAATTAGTCTGCTTTATGAAAATCCAGTTGCAAATTGCCTCAATTTTAATGTGTGTTTGACAAAATGTAAATTGTTCCCCCACCATCTCCCTTTATGGAATTGAAACTTGCATAGCACTGCAAAACATGTAAAAGACTGAAATCCAAAGCTTTGATCTGGCAACGTTGCAAAGTTGTTTCTGTCATGTTGATCCTGATTACTCATAATATGTACCTTCTACCTGCAGTCTAATTCATAGTTGTTTTGGTGTGACTTAAATAACACAGGTATAAGTTTGTTGACTTTACAGCATGGGCCAACCACAGGAATTTTATTGCCCTGCTTCAGTTTAACTGAACTTTTTATGCAAAACATTCTCAGACTAGGTGCTATGAAGAACAATGTGTTTTATTTGTGTATTTTTTATTATAAAAAATTATATATTCTGTGTTGCATTTATGCTACATGTTTATTTACTATTGCAATTTGAGATTAAAATACTGCATTAAAAATCCTAGTTGCTGTTCAATACTACTTAACTTGGAAAAAAATAAATGAAGTCAAACTTAGAGTTTGGTTACTGTGAGATTATTGAGGTGGCAGTGGCACAGAGGTAGGCCTACTATTTGCCTTTGAACTTAAAGGTTGGATTAATGCATACGGTCAGTTCACCCTTCTCACCTCCAATGTCTGCCTCTGGTGTGCTGTTGAATGAGTGTTAGTTTGAGTTTGAGTGTAAATGGGTGAGTTTACCTCCATGTGCATTCAAAGCACATCACTGAATCAATCCTAGATGAACATCTATATACCCAAAGCTTGTCGGGACCAGATTTCTTATTTCACAATAATTACACAGGTTTTCTGTGTAATGTCAAACATTTTAATCAGAAATTGCGGCATAAAATGATCAAAGTCACAACCAGGAACATCACTAGACCTACAGCTACCTAATTTTTTTTCTCAAAATTGTAATATAGTGCAGCTCTTTTAAGCAGGGGGTCTGGGGTTCCTCCATCAGGAAATTCTGCACAAAACAGATGTGATGTAATTTCCTGTAATCTGGCGGATTTTAAATCAATACATGCATGTATCAGTCTAACTGAGAATTATCTCTCAAGATAGGCTTTAACCTTTATTAGTATTAGTATAATGATAGGATACTCTTCTTAAACTTAGGATTTGTTTTCCACAAGCTACTGATCATTTGTGTTCAACTCCTGTACCAGTGGTAAGTGGACCCCCAGCCCTCTGCTGCTGGCTCCGTGTTCCGCCCCTGCTCTCCAGCACACTGAGCGCCTTCTGTTTGTGAGATGCAGCCTCACACGGGGCTGTGGACAAACTAAAGCCTTAAACATTTGTTAGTACACCTGAACTCACGTTTTATGCTGCATTTAATCCAACTGAAATATAGGGAGAATCTAAGACGCTTCCATCTACACCTCGCTTCTCTGGAGTTTACCTGCTCCTCGGCCTTCATCACCTTAGTCCTATTACTCTGCCTCGTTGCTCGCTGCATCTCCTCTTCGTCCAAAGTGGGCCCAGTCTGAACCCCCATCACAGATGTACGGTCGCTTCAGTTTACACCTCGCCCCACCATCTTCGTCGCGTCATCTCATCGTCGCTTCAATCACCTCATCACCTTGACCATCTCCAGGGTCCAGGTTCCGGAGAGAAGACATCCTAAATGTCATCTAACTGGCCTGGCCATGCCCTTCATTGAAATGTCTTCTGCCAGGGTCTGAGTGCCAAAGAGAACTCATTCAATAAAGTCTTCTATACCGTAATGCCCTATACTCACAGGTAAGACGCACACGCCTTGCTCTCTTCAAACATGTTTATTACCAAATGATGGCTCTCAAAACGAGCTGCTGCACTCTGGAGTGCTACAGAGTGACCTATGGAGGAAGTGTTGTGGCATGTGGAGTGTTGTGCTCACACGTGTGGAGTGTTGGGGGGGGGGCTAAGTGAATCATCTGTTATCTAGGGAGGTCACTGAAGGCTGATTCACACCGGAATGTCCACCAAGGCCCGGACTTAAAGCTAAACAGTTTTCTATCATTTTCGTTCGTTCACAAAACCTCCCTCAAATCCAGGCTATCAGACTTTCTTTGACAGTGACTGTGACTTTCATTTTATTAAAATGGACTTTACTGCCTAAAGACGATTCGTATAAGTTGGATCAAAAGCTTTAGGAGATGCTTGTTGTACTGACTTGCCACAATAAACAGGAGGATCTTTTGGAACCAACCCACCGCCCCGCTGTATCTGACCCGCTCATCACAGTAGACAGGGAGAACAGAACTGTAATGTATAATCTGTACATCTGTAACAGGATAGTTTATATTGTGAGACACGGAGCAGGGGCTCCTCATGGGGAATCAGCGTTTCAGTTTTCTGCAGCTAAAACCCGGAACAGTCTTGCTGAACTTTGACAATGTTTAAATCCAGGCTCAAAACAGTTCTGTTTAGCTGTGCATATGACTGAAAGGTTTTTATTCTGCACTCTTCTGTTTTAATGGTAATTTTATGATGATTATTTGTAATTATTTATGTTTTGATTTGTGTGATTTTAATGTCTTTCTTATTCTGTAAAGCACTTTGAATTACGTTGTGTACGAATTGTGCTCTACAAATAAACTTGCCTTGCCTCCCGCGTAAACCGGTGATCTTACGTCTTACATCTGGAAACATGAGCAGTTTCAAGGTTGCTTTGTGGGCGGGCACCCGTACCAACCTGTCCTCGCTCGTATGAGAGCTGTGAGAGTGTGCCATTCCGCGCTGTTGTATTAGGTGGGTAGATTATTGGCTTTGGCTCTGTTTGGTCTGCGGAGCCTAGAACTAGAGCGTAATTGGACATCAGTGCCAGGCGCAAGATTGGCACGGGTAGAAATGGCGCACAAACCCACTAGGCTTTCAAGAAAACGCGTGTTTTTACTTGTGATGTCACTGCTGCATCTGTGCTGGAGCAGTCCTTGGACTAAAGCGCTGGATATAGTCGAGGTGAATTCACCTGAAGTCACCTGCGGCGAGGTAAAGCAAACAGGTCGGGGCTTAGAATGGTTTTGTTTGTGTTGGAACAGTTTGTAGCTTACATCACATGCAAGAAGAATTGTTTCCAGTTATTTATCTTTTGCGTTTGGGTGACTTATTAGCAAACATATAAATACATGTGTGTAAAGCTCAGTGGTTATGTCATGCAACGTTGATTTGTTATGAAAGTACAAAAAAAAAAAAAAAAAAAAAAAAATAATTCTCTGCGGCCCTTCTGAGTTTAATGATCATTATTTATTTACTACAGTGGCTCAGCGTGACATCTTACTCCAGCGCTCAGTTTGCAAGTCTGTGGGTCAGTCTCAACAGTAGATTTGTGAGAAATCTTGCCTACATATATTGGTAAGATCCTTACTTTGATTTCTTGGAGTAAGTAAGAAATCAAAGTGAGGATTGTAAAAACGCAAAAGGGCAAATTCCCTGGTGTGCTGTGTTCATGCATCATGTACCATTAGGCTTCGTCTCATTTAGGGAGCATCACACTTGTGCACACACACCACACACTAAATTGGGACTAAAGTTGAAATTAAACCCAAACTTAACAGGATCAAATCAATTCTACACCCTGGACTAAACTGTGCTCAAACCAAGAAAAACAGGATAACTTTGTTGAGGCCT
The DNA here is from genome assembly GCA_019594935.1 of Periophthalmus modestus. NCBI lineage: Eukaryota > Metazoa > Chordata > Actinopteri > Gobiiformes > Gobiidae > Periophthalmus > Periophthalmus modestus. The sequence goes on along the minus strand of JAIEZT010000084.1, from coordinate 20,194,740 downwards.
GGGTGTAGGTGTTTAGTGCTTTTTTGCCCATGCCTGCTTTGTACGCTCCTAGTATAGTTTTATTGTGTTTGTCTCTGCTTGGCCAGATGTTCTCTTCAGAGGCATATTCTAAAACGTGATTCTTTATCTTTGTCTTCAGGGACTGCTGAACTGTAAAGTGACTTCAGGTATGGTAAATTGTCCTTTTTAAAAAATATATATATTTTTTAAAGCTAGAAATGTTTGTTTTTCATAGTTACATACTTTTTTGGTTTGTTTGCTTTTGTTTTTCTAATGCTGAATTAAGTTCTTGTTTCCATTATATGCATATGGTCTAACACATTTAATAGATAGGGGTTTAGTCAAAGTGAGAATAATGCAACATTAATTGCAAACATTATGTTACTTTGACAAACAAACAACACAGATCCTGTTGTCGGTTTCTGTTCTGTTGCATGAAGAACAGGAGCAGAGGCATGGGAATCGTCCTGTAGATCTTTATTGTCAGTTACAGAAATACAGGCAGCATCCAGCAAAATTCAAAGCAGAGTCTAACACGGTCTAACGCAGAGTCAAGTGAGTAAAGTCTAACAAAGTGAGATTGCACCATTGTTTTGTAACACTCCCAAAATGTGTGAAAGGAGGCTACAGATAAGAAATGTGGCCTTAACCAAAATGACCAGAATGTAGCTGCTATCCTCCCTTAATGTGATATATGACCACTGCTGCATGGGAAACAGAATTTTTTGCACCTTTGTAAGAAAGTAAGCAATGTATTATATTTGTATATTGTCCACACTGTGCATTAAAGAATACTTTTGTTTGAAAACAGGGAATGACCATATTTATGTTTGCAGAGTCTCTCCATGAAGCAGGGCTGCCTGATCCGGAGGGGCCAGTGAACATCACACAGGTGGATCTGAGACCTGTTCTCTGCTGCACACAGGGACAGCTCTGTGTGTCCTGTCTGCAGCTCATCATCAGTCTCACAGGTAACAGCCTCATTACACATCCAATAACCTTTCCAAGTAACGCTCTAGTCTAGTTATTGATAATTATTGTTGTGAATGCTGCTAAATACACAATGTGGTTTTACTTGTTACAAAGCATAGAATGATTTTAAACTTCTAAAAATGCAGAGCATGATCATGTACAGCTTACCTTGACATCAAAATATGTTTTACAGTAACTTTGTACCATAGATTTAACATATAGTTCATCAAAGTGTGTATACAACATATTCCAGTGATAAAACTCTTAACACAATATTGTTTCCAATTAAACACTATTTCTTAGATTACATATATATGAAGTTTTTGTTGTTTAGTATTATTATAAGTTAATTTGGAGTTGTTTTAACCTACAGTCCTCAAAAATAGACTAATTAACATGTTTGTGTCTTCAGTGGTAGTGGACGACTTAGAACAATCTGGAGATACCACAGAGGTGTTTCTCAGCACACAACAGACTGTGGATGGGAGTGGACATTTTATGTTTCAAGAAGGTATGATGCAGAAAATTTACTTAATATGATAAAAATGTTGATCATAATGATATTGCATCTCATAACTATTGTATCTGTGCAGCCCTGCTTAAAATTTGCTTCAGTTCTCCAGGCTCTAGTGGCTTTTGCAAGACATTACAATTTACTTTCTTCAGATCAAATGTAGCTGCTTCCACACATAAGGTGAATACATCATCTGTCATCTGTCGTCTGTCTACTGTTCAGCCTTCAAATAGTCAGCATTTTGTGCTGGATCCTGGGCTTTGCCGTCTTCTGTTGTCTGAGCAGGTCTCTTGGTGTATATTACTTTTCACTGATTCAGATGCCCTTTCTCACTGTGACTTTGTTCATACCCCTAGATTACATTATTAAAATGTCAGAAAATCTACTTAAACATACTACCTAATGATAGATTAAAGTTAACATTATGGCCATTCATCTTTCTAGTTACTGTTAAGAGAAAAGGTGACTTTTGGTGCTCCAGTTTTGGTTCGTGTCCTTGCACAGATGACACAGTACATCAATAATATCACTATTCCATCTTTAGAAAAAGGTAGAATTTATACTTTTTCATTTGCTTGCCTTAAATAACACTGCTGTTTAAATATTAACCATGTGTTTCTTGCAGTTTGTTCTTTGAGTCCAGAGAGTAGCAAAATTAAAGACTGTGATGGTAAGATACAGTAACCAATGAGGAACTGTGGGGAACTGAAAACTAGTAATTAGTAATAATAATAATTAGTCATAATACCAACACTTTTAGTAGAATCTTTTTATGGTATATTAGTTGCTTATCATTGAAGAATATTCTCTTAAAAAGTGAGTATTATGCAAAATTGGTTGGAGCTTTATACCATGTTATAACATTGTTCCCTCATCAAAAACGTGTCTGAAGAGGTTTTAATTGTCATCCATGCATGTTTGAGTAATCTAGTGATCTCTCCCGGGCCCTATTCAAATGGTTATGGTTATGGTTATCTGTGAGATTCTGTCCAATTCTCAAGTACACGTCACTCATGCTCCCACATGACAATTCTGCATAAACATACAAAAGCATGATACAAAACAATACGCTACAACTTGACAAACCTGATGCAATGGGTAGTAGTTTCATAAGTGGAACACATGCTGCATGTAACGTGGTAGCGCCGTGAAGGGGGAGCGACTTTTGGCTGAGTGTCAAAAACAATTGTGAGCCTTATAAAACATGTTAATATGTTGTTTTTGGTGCTTGTAGCATTTTCAGAACAATTAAAGGTAACATGGCAATCTAAATATGTTATGTGTTAGCAGTTAATACCCCATAATAGTAAAATATCTCCACTTTAAGTTTAAAGTTGAGTACATTAGTTGAGTACTTTATAACTTTAGTTTTTGCACACAAACAGGATCTCCTTAGATCTTTCAAAAGGAAATGTTCATACATGAATGTGTTATGTTTCAGTCCCTACTCTTCAAATCGTAACTGATCAGAAAACAGAAGTCATCCGACTCAAAGTGGAACAAGCAAAGGAGAAGACACTCATGTGTCAGATGATGTGGGACGAGACACCAGGAGCGATGCTTCCAGCGGTATTAAGAGAAACCAATAAATAAAATGAATTATTATTGCAGATATACAAATGATCTTTTATTAAATTGTTTTAGTGTGAAAAGAGAAAAGAAATTGTGATCTCATTGAACTCTGCAGCCCCATGCTTATGTTTCCAAGTAAGACTATAACAGGAAGTAATTAGGTCATTTGAATGCAAATGATTTAGTTGGTTTAAATGTTTGTTACAGGTTTGGTGGCAAGACAGTAAGCTACGTCGAAAATATTGCCCATTCAAGAATCAACAAGGTACAATGAGATATAAGGATAAAAATACAGTACTAAAGCTAAAGATGTGTATTTTAGATAGCAAATTAACTGACTGCACACTACATTCTCATGAAGTGTCTTGCCACATAATGACTCTATGAACTGAACACCTTTGGGTGTAAACAGTGATCTGGATCCACATACATATGATGCTGAGTTACTTTTATGATTCAGTTGCCATGGAGAGGATGATGCACAATGTGTCAGTGGCTTTGATGGAGTCTGCAAGAGGAGTGGACTCTATGCTGCTCTGGAATGTCAGCGCCCCCTGTAGGCTGAAGGCGGATGTGTGGCTGTGCAAGAGAGATGTGGTCAGTAGGGACAAGTGTCAAGAGGTGACAGGGTCCAGACAGAAACTGGACGAACATGCCAATTGGGTTACAACTCACGGAAAACACTGGGTAATAAAATAGTTTTACTGACAAGATATTCAGCTGCTGTTATCAATATAAAGTTATTTAATGCTTTATTAATATTTGTTTGTATTTTGCATTCTAGAAAACAGGAGTATTCAATTGGTCATCACACCCTCTGCTCTGTCTTCAGGTAAAAGACGGTTTTATCATTAAACCTTATTGTCTATTTGTTTGTTAGGATTACAATTTTCATTTTTAATAATTACTGGCAATATTCAATTTTAGATAAAACCTGATGGGATACAATCTCCGTTGGATCCCTATTGCCCTTTTGCAGGTGAGTAAAATGTCATTAATTGAACTTAGTAAATATATAACAGCTGTGCTTGTTTAGATGTAAATTTTGTTAACACCCTAATCTAAGGCCTTTTAAATTATTTTCTTAGTATCTCGTTGGCGGTGGATTGTCTTGCTTCTTATTGCCTTGTTATTGGTCTCTGTGTCAATACTTGGAGCATGCTGTATACATGCAGTGATCAAAGGTTAGTTTGAATGAAAGAGATTTATGATATTTGTGTTAAATGATATAATCTGTATTTTATTGGACATGATATTTTGTATATTTCTTTTTTACACAGGATTTGCATGGAGATGGTTGAAAGATGATGATGTCAAAGGTACTGTATGAATTTATGTTTCATCTATCTTTTATTACTATCCGTCTTCATGGGGATGTTATGGCTTTGTTTGGAGTGTTCCACAGAATTGCAGTAAACTTATTTATCTCCATGGAAACAAACAGGTGATGCCACTAGGCCAAGTTTCATGTCAGATCACTGGAGAAGTGATCCCGTTCACAGTAAGAATGCGTGTTTCTTGATATATTTTTGAGCAAATGTGTAAACAAAACTTGTAATTGAAATTAAAAAATGCAACATGTTTAATGCCATACTGTGGAACATTTCAGGCAAAGCAATAATGTCTACATGAAGACAATCAGGTGGCCAAAAAGTTACATAGTGCACTTTTAAAGACCATTTCTTTCTGAAGTTAATATTCTGAATTCTAAACTGTCAGAACATCATGGTTGATTTAATGTATTTTTCATCTTAGGGGCTGTGGGCGGCGGTCATGTGGTTCTGCTATATCCGCCTGACGATGAGCAAGCCTTACCTGGTCTAATGTGCCACTTAGGGTCATCCCTCCAAGCTCTGGGTTGCAATGTATCTCTGGACTTGTGGAGCCATGCTGAACTAAGCGTCTTGGGTCCGGTGCCTTGGCTCCATTCACGACTGGACCAACTGCAAAGACACGGAGGAAAAGTTGTTTTAGTCCTTACCCAAGCTGCAAGGAGGAGGGCTGAAGAGTGGGGATCTAAAACCTGGGAGAGGTTTACAACAAATCAGAAAGACATAGACAGCAGTACCAGCTCAAATTGTGTTGATGTATTTAGTGCATCTTTGAGTTGTATCCTTGCAGACTACTTACAAGGTCGAGCAGGCGAGCGCTTCATGTTGGTGCAGTTTGAATCCCTGCCCCCTGAAGGAGTTTGCCAGCCTCTTCCAGAGCTGTTTCGTGGTCTACATGTCTACAGCCTTCCATCTCAAAGCCTGGGGTTTCTCACAGAACTGGCAGGTGCAAGACAAATGGCCACGTCCTCATCCAGACGAAAGAGAGCGCATGGACTCAGAATGGCGTCCCGGGCGTTAGCAAGAGGGTTGTCGGGGTTTACAGCTGGGACAGCAGTGTTGAGACTAGCTGTGATGCCCCCAAGTTGTGTAGGGGGAGGAGAAGAAGAAGAAGATGCTGCGGAGACAATGCCACTGCAGCCTTACCTCATCACACCCCCCTCCAGTCCAGACAGTAACCCCAAAGTCTGTCAGATGGATTGGGTGTGAAATAGTGTGTGTTTTATTACGGTTAGGTCTTGCAAAAGTTATCAGCAATATTTTCTTTGCAATTAAAACATTAGTTTGATCAACCAACTATCTTTAGAAGTTTAACATATAGTAGGTATAGGAACTTTTTTTTTTTTTAAAAGAACCATTTACTATTTATATCCCCTTTAATGTGAATTATTTGTTGTAGGTAACCTTATTTTAACAACTGAACAACACCAATTGTCTTTGGTTTAGTTATAGCCCTGTATTTTATAGAGTTTGTTAAATTAATAAATGAATTCATTGTTAATAAAGTACTGAAATAATCCTGCTTACTGATTGGTGGATAAATCAAATCTCAGTGGGGAACGGGGATGGGCGGTGTCTGTCATCTGCAAGTGAATTGGCCAGAGCAGCTGCAGTGTTCATTCATTCTTTTCAGGACCCTGGAAGCAATAGCATTGTATCCTAGCTTTAATATTTCCTGTACGCATAGTTAAAATGGCACGTTTAAAGTTTTAAAATAGGAATGGGACAAAGGTGAAAACCACAGCCGTGCCCAGTAGACAACAATCGTAGGAGGAGCAGCGACAGTGGCTTTTGAATAAGGTAACTTTGCATAGCCTGTTTGTTGCAGTTAGCATTAAGTTATTGTAAGAAAATATTGAAGAAATATATTACTTCCATCCAGTTACAGTACGTGTATGGCCTAATTTAGCAGGTTAACGGCGATATGTGATCATTTAAGACATTTAGAAGGGAAACGCAGAGACTGGGCATCATCGAGTTGGCTAGCTTGAGGTTGTTAGCTAATGTTTTTGGTGATGATGCTGAGGAAGCTAACCGGAAGTAGCATCCTGGATGTCTGAAGTAGTTGTTTAGAATGAGATTATTTTATTACTTTGAATCTTTTATTTCAATAATAAAATCGTTTGCAACATTTGTACATATCATTGGTTTTGTTTCTTTTAGCATCATGTGGTGGGACTGGTCATTCCTGCCTGCATTAGTGCTTCTCTCTGAGCTCTCTGCTGTCATGGTCCAGACAGCACCATGCCAGACCTGTCGAAAACTCACTGACAGCTTTATTCAGGTATATGCATTACTGACAGGTTTGTTATTTTATTATAATGTATCTGCTGATAACTTATCATTAACTTTTTTTCAGGGCTTGGAAAGGACAGCCAACAAAAATTTCGGTGGTGGGAATACTGCCTGGGAGGAGGAGAAACTGGCCAAATATGCACGCAGGTAAAAACTTTATGATCCTGTCAGTGATCTTTACTATTGATGTTATTTAATAATGACCTGTATGACCAAAATGTTACAGTGAGACTCGATTGCTGGAGATTGTAGAAGCTGCCTGTGAGAAGACAGATTTTGAATGTAATAAGCTGCTGGAGCAGATAGAAGACCAGGTTGAGACTTGGTGGTTTCACAGGTGATTGTTATAGGTGATAAAGTAATATTGATGCATACCAGGATGCAGCTTTGTAGTTGATAGTAAAATTATTAATTTTGGTTCAACAAAAAAGAAAATCTATATCATAAGTGTAATATGTCTTCATTTTACAGGCAAGAGGAGGCACCAGATCTGTTTGAATGGCTTTGCATAGAACAGCTCAGACTGTGTTGTCCACCAGGCCACTTTGGACCTGAATGTAAAGGTACGATATACCTAACATACATCAACAGTCGAAATATTTCATTCTAATAAGTGTTTGTAATTGTAACATATTGTCTATTCGATACTCAGAGTGTCCATCTGGTCCTGGTGGTATCTGTGGAGGCCTAGGGCGCTGTGAGGGGGAGGGAACTCGTCTCGGGGATGGAGACTGTGTGTGTGACCCTGGATACTCGGGCCATCTGTGTCAGAGCTGTGCTGATGGTTATTATAGAGAGAAGAGTTCAAATAACAGTGTAGGAGCCTGCGCAGGTATGTCCTTTTTATATTCTTAAAAAACACCAAAATAGTGTTTCTTCTTTATGTAACTTTTAGTTTTTATTCTTTATTTCATGTTTGTTTTTGTGCTTTGTTTTTTTTAGCTTGCTTTCACTCATGTAAGAAATGTTCTGGACCTCAGGATTATAAATGTCTTGACTGTAAGCCTGGATGGATTCTTCATGACAACAAGTGTGTAGGTGAGTATTAAAAAAATATTATACGATATACATTTTACAATTTTTCTAAAATGTATTTTGTTTCTAGATGTTGACGAATGCGGAACTGAGTTAGCCCGTTGCCCCACTAACACCTATTGTCATAACACTGAGGGATCATATGATTGCAGAGGTTAGTACAACCGTATGGGTTGTATGCAATGAACTGAAATGTAGGAAGTTGGTTTGTCTCTGGTTTATTTCTTATTTAGGGCTTCTTTTTGTTATTCCTCCTTTTCCTTTTTGGAAAAAAATATAATAATTTACATATATTTATAATGTATTAATACAACATTCATTGTTGTCTTTTTTTTACAATTCAGGTTGTGACCAGGCATGTGTTGGCTGTATGGGCAGCGGACCAGCACGTTGTAAAAAATGTGCACGTGGTTATAGACTTAAGGGTGCAAAGTGTCTCGGTAAGTGTCGTTGTCAGTGTTGATACGGTGTCATCTTTTTTCCCCCAGTCATGACTTGTTGGGATTCTTTTGCCGTTGCAGATATAGATGAATGTAGTGAGCGTGCCATAGCATGCCCAGGGCTAAACGAGGCCTGTATTAATGAAGAGGGATCCTTCCATTGTGAATGTGCTGATGGCTTCATTAGAAGAGACAGCATTTGTGTTGAGAACAAACCCGCAAGTAAGTGTTATTTTTTTTCATAAAAAACTCAAAACTTTGCAAACTTGACCTCAGTTAAAAAGTTAACTTTTAAAAACATTTTTAATGAATAAACAATTTAATAAAGACCTCACAGCACTAAAGCAATGCAGTGGACTTTTAACCTTTCATATTTTGTCTGTGATTTTCCTATACATTGATCATAATATGTACATACAAAGTTTTTGTTGTCCATTTTTGCAGCCTCAACACAAAGTATATAGTGGCTTAACATTTAGAAACGAATATTAATGCAGTAATTTTACCTGATTGACACGTGTAAAAGAATTTAACAGACAGCTGGCCAGGGATGGTCAACTTATTCTTTTCTGAGCGGTATATCATCCGGAACTCATTTTGTATTCTATATAATTTCTCTTTATTCCTCAGCCGATCCAGACAAGGGTCTCTTTGATGACATGACCGATGATGAGGTGCAGGTGCTGCAGCAGATGTTCTTTGGAGTGGTCATCTGTGCATTGGCTACTTTGGCTGCGAAAGGAGACATGGTTTTCACTGCCATATTTATAGGAGGAGTTGCTGCTATGGCTGGATACTGGCTTACAGAGAAGGGAGACTACATGCTGGATGGGTTCTTAAAGGGACGGTAGACTGGCTGGATATAAAAGATTAAAAGGACTCAAACAAATACTGCTGATGAATGTGAAAAAGACAGCATCTTGGCATGGCGTTATCTCTGCAATGCTTTTTTATTATGCAGGGATTCATTTTGGGTTCTCTGAAAAGGGCTTGGATATAAATGGAAAAATCCTCGGAAAAGACAAACTTGAAGGCTGTTTCAGCCACTGTACGTATGTATTTATAAGAAAATGAAGATGCACTGCACTGTTGTTAGATGATGTACCTCAACGTTTTTGGGTGATTCCAAACTTTTATCAATTTTTGGGTTGTTACTTTGATGCACCTTTTTCCAAGATTCCTCCTTTCATTTCAAGCCATCACTGAAATCTTTATTGTCTTAGTTTTTAGCCTTATCTGTTTGAGTGCTTACCATTGCTTCATAAAGAGAAATATATTGTCTAGATGCATGAATTACTGTTTGAATTTAAAGAAAATACATGAAATACATGTTTTGTTTTACAAAATGCATTGGCATGATGAAGACTGGCAAACTGAGGAACTGTTAAGGTTTAGTGCAACCAGAAAACACCAGCTCCAAACTCAACACTGGAATTATGTTTTGTTGCTTTTTATTTAATCTGGATGCAATATTTAATGTGCAATTTGATGCTAATTTATTATTTTATTTGTCACAAAAATGTCATATTTTGTTATTTATTATTCATTTCCTTTACAATTAAACAACTCACAAATTTATTTTTGAGTTTATTAGTTACTGCAAGTGGGATGCCGGTTGTCACAACTTTTACAAACCTTTATATTACCAACAATCTCTCAAAACAAAACAGCAGACATGTGCCAAATACCAAATTTCACAGTTGGGAGTAAGACATCAGATGTTTTCTGTCTGAATGTGAAGCCTATTTCAGTGTGCCACTCCAGTTAATAGGGTTGAGGCGCAGCAGTTCTCTCTCCTTCAGGGCCTCCTGGGAACGTGTTAGCACTCTGTCCATCCAGCCCTGCTCCATTAGCTGCACAGTAATACAGAGGAGAGCAAATGTTATGGTGTACAATCCTGAAAAGCTGCCATGCAATCTATGCATTACCAAAACAAGATGGTTGTTGTAATAAATATATGCATTAATCTTTCCACCACTAGGGTGTTTTTGGTCATATCCTTAAAATCCTTTATATTTACCAATTTTTATGTTTCTGTCATTTAATATTTATAGAGACAGAAATGTAACTATACCCGCTTGTTCTCATCTCTAAATGCTGTCATAGCTGCTCTGTGCAGAGTCTTTTGCTCTTTTTCTTTAGACAAAGCTAGGCGATCCATTTCACACAGATACTCCGCCTCCTTTGCTCTGTTGGTAAACTGAAGCTTCAGAGCTACACATTTATCCTCCATCTGCTTTTTTAAGTGGTTACGAATGTCTTTCCTGAAAGATAAGAAAACTTGAAATATAGCAATAATGACAATGATTTCTTTAGTACTAGCTAAATTATCTACCTGTACTCCTCTCTTTCACTGCTGGTTCCATAAAAGGGTTTTCGCCACACTTGATGACATCTATCAGTGGTCACATAATTTTAATAACAGACATTTGGCCTTGCTAATGGTTAGTGACATTTGAAGTGTGAAAAATTCAAAACATTTACATGCAAATACATTTGTATTTGCTGTGTTATTTTTACCTGTGATGCTCTTTTCTCTGCATTATCAAAGCCCTCTGGTGGTTGTGGTAGTGAATGGCTGGCGTCTCCAGGCTTACAGTTCGTTTTTGAACAAAAGGTGGATGCAAAGGGTCCAGTCGTGGAATAGGCTTAAAAAAAAAAGAATACAAAATGTACTTTTCTGCGCTTAACTTACCTTTTCACCTATATTACATTTGTTAAAAATACAAAAAAACGTTTTACCCGTTTGTTTGGCCATAGGGTGCATTCTGTTATCAGGGGAAATGTCACAGAGGTGCCGTTCAGGTGTGGCTGTCTGGCAGGAGATGAGAGCGAGGGCAGACAAACTGGTGTGGAAGCTATTGTTGCTGTAATTATGGTTATAAAAATGAATCATACATTATTTTCTCCATAGAATTTAATCTAGCATGCTTTAATTCTAAAATACTAGAAAATGTAAATATATAGTTTTGTGTAAGAGTTGCTGTTTTAATCACAATATAGATGATCTTAATATCTTCATAAATTATAATGATGAAAAATGTGTTTTTATCTTACGAAGTTTCATTTTGCAGACAAGATCCGTCCTGCTGATGTACAAAATGTGGTCTTCATCCACAGAAAATCTTCACTTTCATCAATATTCAGATTCCAGGTTAATAAGTTAAACAAGGAAATACTAAAAAATTAAAATAACATTAACGACAACTGTACTAATGCTGGTAAAAGATTAAACTATGACAAGGCACTGCACTGAATGAGTGTTTTGCAATGGCAACTGTCGCCTTGGGAATCAGGTTACCTCCAACTAAAAGAAAGACAGCAGGCACGCATCGTTGCACTCCAAAAGACTTATTAGCCCCTGACAAAAGAACATGATATTGCCAAAGGATGACTCTAAATGCCAAGTACATTTAAAAACTAAGAGATAAGAAAACTTACAAATGAAAGATTTTTTTATTAGCCATCCTAAAAGCCATTGAACATTGCATAATTTAAAACGCATATTTACACATTTAACTGTACAGGCTAAAAGCAAAATAACCTTTTCTTCTAACCTTAAACATCCTTTTTAATGCATTTGTTCTACAAAAATTCATACTCCGAGTGCTTCATGGTTCTCCCACAGCCAGGCATGATATTTATTTAACATATGATCCTTGGGTGTCACCTTGGATAAGTACATAACGAACATAAGTAAAAATGGCAAAATAATGAGCACCTAATTATAACAATTTATTACTTACGTCTTTCCACTCCTCCACACAGAAGATTCGGTATGAGTCATTACCATACTTTCCAATACCATGCAACTCAATGGGGTAACGCCACTGTTTGGTGAGATATTCATCTACTCAAAAGTAAAATAAGGATTTTAGTCAATCATGTCATTTTCAGTATTGCTTTTATTCACCTTACTTGTTCATCATTTTAAACATTAAGAGTAAATACATTATTTTAATGTTCATATAGAGCTCACAAAAATTACCTGAAAAGCGAATTATTATTTTGGCTCTGAGTTTATAAAGGCCCAGTGGTTTCAGAATTTCAGACATGGGTTTCCAGTCAGCTTCTCGTGCAAGCTCAGCTGTGGGGTAATACTCAAAGAATTGCCATAGTAGTGGTATAGCCATCTTGCCTAGATCATTGAAAAAAGTACACTGTATTTTATTGAAAATACATTTGCAACAGTTGAACTGGAAGTGAAAGTAATTTGTGTAATTTTCATCAAATGTACAAAGAACTGTGGAGGGTTTTTTTTTAACTAAAAAAGATCTAATGACCTGTGCAAAAAAATATATTAAATTGTAGCCTAAAATTATGATTTAGTTCCTACAGCATGTAATTTGTACCCACACTTTAGTCAATTTGTTCCAACAAAATAAGAATTCATTCTTAAACTTAGAATTACTGAAACCTTGTGCAACTCAAGGGTTTTCACAATGTTCATACATACACATATATACATATGTATATGTATATGTATATGTATATGTATATGTATGTATGTATGTATGTATGTATGTATGAGCATACAGTGGGCAGGGAGCTCCATCAGCTGAGTTTATGCAAATTAACCCTGTGGCTATAACAATTTCTATAACAATTAACAATTCAGGCTCTGTCGGTATTACAATATACTATACATACATTGTACAAATTGGCTAAAGCGAGGAAACGAATTGGCTAAAGCGTGGGTATGAATTACATGTTGTGGGAACTAAATTATAAGTCAAGGCCACAATTTAGAATCTTTTTTCAAGCAGGTCATTAAGCAGCCTCTGTACTTTTTTTTTTTTTTTTTTTTTTTTTTTTTTTTTTCAACCTTTATTTGGAAGAGAGCAACTCACCACTGGTCTTGTTCAGAAAAATAGTAGCCACCAGGAGTTTCCAAGGGTCATGAAAAAGAGTTTCTTGGACAAGATTAAATGGAGATCGAGGTGGTGTCCATTTCTTGAAAACTTTCCTTTTTGGTGGACTTGGACCTGTAAACAAATATAGACAAATATAGACAAATATCACAATTACAGGTCCATGCACAACATGTGAAAATGAATGGTATGTAATTTTGTATTACAGTCGTCAAGGTTCATCCTGCTGAAATACGGGCTGGTTTTCCTATTGTCTTCCATCTTCTTTGATTCTGCATAATTACAAAAAGTCAAAACCAAATCGGTAAGACAAATTACAGTTAATCTGTCTGACAGTACTTATAACATACTATTTTGAGAATCTCTCATTGGTGTGCTACTCCCAACTGAGAAGTTAGGTGATAACACCTGCTCCTCCATCTCATCAGTGCTGCTGTTCACTATCCCCAGCTCTGAAATAGGTTTCTCGTCACCTTTGCTGTGAATCAGAGCCACATCTTGCTCATTCTCACTCTCACTTGCAGGTTCCACACATAGAGAGAGGACTGGGGGATGCAAGCATGCTGTGCATTTGTCTTTTAAACCTGTCATCATGAACAGCTTTTCTTTCAGTAAACCACTTGTTATTGGACTCCTCTGCATTTTTTCTTCATCCTCAAAAGTTGCAAGGCCAGCTTGTATGGGATTTGTATTTTCCTTTCTAGTACATTGATCTGGTATATCTGGGCTAATAATGATGTCATCTTGCTTGTGTATTTGATTTTTGCAATCAGCAGAGACTAGTTCACGTGATTCCATGGTGCAAGCTTCATCTGGCATCTCTGTACTTTTCTTTTTAAATTCTCCAGTGTCTTTCCTTTGACTTCTTGCCTTTGTTTTAGTAGAAAAAGATTTTTTTATACTTATGTCAGTACAACAAAAATTAAACATGCTCATGTTACAATCCCCCTCTCCGTTTTTCTGCAGAAAGGCTTGTAAAGAAGTCCTGGATCGAAACCTCTGTCCTTGGGGACTAGAATGAACAATGAAATGTATATTAGAGAAGAATTCAAAATATAAAAAAGAATAACAGTAAGGCTGTGTCACCTTATAAAATACACATCCATCTTTCCCGCAGTTTTGCCTGTTTTCCTCTGCCTGACTTCTCTGCTCCATCCAGGAGGAAGTGAAGTGGCACAGGACAAATAATCGTTTTGTTCATTCATATCTTCATGTTACTGCTGGTGGATATTGTTAGATGAATGGAATTATTGAACCTTTCTTGTAGATCTGTAGTCCTTGGTGACAGATAGATAGATTCAGTGGTTACCAGGTAGATTTGTTGCATAGTATTGTCTTGCATATGCTACTTCAACTTAAAACTTCAAAATGATTTAGTAGTCTAGTTACAAACCTGGAAGTTGTGTTAGATTTGGATCGTTGTGGAATCGAAAAGCTCAGGTCTTAAAATCTTAAATACAGCGTACAAACTTGCGTAATAATAATTAAAAAATAATAATAAAGAAAACTATCCTGTTTTCTTTGGCCAAATCCAGTGACAACACCGCGCCATACTGCCACTTCAAAACAGGAAGTACAATGGTCTGAGCATGCGCAAAGCGAATGTAAGTAGGGTCCAGCGTTTCTATGAAAAAATCAGACGGGGAATCAACTACAATATCAACTGCTGTGAGCAGTTAATTTTGTAATAAAGCTAGCTTTTACTTCATGGTATTTTAATAAGTGGAAATGAGAGCTGCGCTGGCATGGAAGGAGTCTGTCCGTGATCAGTGGTAAGTCTTCGGTTTAGCTTTGGATGAAAGGCGTTAGTAACCGTGGTTGCTATGTCAACTAAAGTTAGCATGTTGTTACTGTTAGCATGAAACCTTTTCTCTCGTTTGTTGAAATGGCAACTTGGTGGAGATTTCTGTTTACTGGGCATAATCGATTATCCTAAAATGCATTTTTATATCTGTAGGGCAAATCTTTTTTTTTTTTTTCTTTGTGACACCGCTTTGGCAAAAATAGCTTAGCTTTACGAGCTTCATGACAGATGCTGGGTTAACACGGAGTTAATGTTTTCATGGACTGTATCCCCCCATTATGTATTGTAATTTATATAGTTAGTATAGTAATTATATAGTGTACATATCCATGTAACGCTAAACTTCCAAAGTTATTATTCATTAAAATCCTTTAATCTCAAAAAATAATGACAGTTACAGCCATTAGAACTATTGTATTGTTGCGCATAACACATTGTTCACTGATTTCAATGTTTCAATGTTTTGCAGTATATATGATCTTGCTTTTAAGCCAGATGGCACCCAACTTATTGTTGCAGCGGGCAAGCGAGTTCTTGTAAGAATTTATCTTTATCAATACAAACTTCAATTTCAAGACGGAGATCATTATTGTATAATTTGCTTCCAGGTGTTTGATGCAGTGGATGGAACAATCCATCAACCGTTGAAAGGACACAAAGATACAGTGTACTGTGTAGCATATGCCAAAGATGGTATGATTTTTTTTATCACATTTTTCTAACCTGCTATACTTATGGTAATTAAGGGAGACAACTAAATTTTTATAGGAAAGAGGTTTGCCTCGGGCTCAGCAGATAAAAGCATTATTATCTGGACATCTAAACTTGAGGGGATTTTAAAATACACGTAAGTTGAATTCTCTGTGCACTTTCTGATTTGCAGACATTTGTAAACACAATATTATATGTATTTACAGACATAATGACTCAATCCAGTGCCTTGCATATAATCCTGTTACTCACCAACTGGCTTCTTGCTCTACTGGTGACTTTGGTAAATCGCCACCTTTGTTATTTCTGCTCATGTCGACATTAACACAAAAAATTATTAGTTTCAAATATTAATTTTTGTTTCAGGCCTGTGGTCACCAGAACAAAAATCTGTGAACAAACACAAAGTAAACAGTAAAATTACATGTTGTGGGTAAGCAATGTTGCTATGTGCAGGGATATGTAATTACGTGATTATTCATGACTTGCATTTATTTCAATTTAGGTGGACAAATGATGGACAGTACCTTGCTCTTGGCATGATGAATGGAGTCATAAGCATTCGCAATAAGAACGGAGAGGAAAAGGTCAAGATAGAACGTCCAGGAGGCTCTTCATCTCCCATCTGGTCTATCGCCTGGAATCCTTCCAAGTTTGTCCTATTATATATGCAATGCTATCATCTTGCTCCTTAAGAATATAAAATGTCTGTTTGTCAGCATCAGAAAAGCAATAGCAGTGCCTGTTTTAAATTTGGACTGAAGGTGGCAGTATCAAACAATGTAAAGAATGGCTTTTGGGTGTATCCCGTACAAAAATAATCAAAGCGAAATGCTCTGCTTTTGAAAATACAAAGAAATGACAATATTTGATTAATATTCCTTTGATATATTTTCTAGAGATGAACACAATGACATCTTGGCTGTTGCAGACTGGGGTCAGAAGCTGTCTTTCTATCAGCTCAGTGGGAAACAGGTACCTATCAAAATGTTCACTGTAATTCTTTTCATTTATAAAAGTTGTGTTTATTTTAAAGATGAACAAAAGTGAAACAAAACCCCTAATGTGAATATAGTAAATTCTTTCTTCTGCAGTCAAAGTCTGTAACTAACTCACACAAAGAAAGGAAGAGATCCAGCTAGGTTTTAATGGTACTTTTACTACACTTCCTCCTACATAATAGCCTTTGGCATTAAAGTAATTACAGACAAATGTGCACTGTTCATTATTTGGCCAGTTTGCTTAAGGTTTTTTGTCATCAACATCACCCATTTCATAAAGCATTTTTCTATCAACAACTAGGTTTTTAAGCCGCCAAGCAAAACCAGATGCTTTTAGTTAATAGACTTTATGCAATGCAAATGCAGTTTGAACAAAGAAAGCTATTTAGAACACCTTACAAAAAATCATCAGTGATACTGATATATTTTTATGGTGTCTCTCTCTCTCTCTCTCTCTCTCTCTCTCTCTCTCTCTCTCTCTCTCTCTCTCTCTCTCTCTCTTTTTTTCCTTGCTCTGCTTAGATTGGAAAAGACAGAACCCTCAACTATGACCCCTGTTGTGTGAGTTACTTCTCCAAGGGCGAGTATATAGTGATGGGTGGCTCTGACAAACAGGCGTCTCTTTACACCAAAGATGGAGTTCGATTGGGGTCCATTGAAGAGCAGAACTCATGGGTGTGGACGTGTGGGGTCAAACCTGACTGCAACTTTGTGGTAGGTCCACACTTTAACATATGTCAAAGAAAGTGATGTAATCTTCAATAATGTGATAGAAATGTGTTTGTCATGGCTTTCTCTCAAAGTGTATTTGATTTTCATTATTTTTGGGTCCAGTGAAACATGTTCAAGTGAGAATAATTTATTGCAGAGTATTAAAGTGTGTTTTCTTTAAACAAAATTCACGAGCAAATGGGTGTTGGCAAGTCTCACACTTTCACTGTGTAAATGCATTACTAACAGGAACACTTTCCCACTCTTAGGGTCTTTTTTTAGAAGTGTTAATAGGACGTACTGCTACATTGTTATCTCTTATCTAGGTGTTGGGCTGCCAGGATGGGACCATCACCTGCTACCAACTTATATTCAGCACTGTTCATGGCCTTTACAAAGATCGCTATGCTTACAGAGACAACATGACAGATGTTATTGTACAGCATCTAATCACAGAACAAAAAGGTAATCTTTTTTGGTCAATATGTAATAATTAGCGCTTTACACGCTTGTCAAAGTCTCTCAAAACTCTGTACTGTACAATGCACTGTAGTCATTATTCTTCACTCCATGGCAATGATAAGCTATACTATTTAGCCACAGCTGCCTTGGGGTAGCTGTGGCTGTCAATCTGTGCCACGAGCTCCTCAGACCACTATCACTCGCGCTCACACCACTTTCTAGAAATATAAAATGGGTCCAGTGTCTTGCCTCTAACTACTGAGCCACTGGTGCCCCATATTTACTCAGTCAGTTAAATAACTATATCTCCCATGGGCATACAGAGTTGTTCAGTAGAATAAATCAAATGTAGAAAAAGCAAGCATTTTAATAGGATGACTAGTCTTAAAAGGCAAAATGACCCTAAATTGGGACTGTTGCGGAGACTTTGTGACAAAATCCTCTGTGTCCTCCATCTCAGACAGCACAATCGTCCAGATGGGAGCCTTGGGAGACAGAAAATGTGAAACACTCACCCTGCTACTCACTGGAACTTCAGTGATTTTATATGAAATCTTAGCAATGTCTACTTATATTCTGTGCAGAATAAATACTATATTTTTGTTTAGTGCATAGCTTAGCTGGTAGTTTGTTGTATTGATGATGATAATTATGGTGAGGCAAATATTGAATGGCTTTTTTTCTAAAACAGCACTTCCCCTTTGTCCTTAGTGAGAATTAGGTGTCGGGAACTGGTAAAAAAGATTGCCATCTACAGAAATCGCCTTGCAATTCAACTCCCGGAGAAGATCTTCATCTATGAGCTGTACTCGGACGACTCAACAGACATGCATTACCGCATCAAGGAGAAAATAGGCAGAAAGTTTGAATGCAACTTGTTGGTGGTCTGCTCTCAGCATATCATCTTGTGTCAGGTGGGGACAGATGAAGTATAACACAATCACAGGCATTCATTTATTCATGCTCAAGAATGTTCAATCATAAATCATACATAGCACAAATTCCTCTTTGTCTAGTCTAAATGCCTTTTTTCTGGTCATTACATTTTATTTCTTGGCACTTTATAAATTGCACAGACTTGGAACACTATAACAAGATAAATAGCATTTTTCACTTTCCCAAACAAAGTGAGAAGAGATGTTATCAAAAATTAGCCAGTTCTCCAGATGTCCCTGCCTATTTGGAAAGAAAGATCCAGCTGTGCATGTGGTATGCAGACTCAGTTGCCCTCCTCTCTTTCTCAACGCTGTTTAAACTAGATAAAGTTAGACAGTCGGCTGAAGGCTAGGACCACAGACTGTTGAACCCGTCAGAGTCTCTGGGGTTTTTCCTCCCCTGCTTGTCTGTATGTATTAGGCAGCAGGAGCAGTCCTAACATTGGTTGTTTTATTTCTGAATGTGCGTTTTTGCTTCAGCTCTGTCTCTGCATTTTTATCTTATCTAAACCTCATTTATATAACCAACTAGATGTCTGTGCCACATAACAAATATGCGTTGCAGGACATATTAGACTATGTATTTTATTTATTTATTTAAGGGAAGTAAAATTTTACTTGCTTTTTCAATGGAACATAATAACATCCTTGTTAACACAAATGCAGTTGTATCAACAGAAACGAGAACAACAACAACAACAAAAAGCGTGCAAGTAATATGCACAGTTATATGCTAATATGTTAATATGCACAGGCAGCATCCACCAGCAATCTGACCAGAACTGAAGAAGCAGCTTGGATGAGCTTCACTCCTACAATTTTTTGTCCAGTTGACATATTTAACTTCGGCTTTTACTATGCACAGTTGTCTTTACTTTTGCCCAATTAAGGAGTGGGAAGAAGGAAACCCACCTCCACCTTTTAATTTAACAATTTCTTCTGCATTCTTCAGATATTTTACGTCAAACAATACGGACTATTTACTTATGAGGACAATGAGTAACAATTATATCTTGGTAATCTAACTATCATCATATGGCAATAATTATATGTATGTATGTAATATATAATAGTAGATGGGCCTTTGACAGGATATCCACTGGATGCCAGCCGCATTGCCTACATGTCATGACCATATTGGTATTAAGCTTATGTTACTTTATTATTAATATTATAATGCTATTAGTTAAACAAACATTGCTTTGTCCAATCAACCATTCAAAGTCACTTTCAAATACCAGAGGTAATTTGGAGAGTACAAATCACATGCATGAAGAAGCTCTGATTTGAAAGCTAGAGTAGAATAGATGTTCAGACTTAAATAGTCTTTACTGTTTCATCTTGTGTCATGCAGGAGAAGCGGCTGCAGTGTCTGTCCTTTACCAGTGTCAGAGAAAAGGAATGGGTGATGGAATCTCTGATCCGCTACATCAAAGTGATTGGTGGTCCACCAGCCAGAGAGGGCCTACTCGTCGGGCTAAAGAATGGAGCTGTGAGTGTGGGAAAATTTGAACAAAGATTGCTTTTCTTCTAAAAAGTTTGTATTAAAAATCCAGGTCTACCAAAAATCAATTTGGCAGTGTTTCAACTTGTTCTTAATTCATCAATCAAGTTAAAATATCAGATCTACACTACACAATGCCATGATTTTGTTCATGGGCAGTATGACATGAGAAAGAACTTTCCAAACAACATTTATGATTGCTCAATCTTGACCTTACTTTTATTTGGCATAGTAGATTTGTGTTCTGGTATTCACTAGACAAAACCACAGACCAAGCCAGAGTACTTTGGTTACATAACATTTATATTATATTTAGACATTGGTACCGATATTGTCTGAAATAGAGATTCATTGTTAAGTCCATTGCAATGGTGATATAACATTTAGAAATACTTACAAACTTTTATTTTGCCATTACTTGTGTGTTTCTAATTTCTTTGGGCTTATTTTTTTATACAGATTTTGAAGATATTTGTTGATAACCCATTCCCCATCACATTACTGAAGTTGTCAACCTCAGTTCGCTGTTTGGACATGAGTTCTTCACGCAATAAACTGGCTGTAGTTGATGAACACAACACCCTCCTGGTTTATGACATTAATAATAAAGAACTGCTTTTTCAGGTTAGTGCAAAACATTCAATATGTTATTACAGGACGTTTGAACAGGTCCAAAACATGCCATGTAAATGTGCATGTAAATATAGTTGTGGGGCTCTGTACTCACAGTGACTTTTAATCCTTCTTTGTTTACCCACTCGCTCTCTCCTGCAGGAGCCTAATGCTAACAGCGTGGCATGGAACACCCAGTGTGAGGACATGTTGTGCTTCTCTGGCAATGGGTATCTCAACATCAAGGCCAGCAACTTCCCAGTTCACCAACAGAAGATGCAGGGCTTTGTGGTTGGCTACAATGGCTCTAAGATCTTTTGCCTCCATGTTTACTCTATGTGTGCAGTGGAGGTGCCTCAGGTAAGTACACATGACAAACAAACACATTATGATATAGTGGAAAAGTGACATTATTTTGGTACTACTACTAATAGTAGTAATAAAGTGACACTTTAAAGTTATCTAAAATTTATACTGAGCTCTATCCAATACATTAATATTGCAAACATAGCTTACAACAAGTATCAGTTTGTATATTGCATTGTCTGTCTACTACTCATTGTACTTAATCCAGGTTGTGCTTCCATCTGAAGGGCATGATTTTTACACACATTGATTTAGGATATATTGATATTTTTTGTTGCCCAAAACTTGCTTGTCTGCTCCTTTGATAGTCAGCCCCCATGTACCAGTATCTTGAGAAGAAGATGTTTAAGGAGGCCTATCAGATCGCCTGTCTGGGTGTGACAGACAGTGACTGGCGAGATTTGGCCACAGAAGCCCTGGAGGGACTTGACTTTGATACCGCTAAAAAGGTCAGTCGATGTGCTCAAATCATACTGATCAGCACTGATCACTCTGAGCTGCAGACAGAGAGAAAGAGAACAGCAGGGCCATAGATTTTGGAAAATCAAACATGTAGATCTTTTTACATTTCATAGCATATTTAATGCTATGTTTACTCTTTTAATAATTAACATTGTTTGTACTTAATTCTAATGTTTGTTTTTGTATTTATGTTCGATAAATCCAGGCCTTCATTAGAATAAGAGACCTGCGCTACCTGGAACTCATTAACAGTATTGAGGTAAAACATTCTGTATTCATTTATCCAACAACAAAGCAATCATCACACATTCAGTGTTGGACAATTATTTTCATTTATTTATTGCTTGGCTCTGGTTTGGGTCGCACCTCACACAGCTCCATTGTTAGTTTTGGCTTGTATTTCTTGATATACAGTGCTAAGCAAATGTTTTTGTTTTTTTTTGTTTTTTTTCTTTTTTTTTTTGAGGTGTAAGCAAAATAATTTAATAACTACAGAAAAAGCAAATGATACCATTTTGCAGTGCATTTTTTTGTAATCGTCCTGATGCATTGTAGTGGTGTTCCTCACATATGGCACTGCTGCTTTTTTGTATACATGCTGATGTTGTTTGACTGATCTACAGGAGAGGAAGAAGCGGGGTGAGAGCGACAATGAGTTGTTTCTGGCAGACGTCTGTGCCAACCAAGGGAAATTCCATGAGGCAGCCAACCTCTACAAACGCAGCAACCAGGAATCTAGGGCCCTGAGCATGTACACAGACCTGCGAATGTTTGAGTTTGCCAAGGTAAAACACCAATGCTTCAGATACATATAGTAAGTGTAACTAACCCCAGCATCAATATGGACAAAAGGACTTGGAAAAACATTGCATGTTATAGGGCTGCCGAACATATGTTTTTCCTCACCGTGTGCTCGGATGCCAAGTTGGGGCCCTCCAAGGGATTTACAAAGTCTCCTCAACCCCCTCCACTTCCCATAATGCCCGTCTTTCATCTCCTGAGTCCTAATTTATCATTGAAATAGCCATGTTTGTTTATCTTTTGATCAGACATACTACAGGGAGATAGTTCATGAGAAAAGAATACTGTAATACATCTACAATTGCTTAGTATTATTGATATATAGACTTATTTCTGGCTACCATTGCCATATTTAACAAACTTAGTACAAGTGTTGTTGTAATTTCTTTTACAAGTTGTGGATAAACACTACTTAGCTTACTTGTCAATCTTGTCAGTCTTTTCCTGCAGATATTCTGTAAATATTACTACAATAAAACACAGGTAAATTAAATGCCTTCTTTACATGGACATAAATATTTTAGAATGGACTACGATTTGAGTTAATGGTAAACATCAGATGTATATGTGGGATGACACTTTGATCAGTTATTGTTCACATTTATAATCATAATTACACAACCAAAATCCACACTCATGGTTAGTTTGTGTGCATATCAGGCTGTATCACTGATGTGGCTGCAATATATTTATGTGGTCATATGGACATCTGGTTGCATAGGTTGTTTGGTTTAGGTGGGATGGATTGGACACCAGAGGCAAAAGTCCTACTACCAACTGTGGTTTCTGCGACTTCCTTTTTGTTCCCCTTGACTCCTTTGTTTATGGCTATCCAAGCTAAACTTCCTTGTGCACTACCTCTGCTGCTGAAACATATCTCTTTGTACTATCTGTTCTCACGCTTCATATACACTACATGGTCAGTACCTCACATGTGAATGTGCTGTCACTGGTTCACTTATGTTCCTTTCTGTTCCACTGGACCACTTTTAATGGATACTGTCCACTGCAAACTGAGAAAACCAAACTGGGAAAATATATAATTTTGGAGAGTGTCAAATGTCTAATCATCACCCTTGTCAAATTCACTTTTATTCCTAGTTTTGACTTATTACCATTATACAAACTGTTCTCATGCTCCCGCCCTGCAACATGTGTCACAATGGACAGATAACTGTGTGTTTCTTTCCCTCTTTTGCAGGAGTATGTTGGAGGGACAGACCCAAAGAGCTCACGGGACCTGATGACCAAACAGGCAGACTGGGCTAAGAGCAGTAAGGAGCCCCGAGCTGCAGCTGAGATGTACCTTTCTGCTGGAGAGCATCTCAAAGCCATTGAGATTATTGGAGAGAATGGCTGGGCAGATATGTGGGTTTTGTACATATTTTCCACTCTAAATGAATGTAATTGAGGAAGTGAATTAGCATCAATTTAAGATCCCCAAGCTATAATTATTCAAATCACAGCATATTACATCCATTAGCTAATAAAACTCAGAGGGAGTAGGCAAAATTTCACAAGCATGTGTAAAACTAGATACGCATTTTTACAACCATGAACTGATTTTGCTTATATCCGGAACATATGTTTCTCTCCCTGAAGATAAATAATAAAAGATACATTTTGACATGTTGAATGAAAGCAGAGACAGGTGATAAAGTAAAGGGAACCTATTACATTTTATAAAAATTTCCTGAGGTAAGGGAAAATCTTATGACTATTTATTTGTTTGTAACTAATGTAGCACTTTCCAAGTCTCAAATCTGCATAGTCCACTTGAGCCCCTTTTTCTTTTCGACTAAAGGTCCTGCAACCTTCATAGTGACTACACATATTTATTTACAATTTAATTTATACAAACGCGTGCTTTGTTTTTTTTCCTCTTCAGGCTCATAGACATAGCCCGGAAGTTGGACAAAGCTGAGCGTGAACCCCTGGCAAAGTGTGCACACTATTTCAAGAAGCTGAAGCACCATGGCTATGCCTCAGAGACCTACTCAAAGATGGGGGACTTACAGGCACTGGTGCAGCTGCACGTGGAAACCCGGCACTGGGATGAGGTCTGACATAGTTCTGCACACGAGAGGCACACCTGCTCCACTCATCATGGCTTATATAGAGCCTCAAGAGACCATAATATAAATATTAGCTGTATATTCAACACACTGTGCTAAAAACATGGCAAAGTTTAGAAAGTAGTGTTATAAGTCACATAGCAAAACTCTGCTGCTGCTGTTGTCAGTTTTTTTTTGCAAAGATAAGCAGAAAACTATAGTTACTAGTGACTTTGTGGTTCTCAAACAGTGACTACCTTAATGTTCTTCAGATGCTTTCTCATGAGTTACGGTAGTTATTATTTACAGTCATATACCTGTTGCAATTTGCATAAAAGAAAATTAAATTATTTAGCCCCAGATTGGTCCAAAGTAAGAGTTAGCTCACTACAACTAAAAGCACATGAGTCCAAAAATGCTATACATCTTACCCAAGGACACCACTGACTTTACTCACAATTAAAATCTTAAGATCTCTTGATGAAGTCCAAATTGCCAGCAACAATTGAAAAGAACCGGAAGTTAGATCACATGGCAAATGGTGCAGTAGTGTCAAACCACTTTTGTCTAGATTCAATCATCTGAAGACAAGGATAATACACACAAAGAGTTGTATTTTATACATTTCTCAGAGAGAGACAGACACTCTGGAACGCCAGAGCACGGACTGAGTTACTAAACTGGCCATATGGATGCTATTTACTACACCTACTATTTGATAAATAACAGTATTTCATTAAAGGCTTAGGAGTCAAAGACATGGGGCACTCATCTGTGTTTGGTATGAAACGTGTGTATTTCTTGGCCCAGACGTGGCTACAGGACATTTGGTATTATCCATCACTGTGACAGGTCTGCAGCTTGTGTCCGCTGGCCACTCCGCTGACTCCTTTACCCTGTCATTCAAACTGCTAAAGGATTGAACCTGAGGGGAGAATGAAATAGACTTAGGTCATTGACATTCTATCATTGCAATTGTGAAACAGGAAGTTATGTATACTGTACCACATTTAACTCTAGAACAAAACTATTAAATTAACAACTGGTCTCAGGTCATTTGTAATTGCTCAAGGAAGTTCATTAATGGTGCACATTCTGTTTTTGCAGGCCTTCTCAATGGTGGAGAAACACCCACAGTTCAAGAATAACGTCTACGTACCTTATGCTCAGTGGTTAGCAGAAAATGATCGCTTTGAGGAGGCTCAGAATGGTGAGTAACTATAATATTCACTTAAGGAGATTCACTATGTAACCTTTCTGATGCAGATTATCTAAACATGAATTAAACATATCTATCTTGGAGGGTTTTTATTTGTCAAAAATATGGCATCACCTGCCTGTCCCCATGGAAATCCATAAGATTAATGCCAGGCTGTGGAACATGCTATATCTTCATGGCAACAAGCAGATGACCAACCATCCACCACATAAGTACAAAAGTACAATAGTACACTTTTAATAGCCGTGTAATAATTGTCCGCTTATACCAGAAGGTTAGGGGTTTGCAAAGAAGAACTGCTTTAAGCAGGACAAAAGTATAAGTTTGCTTTACCAACATCACAACAACCGTCCTTCCTACTTCACTTTCTCAGTTTTGTTCTCAGTACATATGGAAATGATAAGAGTACTTCAGCTTTGGACCCAGGCATTTTTCACTACTTCCCTGAGATCCTCTATATCCACTGTAAAACATGATCGTCTTTGCTGGAGAGAGCAAAGGAGAGCTCCGCTGCCTGTTAACTAAATGACAAGCATGTATGGCAGTAATCACCCGCACTACAAGCCGGCCTGATGATGATTACCAAATGTAACCATAGTTATAATCAGCTCATAGATTTATAATTATGATCTCAGCAGGCAGATTTCCTCCTCTCCACCATCGTACTCCCCCTGTCTCTACATGTAATACAAGACTAAACAGTACTCATTGTGTTAGCATTGCTCATATATTGTGTGTTCTTCACACAGGTTGTTGTCGACATTTGTTACTGGTAACAGGAGCTTAGCATTCAACACTACTCATGTACACATGTCACACTTGGCCAGGTGTAACAATTATGCAGTCCCAATTACCCAAGAGAAGGCATTTCAGTTAGCAATGTACTATTTTTAAGAGAAACTTAAAGATTTTTTCATAGAGTGAAGTAAGCTTATTATTATGTGGCGGTAATGAATGCTGACCCCTGCTGTGTGTGTTGGGCCTGGGTCATCGGAGGGGGTCGACTCCCTGATGCTGTTTCTAATTACCTTCTGATGGGAACATGTGCATTAGACCTTTTAAAGCCAGATGACGCATATGAACACATACCCAAACTTTGTCTCTGGTTACTCAAATAGGATCCCAGCAGTACATTACAGTTTGTGCTCGTAATCTTCCTTATTACAAAGCATACCAAATTCACATAAGGTATTAAAAAGGGATTCAAAACTATTCAACTATGCAGTTGTCAAAAGCATTGTCTTCAGACTTTAGTGATTTAAATTTGTACTATGTGACTTTTTTGGTGGTATGCGGTATGCATCTCCGTGGAGAAAAGCAGGTGACGCAACCCCATAATAATTTGTGTTTTTTTAAGGTATTTTTGTGCAATAAAAACATCTGTAATTGATGGTCAGTTGAACGTTGTACTGTGGAACATTCCAGGAAAAGTGGTGTCGGGCTGAAAAAAATGTACATAGTGCCCCTTTAATTTTATTAGCCTGGCTAAACAGCTCCATTCAAGTTGCAACCTAATTTTTGACTAGCTGTACTTTCATTCATTTTTGTATTTTTGCTCTGTCAGCATTTCACAAGGCAGGGCTACAGAATGAGGCTGTCAAAGTCCTGGAGCAACTTACCCACAATGCAGTGGTGGAGAACAGATTCAATGATGCCGGCTATTATTACTGGATGCTCTCTATGCAGTGCCTGGACATCGCTCGAGGTGAGGATTGCAACATCTTCAATAACAACAAACTGCTAGATGGCAACACATTTCTACAGTGTAAAATGTTGTGTTTTTTATCTTTGGTCATGTTCATCAGAAAGTGAAGCGCAGTGCAGTGAAATGCTGAAGAAGTTTGATCGTTTTCAACATCTGGCAGAGCTTTATCATGTCTATAGATCTATTCAACGCTACACCGTGAGTAATATCTCCTTTTTGTGTCAGTACAAAGTCTGAATAAATTTGAGGATTTAGGGCCAGAAAACTGGAAACTGTAATCATTCTGTATTGTTCCATGACATAAATTTGCCTTAAATGTTAAACGCTTATTTAAATTTATTTATGAATACAATTTTAAATGACAAGTAGAATTTTTTTAGGAAAAGAAAAGAAAAGAACACAAGAAAGTGAATGAATATGTTTTTGGGTTTTAATGTAAAATTTCCATTGTAATTCCATATTGTATTTCATTGTTGGGCTCACAGTAAGAGTAGACTGTCTTGTTACCCTGAACTATAACATGTTAGCAGTACAAAATGAATAGACACACAGCCCAAAGTGAATTACCATAGTTTTAATTTTCTCCACTACGTCTCCAATAACCATGCCAACAAACGAGTGTCACAATAATTATTATTTCATCATTGGTCCCTCAGTCCCCACACTTAACAAATAAACTGACTTTGGTCGGAGCACTTTATGGGTGTCCTGGCCTGTGTCTGTCTCCTCCGTTTGTTTTTACAGGTTTGGACTGAGCTTTGGTCACACCCACAGCAATAGAGAAACATCACAGTGATTCACTGCAGAGCATAAAACTTATACATTTGAGCTTAACTCTCCTGGACAGTCACTATATACACTATTTGATTGATCACTCTGGGGTCATAAAATGGTAGTCCTGCCCGCACTAAATTGAAATATGAAACTAGACATTTAGTAGATCAAATGAGATGGTTTTGAAATTATATCTTTCAACTTTAAATTAATTTCTGTCTGTTTGCATTTACAGGATGAGCCCTTCAGTTCTCACATGCCAGAGACCCTTTTCAACATTTGCAGGTTTCTCTTGAATAATCTCACCAAACAAATACCACCAGGCATTTCAAAAGTGTATCCTTTTCCACAAAAAAGTTTTACTCTCAAAAGTGTCAAATTTCCAAGACTTGACAACAGTTAAGTTGGAAGTGATTTAGCCAGAGCTGGCCATGCTGAGAAAAAGAAAAGATGTGATGACAGAGTAGAGGCCGTGCCAAGTGGAGACAGACTCTCTCCATATCCAAACAAATGCTTTGATTAGTCACGTTTGTTGTGACATATGCATACAAACTCCACACAATATGCTTAATTTAATCAGACAGCACCCCAAGACAAAATCATGCAAAACCATATAGTAGACCAAGTGGCAAACACAGAACATCTCGGACTCCAGAAATGGAGAGCCCCCTACTGGTTGGCAAGAATAATCCTTAATGACAATTCTTGGACACTTTATAATTGGTAGTGTAGTTTTGTCAGTATTCATTTCCTGTTGTTGATTTTGTAGGAAACTTTGCAACTTGGCAAAGCACCATAGGAGTAATGTAACGTAATAGTACTTTTACCCCTTAAAAAGTCTCCATGGAGCATTCTGATCAATATAAATAGATTTGAGGTCAAGGAGGTAAAATGTGAAGCCTTTATTGGAGCTACTTTCTTACCCCAATCCTTACATTACCACTTAGTCAGACACAACTGGAGCAAAGTTTTAAAAAGACCATCTGGAACACCTGGAATCTTCTATAGCCGTGGTTGTCCTAAAAACTTGAAACTTGGATTTATAGACCCCAATATAAACTATTAAACACTATGTCACAGAATAGCTGCACATACAATAGAGGAACATGCATTTATCAGGAGCCGAACAGAACTGGGTGTGTGGGAGGCACTGGGAGCGCTGAGTGGAGAGGAGAGAAGAGGGGATGTTAAGTTGAAGTGATTGAGGAGTGCCAGTGTAGAGATACTGCAGCTGCAACTCATTGACTTGTCCATGATGTTCTAAGAGGAACACTCAAAACCATCCCCGTGTCTACTTACAAATATAGCACTTTGCACTTCCACGCATGTACGAAAACGCACACACAAATCAAGAAGTTACTGTTGTTGCATGTGGTATGTGGGGCTCTGTGTTGCAGCCTCAGCAAAGATATTTCTCTACTCATTAAGCACACCAGGGGATGTACTGTTTTTTTTTCCTTTTTAATGTGACGATGATAAAGTCTCAGTATCCTAAAAATACTGAACTAGATCTGCTGTAGTTTTTGTAATCCATTTGAGGCAGATGGTTTGCTGCGGTGGCACACCCAAAATAGGCAACAGCTGAAAGTAAAATTATCATCGTAAATCCAAGGTAGCATTGTTTAAAGACGCACTATGTAATTCTTCAGGTGGGGGGTCCGCTACCTGCCTGTCTCTATGGAGATGTTGTTGCATTGCCTGGAATTTCCTCAGTACGGCATTACAGATCTACCATGCATCCATTCAATTACCTGAGTGAGACAAACAGGTGGCAGACACCCCACTATAAGAGTTTATAGTATAGTAGAAATTCTCTATTAAAAATGTTTAAAGGTATTTATAGTTTGAAAGAAAAATGTTTTCTGATATTGTATGTATTGGTTGTGAGATGTTGGATTTTCACAAACTTGTATTAAAGAAACTAAACTAGCTTTATAGCCATTAGTTGGTTACCATTTTAAACCACTTAAACATATTTTCATCCATGTTTTCCCTTGACCCAATAAACAGGAATACCTTGTATGCACTAGCCAAACAGAGTAGAAAACTAGGTGCCTACAAACTCGCCAGGTATTCATATGAGAAGCTCCAGGATTTGCACATCCCATCTCGGTTTCAGGACTCCGTGGAAGTGGGCAGCCTCACCATCCGCTCCAAACCTTTCCATGACAGCGAGGTGTGTTATGGGGGTTTTATCTGTGGGGAAACTACTGCTTTTGGTTGCCCTCTTCTATCTGAACAATGCATAGTCTTGCCTTTGTCCTTAATCTTGGCTCTCTGATATTTTATTTCTGGTTTCAGAGTCCTAATTTTGACAATCTTTGATATTAGAGGAGTTAATTTGGAGACTTTGTCCTTAGCACTTGCACTACTGTCAGTGTGTCCTATGTTTTATTATATTGTTTGAATCACCAGTTACTTTATTGTGGCTGGTGATTCAAACCATGGTCAGAGAGGCCAAAGGCACTGTTTGACAGCCACGCTTGTCAGTCAGCCCCAGGGCATCTGTGGCAGGAGTACCATTACGCTGTGTGGGGAGTGAATAAATAATGCAGTCCACGGCTATCGGAGTAATGAAAACCGTATCTAGCACCGTTACCATAGCAATTAACACTTCAAAAGAAAAAGTTTGGGGTTTTTTTGAAAGGGCAAATGTCCTCAAAATATCACATATACACAGGAAGCTGAAACCTATGAATATCTGAGTGTCAACATCTCTTCTCATTATGGCTTAGTCGGCTAAAAATAAACACTAACATAAATGATAGACTTTGGTTTGATGTGGTGGCTTTACTCTAGGACCTGATTGAGGGCATGATGTGTTACCGCTGCTCCACCAACAACCCTCTGCTGAACAATCAGGGGAGTGTGTGCATCAACTGCAGGCAGCCTTTCATCTATTCCGCCTCCTCTTATGGTCAGTGCCACACAAACACACCACAACCTCTGTCAGGCAGCTTTATCTTTTTTAATGTTTCAATTGTTGTCTTTCTTTGCAGAAGTGTTGCCGCTTGTGCAGTTCTACCTGGACGAGGGCATCAGTGACGAAGAAGCCGTCGCTCTCATCGACCTAGAAGTCCCTCGTTCAGATCAGAGGGACACACAGTGGGACAATGTGGACAGTGGAGGTATCCTTTGATCACCTGTGACAAATCCCACACTCACACAATAACAGATGCTCCACATGCTGAGTTTATGAATTATTTACCTCACATTCTGTCGCTCCCAGGAGTGCCTGACTCACAGGGTACTACAGCCAAAAATGGTACTTGAGTAACAATAATCAAAGCAATAAAAAAAAAAGTTAGATTTTGTATTATATTGAAGTTAGTTGTGCATTAGTTTTCAAATAAAAGTATCTTGTTCACTGGTTCACAATAAAAGGCTTTTAAACCATAATGTATTTACCAAATCTCAGTGGATTGGGAACAATTTTCAAGCTAAGGGTATTGTACACAATTAGGAATTGTTTTCAAGTAATTCCTACCCAACTTACATTTATACTTTGATCACCTCCAAAATGAACCATGGGATTGCCCTTTTTTGTGACAGCCCCTAGAAGCTGTTTAGTCTGTACTGGCCTGGATTCTTTGCTGGTGGGTAAGCTGTCAGAGCTAAGTCATCTTAGCCCTTGAGCTAATAGGGTTAGCAAGGCTCTCCTGTCTCATCTTAATGACTCTAACCCTTGGAGTTGTAGCCACAGCCGCCGAGCAGGGATTAACCTGCATTAGCCCAGGAGACTCAAGGCCACTGAAGCCTGCCCTGCTTTAACACATTTATCTGACAGACAGGGAGAAAGTGATTGACAGTTTCAATCTTTTCAATCTTAAAAGGGTCTTGGTGGCACATTTGTAAAGCAAATAGGATTTCCTTAGTAGAAAAAAGCAAATAATTAAATATTTATGTTGTCCTCTTTTTCTTAACTGACAAAAATTAGAGTCCCAGTCATTAAGAATGGATGATGGTTTCAGTGAGGCAGAGGACGACCCTTTCACAGCCAAAATGACCTTTGAGGTAAGAAACGAAAGCCATTGTTGATTACATAAACCTCTATCTGCATAGGCGAAAGTACAATGTTCATCCCTAAATGTGTGTGTATTTACAGCAGGGGGGCTCAGAGTTTGTCCCGGTGAAGGTGAGCCGCTCAGTGCTGCGCTCCATGAGCAGACGGGACGTCCTGATCAAGCGCTGGCCCAGACCTCTCAAATGGGAATACTTCCGCTCCCTGCTGCCCGATGTGAGCATCACCATGTGCCCCACCTGCTTCAAGGTAGGAGATTTGGACTCACATGACAGCATTTCATTTAGTCAGTGTCCTTGCTTTGTGACATTGTCCTTCCTCTGTAACATTGTTTGTGTTCCAATAATTTGTATTAAACTTATGAGTCACCTGTGTCTATTGTCATTTGTCCTTACAGATGTTTCACAGTGAGGACTATGAGCTGCTCGTGCTTCAACATAACTGCTGTCCGTACTGCCGCAGACCCATTGATGAGCCAAACTGACTTGGGGCA
Source organism: Periophthalmus modestus (assembly GCA_019594935.1). NCBI lineage: Eukaryota > Metazoa > Chordata > Actinopteri > Gobiiformes > Gobiidae > Periophthalmus > Periophthalmus modestus. The sequence continues at coordinate 20,162,075 of JAIEZT010000084.1, read as the reverse complement.
ATTATTTTAGATTCCTTTTTTATTGTAATTGTCCTGTTCTTTTTTTTTTCTGAATTTCCTCTCTGTTTATATTGTACAAAGCAAAGACCACACCTAAATCCCTTAAGAAGATGGTTTGTTGTCTACCAGGAACAATGGACTAGACTAATTCCTGGAGAGTTTGTCATTATGGAGTGTGAAAAGTGCACTGTCAGACACTCAACCTGACTGGATTATTGGGATTACATAGTCTAATGCACTCACTGATAACATCAATACTTTTAGAACAAGAAGGCTTCAATTTGTATAAATAAATTACAATGTATTATCTAAAACATGGATACAGCTAATTGAAATTGCTTTTATTTATTGAATAGTTTTTATATGCATTTGTTCCTGTGCTGAAAATATTTTTACATGATTAAAAAAAAAAAAAGATTTTCATTAAAGACTTTTGATATTTCTGTGCTTTAGATGACAACCATGACTCATTCTCCATTTAATCTGCGAGTGAAAGTGCGTGTGGCATGTGCCAGTGGTTTTGATTATACTGAAAGGATGGGCAGACTTGTGCATTATGCAGTTATTAGGGATTAGGCTTTCCATGATGCTAATAAGTTGAACTGACCAAGACATTTCATGTGTAGTTTATCCACTTTGAGTGCTTGAGATCACAAGGAAATTGCTTTTCCTAAGTGTGTATGTAGCCTCTTCCTCTTCACTAGCTAAACATGTACATGATAGATTTTTACTTTTACAGCAATCAATGATGGTATACAATGGTATATCGTTATTACCATAACCTATGACCTTCAGAATGCTTACCATAACATAAGACTAAAAGCTTTATTTGTGTGTGTGCAGGGAGGCTGAGAGTCTCCTAATACCATGTATGCTAACACTTTACTTCGTAGATGTCCCTAATCCGGCCTCCTGTTAAAAGGTGCTGCTCCCTCCTGGGGACTGCATAGCACATCTCTCTATCACCAGAGCCATCCATCCTCGTGCTATTTCCTCGGCAGCTGCATGCCAGGACGCTCGTAGTTCTTTTGAAAAGACTCTGCTCTTTTCCTTCACTGTCAGCATCTTAGGGGACATTTCAGCTCCTATCACCTGCAGCGATGAATGGCACAGAGGGCCCCAACTTCTACGTGCCCATGTCTAATAAGACTGGGGTTGTGCGCAGCCCATTCGAGTACCCACAGTACTACCTGGCTGAGCCCTGGAAATACTCACTTTTAGCAGCCTACATGTTCTTTCTCATGATCACTGCCTTTCCCATCAACTTCCTCACTCTGACTGTTACTGTCAAACACAAGAAACTGCGGACGCCGCTGAATTATGTTCTGCTGAACCTTGCTGTGGCAGACCTCTTCATGGTGGTGGGTGGCTTTACTGTCACATTTTACACCTCTCTGCATGGGTACTTTTCCCTGGGGGTCACAGGGTGCAACATCGAGGGATTTTTTGCCACACTAGGAGGTAAGGGCATGAAACCAATATGTTTGAAATGTATTAATGTCTTCTATTTCAACAACTGGATATTGTGTGTTTGGCCAACATTTCTTTTGTACAAGTAATGGACTAGAGACGTTTGGTCTAATTGAACTCATCTTGCAGGAGAGATTGCCCTGTGGTCACTTGTGGTTTTGGCCATTGAGCGCTACATTGTGGTTTGCAAGCCAATGGCCAACTTCCGCTTTGGAGAAAAGCATGCTGTAGCTGGCCTGGCCTTCACCTGGATAATGGCTTTGACTTGTGCTACTCCACCCCTACTTGGATGGTCTCGGTATGTGCCCTCTTTCATTCTAAAACGGATGTACATATGATTTTACTATAATCAAAACCTGGGGGAATTGTTTTGCTTGCTTTGCATTGCTATAAAAAACTGCAGACAACACAGTCATCATGCTCTGGCTTGAAAGAGCTGTTATTAATGTGTTCGTTGGTACAGGTACATCCCTGAGGGTATGCAGTGCTCCTGTGGGATCGACTACTACACTCCGAAGCCCGAGATCAACAACACCTCATTCGTCATCTATATGTTCATCCTGCACTTCTCCATTCCTCTTATCATCATTTTCTTCTGCTATGGTCGCCTCCTCTGCACAGTGCGCGCGGTAGGAAGCCCCTCTCTCTGCCTGGTGCAATATTAATAACAGGGAATCTGATCCTTGTTTATCCTTGTTGGTAGATAAATAAATATATATACTTTACCTTGTTCCCCTTTCGCATGAAGGTTAGGGGCATCTCTAAGCACAGTCTCTGGAGATGTAAAGGATTTAGTGGCTCAAGGACACTTGAGAAGGGCAGACCACAGCTTAGAGCCCAGCCCTCCAGCTGAAAGCCAGTCTGTCTGCTCCTGTGTCATCTTAATACCATCATCATTATCATTTATTATACATATTGCCAGGACATGTTTGTGTATTCTTTGTATTAGTGTCATTAACGTTGATAAATGATGCTCTGGTCCTGTTTGAAATCAATAATGGGATATAACAAAGTTGCCTCTGTGATGACTGTTACACCTGCTCCTGATCAATGCTAATGTCTAATGATAGATCTGGCCATTGATCTTTTGCCCTTGTTTGCATTTCTCTATGGGATGCATTTGTTATGTGATTATTCATTTTCTGCTTTTACCCATTTGAGTTGTGAGTGACAGGAGTCTAATCCAGCAATTGTTGAGCTTGAGTCACTTTGACAACCAAACCTGTAAGCGAGTGGTCGTGGCTGGTCAGGCAGTTTGTGCAGTGGAAGAATGTTTTTTTATGATAGTTTCAGGGCATCGTTAATTAGGCTCTAATCTAAATCAGTTTATACTTTGATGTCTTCTGTTTTTTGTCAGGGGTGCATCTGGTAGTATGCTCTTTGTAGTATTCTGGAACCTTTTACATATAAGATTTAGTGTGATGATAGTTTTATGCTATGGTATGGTTTAATTTGTACAGGGACAGTGCACAACAATACATTAACTAAGACTAAAGTCATAGGTGCTAGTGCCAAGTCATAGCATGAATGCTAATTTACACCTATGGCTCACCTATGGTTGGTGGAATTATTGGAAATACAGATAAATATATAGTTGATTTTAGTTTTATTCAAGTGTAAAATCTGCTGGGACATTAAAACATATTTGCTTATTGTTAAAATACAGTAGTACTGGTTTAGTTATAGTATGGCCCTTAGATTAGTTCAGTTATTATTGTGTTTTCTGAAGGGTTGTTGTGTTCTTACCAAATAAATACACGGTTAATGCTCTACATGTGTTTTAGGCTGCAGCCCAGCAGCAGGAGTCAGAGACCACCCAGAGAGCAGAGAGAGAGGTGACCCGGATGGTGGTGGCCATGGTCATCTCTTTCCTGGTATGCTGGGTTCCCTACGCCACTGTGGCCTGGTACATCTTCGCCAACCAGGGAATCGAGTTTGGACCTGGAATCATGACTGCTCCTGCTTTCTTTGCCAAAAGTTCTGCTCTATACAACCCAGTCATCTACATCCTCCTCAACAAGCAGGTACATATGCTGGCAAATGTATTTTAAGTGCTTGTATACAAAGTGGAAGTGTTGGTTTGAAAATTGTCAAAAACATGATGGATTATTTCCTAACTGAAGGGACAGGTTTTGCTTGTAGAAAATTTTGCAAAGCATTTGCACAACTGTCAACCCTTTAATAAGGTGACTAGCCATAAAAGTCAAAAGGCTTTCATGGCTAGTCAGCTTATTGAAGGGTATTATTTAAATCAATACTATGGTCATTACTATGTGCTGCTTTTCCCATTTTGTCATTTTCAAGTGTGTTATAACTTGTTTAGTATTTGGTATTGTTGCTCCTTCCATAACCTCTCCAGATGTACTGGGACTTGGAATCACACACTAGACCGTTATGAATCCCTGCTGTGACTAAATGTAGTGTAATTATTTAAAAGAAAAAGGAATGTGTCTCATCTGAATGTTTTATCCTCTGCTCTATTTCACAGTTTAGAAACTGTATGATCACCACTGTATGCTGGGGAAAAAACCCATTTGGTGAAGAGGATGCTGGCACCACTGTTTCCAAGACCCAGACTTCCTCAGTGTCCTCCAGTCAGGTGACCCCCGCCTAACCCTCTCTCGCCCTTCCACTTCCCATCTGTCTTGAGCACATGGGACCTACTGTACCCTGCTAGAGCCTGGCAGCGCCGCCTTCTTTTGGCCAATCCTCTCGACTTACCTCTTCGAGGCCTCTCGGTGGCACTACTGCACATTTGGTGGGACATACTGACAAAACCAGCATGCAGATTTTCCATTCGTTTAATCATGGGAAGTGTTCAGTTGGCTTCAAAGAGTTTAACCCGGGAACATAAGGGGTGTAGTCCTGGTGCACATCCAGCTGAACACCATCCAACTCTCCCACTACCATAGAAACATAATCTCCTAATTTATCAAAGTAATTTTATCCTTCTCTTTTTTTTATCCTTTTCTTTGAATGTATTGTAAGACCCAAAACACTTCACTAAATTAAAATGTTTATTTATTTGAGTAGTGAAAACTCATTCATTATGTAGATTTGCTATTGTCATTGAGATATTTGGAGCTTATTTATCTGTTGTGATCATTATGGTTTATAGTAAATGTAAAACTAAATACAATGTGATATTCACCTCACCCAATCATCCGGTCATATCCATTTTCATATATATTTTTTTATTTGTGGCAAAACTGACTCACTGATCCATACTTGAGACTGGGACAAACACCACACAGCCCAATAAAACTGCGTGACTGAAAACATAACATAACATTACTCATAATTTTTATGATTTTGTGTGTACTGAAGCTTTCACTACATTACAATGTTTGCCTGTAATTGCTTGTAGTTCATACTTAATAGTGATTAGCTGTGACTAGACTGTAACAAAATTGCACAAAATATATCTCTTCCCAAATGAGTGCGAGCCTAAAGTGATGAACCAGAACAGCGCCTCTACTGGAGGAAGGAGCCTCCTACAATACTGTGCTATTGTTGTTTACATGTTTGGAGCAGATGTGTGAGTTTTATTTGGTATTGAAGGTGGCTATTCTTTCCTTTGTTTCTATTAAAGACTTGGCGAAGGTATTTTAGAAGTTGTTCTGTGTTTCCCTCAATAAAAAATGCTAAACATCAACAACACGACCTTTCCCTGTCTGTATTTACGAGTCATTCTGAGAAGTTCCAGATGCTACAGCTTTGTTAGCTTAAGGATGACAGGGCAGAGAGCTTAATGGTTTTCAAATGTTGTTAAAAAATTGCCCTCCTTTAATGCATTTTGGACATGACAGGAGCTCCGGTACTTAGCAAAAAAAAAAACACTGTCAGGCTGGGACAGGTTAAAATCCTAAATACTATAATTTATTTCACAAACTTTGACAAGTCATTTGGCGTCACAAGAAACAGTCATCCTCTCTTCAGATTATATTGAGCTCACATTATTTCCATATATGTAAAATTCCCTCTTGTAATTTTTAGACCGAGATGAAATTTGCTTGTTTAACATGGATTAGCACATGACAAATGCAGCTCGTCCCATTGAACTGCATCACATCCAAACTCAGTGTGGTTTATGCCCACACCCAATGATTGATTACTATTCATTCCCTCCTCCTCCGAACCCCATCATCAACCTGCAAAGCACACTTGATATAAAAATACTGTGAAAAAGTCTTAGAGTGGTATTTAAAGAAGGCTGTAATGACTAATAATGGTGTGTCAATGTTCAAAAATACATTACATAGTTACAAATAAAAAGGAGAAAAATGCATTCAAGGCCACTGCCAAGGCACTAGTCCTATCTTGCAATGGTAAAGAGCTCAGACCAGAATACAAATATCTTAAAGTTCAGGGATGCTGCTATTTTCTACAGATGAAAAAAAAATCTACTAAAACAAACCATGATTAAGTGAAGTTAGTTCCGTCTACACTGATATTAAAAATTTGGTCCTTGGCACATTACTGCTCTATCGGAACATTTTTATTAAAGGAAAAAAAAAATGTACGGCATTCTTGACCAGGCTAAAACTTTTGCACAGTATTGCATTTTAAAGCACCTATGGAAATTAAAATTGTCAGCAGTCACACCTGAGAACAATGCAGGTTTTAGGAGATGGGAGGAGTTTGTCAAGGTCCTTCTCTGATCCTGATAGACCAATTCAAAGTGTTATAACACATCTATAAATATTGCTATGGACATTATATTACAGTACAGTGCATCATTGGCTCAATCCCTTTAAGAAGGGCTCAGTGCGTTTTGCCACCAGGGCTTTAGGTCCCAGCAACGCTAAAGACATCCAGAAATAGCATCTTCAAACTCCTCTGATTTTGACAGTCAAGCGAAACCGGCATTTTATCTGCTACTTTCACTGGAAAAGATTTGGCAAAAGAAATTACTCCCCATATGTGAAAATGCCGTACATCTTGCTAATAGATGATGCTAGAGAGGCAGTTTTATACTATGTCCTTCCGCTGCTTTTCACACTCTTAAAGTCTGTGGCGGTGGAGAGCTGGGAATAATAATGACACTTAGAAAAAGGCTAATCCCTCAGTGGCCAACATTCCCAAGGATCCGCTCAGAGAGGAGGAGGAAGTTGGTCTTAGCACGGAGAGACAGAGACGAGATTTCAGGCTTCACTGCAGCACTCATAGATGTTGTCCTCCACTAAAGCGATGACCTGCTCAAACTTATGGTGCAGCTGTGTGCGCCGTGCAGTTGGATTGGCCTCCAGAGCATTCACAACCTGGAGAAACAAAAAATTATGTATTTATTCATCCATCATACTGGGAAAAGTGGAATAACAAACAAAATGAAAATGAAAACAACTAAATGAAAATAACCACCCCTACAGAAGATATTTGGTATTTAATTTGGCTTTAATAAGGGAATAAATTAAAAGGAGAGGTAATTATTGTGTTTATTTAAATAATGGTGCACTGTGTCAGTTTTCTGGTAGAGGGTCTGCCCACATCCTTGTCTCTATAGATGTTATGGCTTTGCCTGGAATGTTCCAAAGTACGGCATTAAATCTATCCATATTTTTATTTCTCAAAAATACCTTGAAAACCTCCATACTTCCTGCATCTCTCTACAGATCTGACGTCTAACTTGGCCTGGTGACGTCACCTGCTTATCTCCATGGTGATAGATAATTGCAATGCCAGACTGTGGAACATCTCATGGAGACAAGCAGTTGGCAAACGCCCCACCAGAAAAGTTATGTAGTGCTCTTGTGCCCCTTACCTATCTAAAATGACCCTTACCTATCTAATATGACAATGAAATAAGCGTAACATTTTCAACTTTACTCTATAAGATGTTTGCAGATATTTTGAAACTATGGATCAGCACACCAGGTTACTTGGGGCACACAGCCCATACACATAAACATTCACTGTCAAATTCACTTATTATAAGAAATTTCACTAACACTTCAAACATAGCTTCCTCTCCAGAGGGTGAAACTCAGCCATGGGAAAAAACCTTGGAGTGAGCCTGATGCAACAACACAAAACAATGGGTACTTTTGGTGTCTGTCGAGCATTCAAGCATTGAGGAGAGCGGGCGAAACGTGCTCCAGCCTCTTGCCTTCTTCACGCATGCCTCCACACCACAAAAGCTCTTCACCGCTTATTTACCAAACCCACATCGCCTGTGTTTTTCAGGCCCAATACTTGTCATAGTGTCAGTGGGATTTATGGGCTCTTAGCGACTGCATGCTACTAGGCAGACTGAGCTGAGTCGAGGCAGGGAGAATAGGCAATCAGCGCCCATTCACACAGCACTGTGAATCAGGCTTTAAGCCCCTGGCCCATGTCTGTACAGTAGCCTGACAGAGGAAGGCAGCTAAATGGTATTATCATGAGGGCTCTCTATTAAGGCACAGTCACCACTGACTAAGCCTCTCCGGAGAATACTCACAGTGCTACAGAGCACAAGACTGACTGGAGGAGGGGCAGCTGGGGCAGAGCTGGAACTTGACATTAAGCAGGTCGAGTGCTGAGTTGAAATTTAATATATGAAGATTTTACTCTTGTAGTTGTAGTGCATCCTGCATTTTAGTGCATGTTCTAAAACCCTCCTTACACTAGAAGCATTTTAGAAAATTATGGTAAATGCAGTAGCAGAGGGGGTATTTTAGCGAGGTTAAGTTCACGTTATACACTCAATAATTTGATAACATTTGATAAAACATTTAATATATTTTAGTACAGTAATTCATCCTAAAGATACCCCAAATCTGGATACATTTCGAACTATTATCAAGCCAGGACGACTGACATATATAAGAGGCAGGAATGATAAACCTCCTGTATGATATTTGTACTTCTGCTAAATAAGCTATAACTGAGCATGTGGGTTGAAAAGGATCATTGAACTGATGGGAACATAGTTGACAAAGCTCTTCTCAGAAACTCTGAGAAAAATAATGACTTTTTCAGTGCCAACAGACCAGCATCTGTACTTGAGTGGCTGAGTGACACTTGGTTAGAGAGACAATAATCTGAGCTGGTATGTCGCGCTCCGATGCCCAGATGAGAAACTTAATACAGCTGTGGGTGCAGGCCGAGGTGTTGCAAGTGAAAGGTTTAGACACATCACTGTATCATATATGAATCAGATTTCACATTGATAAAACTTACCTGGTTTCGGTATCTCTTGGCATATTTGTAGATCTCTGTCACGGCCAGATTGGTGTTGAATTCATTTCTGTATTTCTACAAGAGGAAGTAAGATCGAAAGTTTGGTTTTCATTTATACTTCTCAGTGAACATGTTATTTTTGATTGGTACATTGATGTATTGTAATGCACTGTTTATTTTGACAAGACATTTTAATTTACAGACATATAAATAATTATCTGTACTTTTTATCTTGTTTTAGGCAACAAAAATGTCATGCTGATTTAGTTGACTAAATCCATTATAGTTTTAGTTGATCAAAAATACATATTTTCATTTAAATTGTATTTTAAAACATTATATTGAAGTATTGAAGTTTAGTTTTAGTCCACAAAAGTATGACAAACTGACAAAAACTACGATGAAATATTTTAGTTGACAAAATGAACACCGTTGTAATGAATGTAGAAAATGTAATGCCTGTACTTACCCTGGACTCCTCGGCCAGATGTGCGTTCATCTCTTGCTCGCTCAGAGGGGGCATCTCCTGTATTTGATTGTAATACCACTGCACTCTCTTCTTGTACTCAGGGATCTCCTTGGCGTACAGCAGCTTGTTGGTGGGTGAGTCCTAATGGGAGAATATTGAATGAATTTTAGATTTGATGAAGTGTCCTCTGAGGGGTGGATATTAACTCATAACTCATAATCATGATTGGACCTATTCTGTCCTTGAAGTGCAAATGAAGAGAATCATTATGTAGCCAGAAAGCTCTTAATATCAGGATTCGAAAATTGTGGAAAAGTTACTATCACTGAAGTTCAATTTTAAAGTTAACCACATTTATTTTATATGTTAGCTATTAAGTTTCTACAATTGTAATGATTAATGTATCATATTTCTATGTTACAATATTAACACCTCAGGTAACACTATAAGCATTCGCCTTTAGTGCAGGAAAGTGGCCACTTCCATCCTTGCTGGAGGCGCATTGTCTTTTTGTCCATGGTTAAACACTACACCTGCTTCTTATTCAGCATAAAACTTAACTAAAGCGCCATCTGACTTGTTCACCGTAGCGACCTCTGATGAAAAAAGGGAGCAGTCAAATGTTTTTAAAATATTTCCTTCTTTTTTCTTTGTTTCATCTAAGATTCTGTCATATTGATTGCAGTCCTACTGTTAGGATAACCACCACTATAGTTCATGATTGTACTGAGGTCATGTGAAGATAAGGACTGTGATCACAGCTGAGACTTATAACATGTCAAGATAAATACATGATATTCCAATCTGTCTAATAAAAAACTAACTAAATAGGACAAGAACAACTGATAGGGATGATGTCATGACTTCTTACCCAGACAACACCCCAGAAGGATGCTTGTCACAGTCTGATTGAACTGTGCAACGTGCCAAGGCTGGCCTGTGCACCAACAAAGATGCACTAAGTCTAATTCAAGGTAGCCTTCCACAATAGTTTGTGTATAAAACTTATTGTATAGGTGTAAACAAGCAATCTCCGCATGAGAACGTCAACACAGACTCCTTGCACAAGTATTGCTAAAGTATTTAAGTAAATTCTCTGGACTTTATTTCTCTTTCAAGTGTATTCTTTATGTAAGCAGAAAACACGAGAGGAAATGGCTGTTTTCCTCAACCCTACCTATTAATTTAGCATGTGACACCCATTCTGGCACCATACTCCATGTGTACCAGGCTTGGGACCATCACAAAGAGTACACTGGCTTATAGCGCTATATAACATTATTCACAATCGCATACTACTATTATCTAGTGAAATAAAATTACACTTCTATTTTGTGCTTATTTCAAATGGTTTGAGACAATAAAAGGTGTGGACAGTTTCCTTTAAAAAACTCTGAGTCAGATTGAATGAATAAACAGCCTAGCTTCTTACCTCGGTCACACTCTCCACTTTCACTTAAGGCTCTGCAGCTTATTCAGGCAGAACAGAAGAGTGGCGAGGCTAAGAGGTTGTGGGCATATTCCGGTTTTAAAGGGACTGTTGACTGTGGGTGTGTGTGTAGAGGGGGGAAAACTAGGACAAGGGAGAGAGGAGACAGGCAGCCTCAGCTCTCAGCATTACCCAATGTGCTTACAGCGTAAATATTCCTATGTGTCACGAGTTATTTATGTCACCTATAGTGTGCATAGTGAGCGTGCCTGTCTTTGTCTGCATTTGTTAATAGTAGTTAGAATGCAGTAGATACGCGAACAGCTCGATATTAAAAGGACATGAAGTAACTATGTTTAATATCACAAAAACATGTACAACTTAAATAAAGCCATTTACTATTGGAAAATTATTTTGAGATACTGCAATGCTCTACCCTTAATGTGCTTTACATTAGCCCATTTCTCATCTACTCCGACCACATGCTGTTACTGGAAAGCTACTTTTATAACCAAACCTGCCCTGGGGCAAAGGGACACAGATGTGGCAGCTATACCATGCCAAAGACCTCTCTGACCGCTACCACGCACATTCACACTGCATCACACACTGACACATACAACTCAGTGGTTTTGTGAGGACGTAAGAACACTGTACAATTTGAATGTATTGGTTATTTATTTTTCCCATTCTTTAATCAGTTGTGTACACTGTTCTTAGTGATAGTACTAGTTATGAAAGCACTATAGTAGTAGTAGTAATGGTAGTAATGAATATGCATCTTTTGTACAGCCCCTGTACACCCCCCTTTGTCTGACTGTGTTGGTGCCAGGATGCAGTGGCACTGTCCCTCCTCTCTTCCTGTCCACAAGGTCACTTCCTGCTGTTGGCCCATCTGCCTGGTGACCCCCGTGACCCTTTGGTGACCCCTAAGGTACCTCTGTGTGTGCCTCTCTTCAGATAAGAGAGCCAGCTTTGCCTCATTTCCCCTCTCTCCCGCTGTCACCCATGCTGCTCCACCTTAATCCAGACGCTGTGCCCTCTGTACACCGGCCTGTCCCGCTACCGTCAAATCATCCTGAAGGAAAAATCTTCAGGAAAAAAGTACATAAAAAAAAAGTCCAGTTCAACAGTTCATTTGATGAATATTATACTATTACTAGTACTATTGAAGAACTTCTGCTCTTCTTTCTTTTTGGTGCTTCCCTTTTTGGGGTCTACTTAACAGCAAACAATAAGAGAAATTAAATACGCAGATTTTAAATTAATTTGGAATACATCATTACACGATATGCTTTTCTGGACGTTTTTACAGACGTTTTTACAGAAAAGCCAAAAATGCGGATTTGTACTTCATGTCCACAAAATAAATTAGATCCTCCATGTCGAAACTGCAGCAGGAAAGTATTCCACACGTGAAATCTGGTCCGTCACTTTTTGGCATTTCTTTGGTCGATTTCAGGCATAATAAACTTAAGACAGCGCCGACTTTGGCCGTGTCTCAATTCACCAAAAATTCACCAAAGTGCCCTTAAGTCGGGCGGTACTTCGACCTGCACTTCAAACAGTACAAAGAACGGTGCATGTGACGAATTGGGACACGGCCTTTGTTTCTCAGAGCTAAACACACGTGTTATCTTCTGATTGACACCAGTGTTGTCCAATAAGGTGGAGGTTGTGGGACTGGAGCCGCAAACAGCGAATCAGTGCTACATGTGACTGAAAGTTTACGCCCCACTCTCCCCTGTGTAGAATCAACCAATCACATCCCACACGTTTAGTGACGTTTTCTCCTCACAGCCAATGAGCAGCGAGCACGTGTGTGACATGCCGAGATTTTCCGTAAACAGACGGACCTTACCGAGTAAACAAAGCGTGTTAATGCGGCGCATTCTAGGCGCTGTTGTTTCGCTTCTAAACATGATGAAATGGACAAAACGGACAAAACAAAGGAAGTACGCGATCGAGGACACTGTGGATGTTTGTACAAGTTAAACTAGAGGCGTCTCTGACCCGGAGCGGTTCGTGTCAGAGTGAAGATGACTGTGGACTCAGGAGGAGAGGAGCTTATTTTTTGATGGATTGGATGCTCGTGTGTGTGTCTGTAAAATGCTGTCACTCAACACAATCTACATTCAATAGTTTATGTCACTTACGATGAATATTTTCAGCTCAAGTTTGTCAAACAATGCAGGATGGTTATCTCGTAAATGCGCGTGCAAGTTGCTCGTGTTTTGCCCTCGGACCCGCAACTTTTTTTCGGCAGACTCTGCGACCAGAACAGGCACAGACAAGTGTCATAGCTATGACAGAGCCCCCCTTGTGAGCAAACACCAAAACTAGCATCTAAACGTTGTATTGAAACCAGAAACATGAGGCAGTCTGGTGCCGTAAAGACAATTATACTCGTGCGCGATGATCACAATTATGAAAAAAGCCACGAACGATTTTATCGCGATCAACGATATTATTGTGTGTCGTCCCATCCCTAATAGCCAATAACTATTCTTTCACTTCCATCAAGTAAAAGGCATTATTAAAAACATATTACTGAGATCCTGAATAATAAAAATCCTTGAACTAAGTTACTCCACAAAACAAGCACAGCCAGACATCACTTTAATGATCTTTAATCTAAACCAGGGCCACACATATACCACATTTAATGACTATTACTGCTGCGACTGCACTGCACCTTTTGGCTCATAACCCCCAAACTACCTAACTCTGACAGTGTCCTGGTGAAAGAGGAGCATGGTTGTGTGGCCTCTCCGGGGAAGAAGACACGCATATAGAGCCAGTGTCTCAGGGTCACTGTGTTAGATGAATGAGCTGGATTTGTGAGCAGTAAAGGACATTGACATTCAGCCACACACAGTGAGAGACAGACACACACGTACGCACAAAAGAGATCCCCATGTGCCCGCGACCTTGGATCAGTGCTCTGAAATAACACGAGCAGAGGTAGACAGTCTGAACCGTTTGGGACATTATCAAGTCAGGAAGCGATAGAAATGGAAAAAGTAATATTTGGCAGCGATGTTGAATGGAACAGATCTGTGGTGTAATCGTTCATTTGTAAAGTTAATTTTGTCATCTGTTTTGCTTCATTGGGGACATTACAAACTGGAATGCTGACAGGTTTATTCCCCCCTCAATTCTTTTTGCAGTTGTGTCCTTGAGCAAGACATTTCAATCATCTTGCCTCCACTGTTTGTAGCATTACATCTAAATGTAAGTTGATAGTGGTTGAACAGGACATTAGCACAGTAGGGCTACCCCTCCGTGCAACAGTTTGCCCCAGAGCAGCTGTGGTGGCACAGGTTGCTCACCACCACCAGTGCGCAAATTAATAATGCACTAAAAAGATTTCTAAAAGATTTTATGTCACAGACAGCTATTCTCTCACAGATAAAAGTAAAATTTAGAGTGATCAGTTGACCAACGTAAATTTGGTATGGTGAGAACACGCCAAAGAAACTGGAATGAACATTCACTTGATGCTGGCCAGATATTACAGGCATTACTTTGTCAATCATCACAAACAGGTGGTTGCTATTTGCAGCTGGTATTTGTTTTGAAGATCAGCTGATTGACAGGTTTGGCTCACCTTGCCGAGCTGCAGGTCAGAAATGGAGCAGGCGTCTATAAAGGCCTGAGCGATGACAGACAGACAGGCGTCCATGTGGTCCGTCTTGTCAATGTCAAACACAAACTGCGGGTTCTTCAGGATGTTCACCCAGAAGCGAAGAGGTAAACTATAGACACAGGAACAATGACACAGCCAATTAACCACTGTCCTTCCCCTGCACAATGAGCTAAGCAGACACATAGTATATTTGGGTTGAAATTTTACCTGTTGGTTTTCCAGATGTGCAGGGTGTCAGGGTCTGTTATCCCTCGTTTATCTGCCTGCTCCTCCAGGAAGTCAAAGAAGTATTTGACAGCCAAAGGTGGGCGGTCTGGAGGGATACTGAGGATGGCCTGGAAGAGGTCATCCAGGAACTTCTGCAGAGTTCCCTGTGGAGCAGAGACAAGCACCTCATACATAATACTGCTTTAAATTGACCAAAGCCTGAGTTCTGAGTTAGAACAAAAACAGTAGTCTGAAGATGCGTATACTTTTTGTTGCTTTATTCCAACTGGTTGAGGATGTGTTGATTCAGTGATTCATTATGCATTTATTTATTTATTCATTAAAATACTAAACTTCACTAGTAGTCACTGCTATTTAGAATCCTAATTTCCCCAGTGGCATTCAAGGATGGGTCAAATGCAGAGGACATATTTCCTTGAGCAGACAGTACAGTACATTTCTTGGATCAAAGATAGCCAAAGATACACAGACATTGGTGAAAAGTTTAGAGAATAATAATAGTTTTTTGCATACCACTTCTTTAGCCCTTTGTTCCAAACTATTCTCAAGTCAGGATAAAAAAAGGGGTCATGTAGGAGGTGTTTTGATATTAAAGTTTGTAAGCTCTTTGTAGTCACCTTGGTGGACAGGAGGCGTGTCAGGTAGATTTCCGGCAGCACTTTCTTGTGGTGACTTTGTCTGTGTTTCTTTCTGGTCTCCATGAGCTCGTCGTGAGGTAGGACCTGTAACACCAAAAGGTCATCACACATGTTTAAGCAGTGAAACCAGCCATGAGCGCTCAACAGCTTCTGAGTGCGGGAAGTCAAAGGGGTAATTTTTGTCTTTGCTTCAACCCTGACACCGAAAAAGGGTAAGCCACATTCAATAAGGGATTTTTACTCATTTTTTTAAGATGACTGTGTGGTATGAATATGTAGAATTCATGTATGCAATATAAAATAATTGTATAGATATATTTTTACAGTATAGTTTTTTTGGTTTATTTTACTAGAATCTTTGAGCCTAATTACAACCATGGAATAACTAAATAATTATAGTCCATCTGCTGTAGCTCCGTTCATTCACTCTGTGTAATGTACAATGACCAACTCACCTTTGCAGATCATTGAACAGAGGGAGGGGGACAGAAAACCCATATTAACACCTGCATGAGTGTTTCACACCCACCATTTTCCCTTTATTCTTCAATTTTAAGCTTTATAGAAAATTCAAATCATTTTGGAAAAATAGAAATGGTACTAGGCACAAAACATTATTACACCAAGCCCTTAGATAACCTGTATATTATCATGCATCTGGCAGGTCTAGCAGAGGTGAGGATAAAAACCATACAAAGTCCCCTCAAACTTGTGGTAAAAAAGGAACCAGAAAACTAACTATTCACCCGGCAAATTGTATTCCAAAGAACTCATTATTCTGAAGTCAAAGGGCCCATATCTTTTCTGACGTTTATAAAAGAGCTTAAGCAGCATTAGCGCTGTCATGTCCTCTCAGCAGCTTTCCTTCTCACCTCCATTCACCTTATTTCTCTGTCATCAGCCTCACTCCTGACTGACTAGTAATAGTGTGGACCTAAAAAGGGCATACGTTGTAAACTCCAGAGTAGTATTATAGCTTGGTAGTAGTACTATAGTTTGAAAATGTTCAATATAGTTCATTGGTAGACCATTATATAAGGGCTCATTCTATGAGCATCACACACAAAGGCATTCCTTCTTATTTGTTTTTATCATCGAGAGATAAAAGCAAAGAATTTGTATATTATTCTTTTGTGAGGATCAAATAAAAGGGCTTAAGTTAACTTAAAATTGTGGATTAAAATCATGTATAAAAACATTTTTGTAACTAAGGATTTTTTTAACAACCCTGTTTTATCCAGGCTTGGGTTAGCACAGAAATAATAGTGGCTTTTGATCCCTAGCAATTCAACTACAATACAAGGCAGCTATGGCTGCAAAGGCTGCTTGCCACCACCATTGTGTGAATTTTGTGTTTAAAATGACAATATACAAAGTTTACACATTATCAAATAGTCATTCAGTGACTATCCAGTTTACTAACACACTTCGTAAGAGGACACCAAATATTCTGGAGTAACAGTCATGTGGCAGAAAGCGTGTTTTTTTCAGGTTTGGGTTAGCACAGTAACTATAGTGGCTTTTGACTTCTAGTGATTATAAAATAATAATAGTAAATATATGATCATTAATAATAGCTTGTTTACGGTTATTATCCATTGTAAGTATGAATTTAAATTTATGGAAAAGGACCCACAAAACCACTCAATTTTGTGCACACGCCGTGTGCAAGTGAAAGCCCTCAACCATGTAATTAGAAAAAAACACGTCTGATTACATGTGGTACTCACCAAGTGCACATACTTCTCCGTATCCAGATCTTTCACTGCAAAAGACACAAAAATACAGTGTGTAAAACAATGTGCAATCAGAGAGGTGGAGACTAAAGGGACACGAGGGGGCAGAGGTGTATGTGACAGATAGGCCAAGGGAAAAACAAGACAGAGATTGACAGCCAAGCAGGAGAAAGAGATAGAGAGAGAGTGATTAGGGTGGATGGGAGAGGGGGTTGGTGGTGGAGGTGCGGGGTATGTTGGGGAGATTAGCAGAGGCAGACACACAGGCCATGAGTGGTTCTGGAGCCACTCTAATGAGATGGTAATGCTCAGCCAGTGTTTGCAAATGGCATTAAACTGAGCTGGTTTACATGTGATACTAAACATAAACACAATCACTACATGAGCCCATAGGTAGACAGGCATTTTTCATCCTGAATATATATTTTCATTCATGAGTTTCCATTTCCTGTTTTCTAAGTGATACTGAGGGCTTATTTGCCCATTTAAAAGATATAATGTTTAGCGTTGAATTGCTATGGTAACAGGGCTTATGTTTCATCCCTCTTAAACTCATAGATAGATTGATGTGTTAATGTGCCTCAGATAACTTTACTTATAATTGGTCAAGATTGTTGTTTATTGAAATATGCCGGCAGAATGTATGTATTATACTCAAAATGCAGTTATTTACAAGAGCTATTAATTACATAAGGTGTCATAATCACTTAATGGTATTGTGGTTCACTTACAAAGGAATTACTCTTCACTCTGCACTTAAAGTTCAGAGTATAGGCTCCAAACTTGGTATCAAACTGCATGTGGAAAATTGGTCTAATTTTCTTTTTAGAGGCTGCTGGGTATAGAATTTAAAAGTAGCTGGCAGTTGCAGGATTTGAAAACGCTGGGAGACTCATTTTGGCACGTTGAAAATTCCATGATAGCGATAATGATAGATTACCGTAGAGATAAAAGTTGTAGACGGCTATACTACACTGGCACAAATCCTTAAATTGCATTGTACGTAGGTGAATATACAGATTATTGTGCACTGACAAAGCTATAGGAAACAATGTCAGATACTTGTCCAGGCTTCACACAGATACTCATGTGCTCTCATTACAGACAGCTCTGCCAGAGATGCTCCAGCCCAGCGGGCCTCAGTCCAGCCCCTCAGCACTCATCACAGCGCGGACACTGTTTCACATTAGCCAGGGAGCACTACAGGCACATAACACCCCTTGATGCTTTGAAGCCAGTGCCAGGTTTTGGTCCATAAGCCTATTCCTGGCACTGGGTGAATGGCTTTGATGGACATAGACTGTGCAGGATACAGCTCTGGTCTAGTACTGATTATAAAATGGGAGAAGGACGGCCGACAAGAGGATGAGGAAATTATGAAAGTGAATCTATGTGCACACACTTTAACTCTGACCTTGACCAAATTATCACTTAAATGAAAACTTAACAAAGTATATATATTCAAAAATGACATGCCATTTTATTATTACAATAGTTATTTTTTTTTTTTTTTTTACTATTTAAGTTATCTGGTGGTAAATCTGTTTCATGCGTTGTCTCATCATGTCATTGCTTTGACTGAAATGTTCTTCAATATATAAACTTATGTACATTTATTAATTCAATTCCAAGCATTTTTATTGCCAAAATACTTTGGTTTGGTGGAAGTCACGTGCTTGTCTCCTTGGAGATTTATAAGATGTGCCATTTTGTGGAACATTCCAGGCAAAACAATAACTTCTCCAAGGAGACTCGAAGGTTTCAGACCCTCCATCTAAAACTTATATTCTAAACTATATGCAAGCTTTCATTTTGGAAACACTGGCCACTTTTTTTATCTTACATAAAAATGATCAATGCAAAATGTCTACATGGGCCATCGCATTCTCTTCGAAAAATATTTGTTGCTGCAAAGGCCGGCGCACAGGAGCTGCTCATGCCAGTCTGTAATACATGTATGTGTTCCAGACTGTGGTGATAGTGGAAGGTTACAGTTACAGTTTCTGCCTGCTGAACCCTCAACAGACAGAGCTGCCTCCTTAATATCTCACAAAAGAATTCAAGAGTCAGGATTTGACTTCAAACATGACAGAAAAATGTCATAAATTATCAGAGGAAGTTACGTGATGGTGTCTATATTTTTGAACAATGTGAAAGTGCTTCCTGATCCTGAAAGAGTTTTGCATATCTATTCAGCTTCAGTGAGTGCCTGAGAATGGTAGCAGCTCAATATTCAAGATTATCCAAACGTGTGAACAAAACAAAACACAATTCCAGTTTCGCCTTGGTATATCAATGAGGTAACAATATCATGGTAAAAAGCTGATAAAAGCTGAGTTTGCCTGTTATTCTCTTTTTAACACATTTAATGCATGTCTTTGTTTCTAATAACATGCAGCTCGAATATGTAACCATCTGTCAACAAGATCAACAAGCCATTTTTGCATTCACAGTCGTGTCTGGACATTGGGCCGAGTTAAGTGGCATTTTTCCCTAGCAGCTGACATTTGCTAATGGAATACATCTATAACGCAGAGAAGGAGGCTCGGTGGCAGCTCTCCCTGTGAGACGTGTGACTATGTGTGGTGATTTATTAGCTTAGATGTGAGCTTTGTGTTTTGGGGTGAGGGCGGGCGTGCGGTTCCTAGCTTGTTTACATGGATGTATCATGTTCTACTGATGAACAGACCATGTGCCCCTATACAGTGATGGAGGGGGTGGCCGTATTTATTCAAGGGCAGCCCGAGTGTGTGTGACAAAGTGAACTGCCGGTGTGTGTGTTTATGTGAAGGTTGTGGAACGTACCTCTGCCCAGCGTGTTTTCTTTCTTGTCTTTCATGCTCATGGCTAGTGAAGCCGCCTCTGGGACCTGCAGAGTGAAGGAGAGAAGGTAGAGGGCAGGAGGTTAAAGGTTAGTTGGGGCTTATCATATCAAGCAGGGCGTTGGGGATGAGAATGGGGTAAATTTTGATTGATTTGTGAAAATTTGAAACAGTGGTGGTAACCTGACCAAGATCATTTAAGTTGTCTTGTCTTGTTTTAATAGTGCACTATAATTTTTTTGTGGTGGGGGGTCCACCATTAATATTGTTTTTGCTTTACCTGAAATGTTGTTTGGTATGGCATTAGACGTATTGATCTTAAATTTATTCAAACAATTACTGAAAACATGGATTCTTATTTTGAGCAGGTTCGCCTCTAATAATTCTACTAGATCTGACCAGTAACTTGGCCCAGTGGTGTCATCTGTTTGTCCCCATGCTGATAGATAAGCCTGTAACATCTCCATGGAAACAAGTAGGCACATATGCTGTACTCAAAAAAGTTACAAAGTGCACCCTGAGGTCCAGTTTTCAAACTATCAAATGTTTTGGTCAAAACTGCTTAATGGGACTTGGTTTAAGCCTCATTCTGACCTGGATTTGTCCCGGTTTTATCCAGGTCTTTATATCCTGTTTTAACAAGTCTTTGTATAGAAGAGTCATCTGAGGTCCATCACCACCACCACCAATGCCCTCTCGGGGGTGCAGCTATTAGTGATGAGGGATGCATATGTTTGCCTATCGGCTGGAGACAAACTTGGCTCATTAAAGTTGAGACTTGGTGAAATGGATTGAGCAGCCTTTTCCAGTGAACCCAAGTCTGTTAGTATACGCTGCGCCTCATCGCTTTCACAGCTTCAGTCCCAAGGAGCAGCTTAAACTAAACAGAGCACTTACCAAGTACAGGTAATGGGGCAAAGGTCAGAGGTCAGCTAATGTCTGTTTACTCATGTGCAAATGAAAGGGACATAAGTAAACACACATAATGATATCCACAAAGGAAAGCAATAACATAACACTTGGACATTGTTTATTTTCCTCCATAAAAGTAGTGGTAATTTTACTGCTGTTTAAGGGATTGGCCATATGGTTTTCTATAAATAACCGATAATACAGATGTTCAGGTGGTATGCGGATTCCTCTGCAGTTTCAATATTTGTGAATTTTAATCCTATATAGACCTGGTTTAGGTCTAGTAGTGCTTAAAAGTCCAACATTTTTTAGCGGTACTTGGTGTGAAAAGTTTGAGAACCACAGGACTAATAAAACGGATATCAGATACAAATATGTTATATTATAAATTGAAATGTTTACGATTAAAAAAAAAATATATATATATGTATAGTGATTAAAAAAATACATTTGCGTGTCTAGATACATATTTAAATCCTCCGTGTTTATTCAGGCTTGGTGGTGCCACAAAGATATGACAAGCTGTTAACGCCTAAACATTGTTGTCATTCATACTGCATTTGGAGTTTCCAGACAATCTATACAACTGACTGTAATTTGTAATAACTGTAATTGACTGTAAGTATAAATAGACTTTTCTTTGCTATTATCTTGTATGTCAGAGTACAATCAGCTTATAGACTGGTCTGGACCTCATATAAAGCGCCAGTGAAAGTGGAGGCAGCCCACCCACAGAGGACACCATTTACAAGGAGTTCTCACCTTAAGCCACCCGCTGCTGCTGTTAGATTGTCAGGATATACAGACACACAACAGATGACAGCCACCACCTCGGAGACCTCACACACACACACACACATAGTTATTCACACCTGGTAATGGAAGACCGTGTTGAGCTTCTTCCTGCCATCCTCCATCACTGACGAGTTGTCCAGGTCCTGCAGAAGTCGACTGTTGCTACCAGAATCGAACCACTCTGAGTGACAGGCAGAAGTGTGGAGAAAGTGTAGGAAAATGAGAAGGATATAGCAATGTAGTGAACTAGTAGTATAGTATTTCACAAAATGTTACGCATCAAAAATATGAGTACATTTAAAGTAACTGTAAGTTTAATCAGTCAAGGAAGGTAGTAATTATTTGAATGACTGCATAAAAATATAACTTCCTGTCCCGAAACTTTCTATATAACCAGGTTTAAGGGTGGCAGCAAAAGTACATTGGCTTATCCCTTGCAGTGGATTTTTAGTTTGAGCTGAGGATATTGTAAATCATATTCTCATTTTCTATAAATAATTTCATCCTAAAATTGTAACTAAGTAGAGAGGAACACAGAGGAGCAGTCGAGCACTAACTGTCTGTGCCACGACCTGTGGAAATATTCCCTGGCCATTAATCAAATCAGCTCTAGGGCTCCACGGATTTTGAAAGCAATAACTCTTTGTGATTATGACTGTACACCCTCCTCAATGTATTCTGTCATTTATTATATTGCTGCCTCGGGTTAGTTGAGCTTCATGAGGGGGAATTGACCTTTTGCAAAAGAAGATTACTATATCTCATACAAGGTGGCCGAGGAGGAAGATGAAAATAATCAGCCAAAATGTCCTCTCCCTCTTACCCAAGTCCACGTCCTCCGCTCGGGGCCACTGTGAGAATGGCAGGTTTTTATAAAAGGCCTCTATGATTTTTTCCTTCACTTGGCAGATTGTGTCTGTGTTCATGACCCTGACAGACAGAGAGTCCATGCCGCAGCCCTGGAAAGATACATTGATGTTCTGCAAAACAAAACAAAACAAAGTAAATCTAACTTATCAACTGCCATGGCATTAGTAATAAATTACATTGCACTAATTAGGCATTATGACCCAGAGCAGGGAAATGAAATGAAACATTTTGTCCATCTAGACCACCAGAGGGGAGTGCTAAAAGCACTGAATGTTTCCTTTGCACATGCGCTGGGAACATTCAGGGCTTTCAGCACCGCCTTCTGGCAGTCATCCGGGATTCATAGAACTGTAGTTACATACGTAACTTTCGTTTTCTTTCATTATTCCGTTAGAAAGAGGGAGGGATATATTAATACAATTGACAAAGACAAACTGCAGCATTGAATGCTTTCTTTGTTCTAAATCTCTCTCAGTGGTCAGATTAAATGCATACCAAAAATCCACATCTGCCCATGTGTTAACGAGGAAGAAAGTAAAAGTAACTGTAGAGTGATTTTATTTTGACTTCCAAATACCACTATTACTTAGTCCATTAATGAGCGGATACATCCAGTGCCCATTACTGATCTTTGCAGAATTTTGCAAAACAGACTTAATTGTCTGTATTATGAACCATTAGAGCTGTTAAATGAATAATCCCTCTGTCTGGCAATGGCAGTTCACGGTCAGTGTGTGACTGTGGTGAGTCTGACCTGCGGCTTGGCCTCAATATTCTCACGGAGCAGCCATTCCTCGTTGAGGGTGTAGCGCGCCTTCCCTGTGATGGCGTCTATTGAGCCCTTGTTGATCTGTTGCTTGATTGCACAGAGCAGCAGGAAGAAAGGCTCGCCCACTGTTTCCTGTGAAATGCGGATAAAGTGGGCAAAAGCTCAGTTATATGAAGGAATTTATGAAAATATATTAAAGCTAGAGATTGAAGTACTCAAATGACTGAGGTTAGGCAAATTTGGAGTAAGTTGGGAAATTTGAGTACATTTTGAGACAAAAGATTTTTTTTTTAAAAACAACTTTTCAACCTCCGACAATAAAATGTACCTACCTTGAGGTAGCTATACATGCATATAGACATCCAATTGGTCAACATTTTCTCCACGACAGACTCTGTTCGACGAAGCATCAGTTTTGGATTTTTGGAAGCCGAGGCATCGATCAAATCCACAAGAAGGTCCTTCATGATACTGGTGTAGTACTCAAGTTTACCATGAAGGGCGATGGTGAGGAGAGAGGCCAAGCTGCATCTGGAAAGAGTGAGATAGAGAATTATGTGACCATTGAGAGAAAACATGCTTTTACAAACATACCCTGACAGTGTGTGGTCAGTGGAGATTTTAAAATAACAGCAGCCCAGAGTTGTTCCGGTTGCACCTGTGACAGAGGCCAAAAACAGTCCTGATGTAATGCAGGGAGTGAGTGGGCGAGGTGGGGCCAGAGGTGCAGGGGATTTCCCTCACAAAGTCCTTTCTAATCCACCGCAAACAGACTGCATCAGTCAGGAAGTGCTGACTCCAGAGATGGGACAAGGATGTGGCCGTCAGACGGGAATTTTTCTTTAAGTAGATCCCCATAATGACACAACGAATAGGCTGATTATTTACTACAGGGATGTTTAAAGTGATTCCTTAAATAACATACTGTGTCAGCTTTGCGCTTATAGATTCAACAATGCCGCCTTGAGAATGCCCAATCTCATCTGACCTCGCAAGCTAAGCAGGCCTTGGCCTTGTTAGTACTTGGATGGAAGACCGTTGGGAATACCAGGTGCCGCGAAGGGTTAGCAGTGGCTCTAATGCATCCAGTCACTCAGTCCTTAAGCAAGACACTGCACTCCCCTTTGCCTGTGTATGAATGTTGTATGTTGGATAATGCAATCTAAAGAGCTTTGGGTGTCTTGAAAGGCACTATAAATATCCAATAGCTATTCTTCTTCTTCTTATTGTTATTATTATTAATATTATTAACAAACACAAACCGCAACCCATAGTATGAATTAAAAAAAAAAACTTCCTTCTGGGGGTTAGGCATTAACAATGACAGAGGAGAGACCAGTAACCATGTCATGCACAGTTGGACAGTTGTAGTTTATAGGTTTGACTTTTACCTGTCCCGTACAGCAAAGTCCTTTTGCTGCTCCAGCGCATGGACAAAGGTGATGAGAAAGTGCTTATTGTTCAGGAGAGTGGAGAACAGAGTGATGCCCTCCTCTATGTTGGGTTTTGTAGAGTTGTTAGACTGCCGAAACAGAAAGATAGATAAAAAAAAAAACACATACATTTTCTTTCATCACTATATCCCAAATGCAACAGTTTGGGTGAAACTCAAATGCACTTAACCAGAGAACATTTTGTTTTTTTATGTCACAAGTGTAATAGAGATCTAAGTCCTGAAGGGGACAAATGGGACTGACAAGGACTCAACTTGAACTTAAAGTGGAAAAAAGCTAAATTTGTCTTGTCCCAGTCCAGATATATTGTAAAAGCAGCTTTTGAGGTAAATGGATTGTCGCAAACCATTTAAAATGAACTTGTTTTCCTATATTTAAGACGGCAAACATCATGGACGAATCAACTAAGTATGTGACTACTCCTGGACTGAACTAGAACTGGACCAGTACTTAGCAATTTCCAAATCAGGACTACACAAAGCGTCCAGTTTGCAACTACACAAAACCAGAGTGGTATTCAAACTGACTCATTAAAACTAGTATCACCAGAAGAAGCTTGGGCACCACCAGTCACACCAACCCCACAGCTTGAGAACCAATGCATTACACACCTGCTGGGTCCTCCTAATCTATTTCACCCCCTGTGCCCTATCTGGCGCACAATTCATCTTTCCATCACACGCTGCGTTAGACCCCTTACTATTGTGGTCGGTCCCTCCTGCATTACCGTATCTCCTACTTTGGGTCCTCTCGCTGGGTTGCAATTGTCTCTAAATGTGCCGAGTCGACTTAATGAGAATGGTCTATCTATGGTGCGACTAAGCAGAGGTGGTGATGAAGACTTCCCCCTGGACTGCGGCCATATGGTGTGGTTTTGGAGGCTGACAGAAGGAGAGCAGGGGTGTGTAGTAAGATAAATGCCCGCCTGTGAGATTTATTTGCTGTGACCTGGAAAACACTTCCTGGGAAGACGATGTGGATCCAAGGCACTTCATCACTGTTAGACAAGCTCCCCCGGCTGCCGACCCAAAACCAGCACCCGCAATCGTTACTTTCCCTCATGCGCACCCTCACACGTGCACATGCCTCCCCCCCTTGTTGGGCGTTTTGGCAGAGAGGTGTGTGAAAGTTCATGGCCTCTTACCGTCTTTCAGTCAGGCCGTCATTTATATTTCCGTGAGACTGAGGTGAATTGGAGATTGATGCTGTATTTTTCCGTGGGAAGTGTGTGTCAACAGCTGTCATCAACTTAGCGGGCAGCGAGGTGTTTGACAAGCAGGTTTCAGAAAGTCTCACTCAAAAGAAACCGCTAAATGACATGCAAAAGTAACATCGCAGCAACACCTGTGTTTCTCAGCCGGTACAAAGATCTCAGTGATAGTGAATGTTCAAGGGAGTGGTTGTGTGGGTATTCCCAGTGGTATACAAGGATCTTCTGATAGTACTGATACAATAACAAAACTACAATACAGTTAGTTCTTGTTTCTAGTTTAGTCATGGTCCATTTAGTCCAGTTTTAATGAGTGTTTAGTATTAGGCTTCTGTTATATCTCCATAATGACTCTCTATAAGCATATGCAGGCAAAATGACTAACACGTTTACAGTACTCTTTAAATATATTACATTTAAATTACTTTTTTTTTTCTCAAATTGTACTTGGTGTTAAAGAAAAGAGAATTACTGGGTGTCTTATTGCCTATACTTTGAGTTAACTACTATGTGCAAGGCCACACAGACACTCCAGCAAACATGCTAAGTCGAAAGACACATAAGAAGTGCACACAAGCAAAAATGCACAATGCGCTTTCCCCAAACTTCTTAACGACAGAGAACCCTAACAAGCTTCACTGTGACCTAGTTGAGAAACAAAAAGAGTTAAAAAGTTGCCAAATGAGGCAGTGCGGCAGACACAGGTCCTAACGGCTTAACCCCTCACCTGCCAGTCCTGCAGCAGAGGGTGCGTCTCTGGGAGAGCTTTGGGTCCCAGCGAATCGTTCTCATAGACAGGCAGAACCAAGGTCTTCTCATAATCCAAAGACATCTGAAAGAGACGCACACACACGGTTAACCATTAGACTGAGTGAAAGTAATACATAATGTCTGTGATTAAATTGAGTTCTTAATTGGAAGGAATGTATTACTGTTAATAGAATTACTGTGACAACTGTTATCGCCCTTGTCATGGATCAGTTTTCATAATTCACCACTACTGTTCTCTGATGTTATCACTATTTCATTCTAAAATGTTAAGTCTTTACAACATGTATAATTTAAAATAATGTTGGATTCTATATTTTTCAGCAAAATTCTTCCTAAATTATGAATAGTATTTATATCTGTTGCAGCTTGGTTTCTGGGACTTTGCAGATTTACAGACTGGAACTGAAGTGCTGAATTTTGTGTGACTGACCATGAAAAGGAAACATGACTCCGTGACACTGACAGTCATGAGCTGTAATGGTTTCGCTCGAAATTGACTTAAAGCCAAGAAGAAGCTCTCAACTCAATCTGTCATTTTAGGGCAGTTACTTTTGGCTCGTTTTCAAACTGGGCCTTCACACTTTTTTGTCTGTGATTAATTGGCTAGGAGAGGAGCTACTGTGAAAAGAGACAATGACATGTTCAGAGTAGACATGTTCAGAGCAGAGGAAGAGAAAAAGTACTATAGATGTGTACTCCTGTGATTACAAAATAGTTAAGGAAAACAATTTAAGTGTACTGAATATAAAAGTACACTTTACTACAATGAGTATATAAGAAAAAGGTGTTGGCTCAAACTTTGCACACCAAACATCACCTAAGAAAACTTTTTGGCAGCTGAGTACCACCAGAACAAAACCTAAAAAAGGACTATTCCAGGTCTAATCTAGTGCAAGCTCTAAAATAGTACTGCACAATCGCTATACTAGTTATAAACCCGGATTAACCCAAACAGGAGAGAATGTTGATCAAATTGACTCAGCAAGCACAGTTTGAGAACCACACTGCAGTAACATACTCAAAATGCACTTAACTAGATCATGTGACTAAAAGTATGTAGTTACCCGCCCACTGTAACTTCTGCATTGTATTTTGCTGCCTTTGCGGAAAACTATGGCGAGACAATACTGAGGCAGCAACAGTGGGATTTATTCTCCTCTCCGCTCTACCTTTCAACACTCTCCTTGCTCATTTCCTTCACAACCAGAAAACAGTCCAGTGTCCAACAAAACAACTGAAGTCATATGACATTGCACAAGGATGTTCGCTTTCACAACAACGGGATGGACATGTGAGAAAAGAGAGAAGAATGTTGTTTGGAAAATTTGAGAAAAAGTTTTGCTGTTTCTGTGCCTGACATTGTTCTGTCCGCATCAAAAGCCAGGTCTGCGGTTTACAAACTAAACACTCTCAATTGTGCATGCGTTGTTTTGCCTTCTGGTTTGTACTTCTGGTGTTGTCACAGTTAATCATCTGTCCTCATGTAGTGTAGTAATTTTCAGTAACTGTAAAAGTTTATATTTTCAACCAATGCTACTGCTTTGATTTCTATTGCTGAATAACAATGGGACAGCAAGTGAAGTATTATCACTATAATTATTTGATGCCACTAACATCTATTAGTTATCCTATAATTTGTCTGCCTGACCTTTACTACTCCTGTATCACAACACATGATCAACTAACGTAATATAATTCCTGATCCAACCCTCTCAATTTATACTGGCTTGGAATAGGCACAAATAGTCTACCAGTTATAGTCATTAGTGGTTAGAGTTTCATTGTCTGCATTACTGTAAATAGTCCTTCCACAGACAGATTTTACCTCAAGGCTAGATCACCCGTCACAAAAAGTGCTTACCTACAGAGAACACATTAGCCAGGCTGCAGGGGGCCAGGTGTCCACTGTGTGTTCTCAAAGTTACAAGGTGAATTTCTTTACTATGGATTAGCGTCAGTGGGACATATTAGACTGCACATGTTAGCTCGTAGAAATATTAAAAACCCCACTGAGAATAATACTACTGGCAGTATGCTAGATGTGATGAGATAGTAGACAAAAGCATGCTTTCTCACCTTGGGGAAGAACGTGCGAGTGACAAACTGTTTGTACTCCAGGAATGGGATGCCCTGGCTGCGATTCAGCTCCTTGGTCAGGTCTGTCATGTCTGTCTGCAGCTCTGCAAAACCTGGCAACGAAAATGATCAAAATCGGTCAGCTAAAACATTATGGCCATCTGCTTAATATGTGGCCTAGGGGGTGGGCGATATTGACAAAAATGAATTTTGGGGAATTATACCCATAACAATGATGAGCTCATATAAGAAAGGTGCTAAAACCTGCCTGTAAATGTTCATGTGTAGCACAAAGAGTAAATGAACTGTAAAATTAAACAAAAGTGTACAGAAAATCATCTTTTTATTTGAACAGTTTCTTTTTTCACATTATCATAGTATATAGAAAACATATAAAGACAACGTGGACAATATATTTCCCACCTCAAAAGTGTCTCTATATTATGACATGAATACCAGCATTCACTTCTTCAGTGTAGTTACTGCATTACGAACTAACAATCCCTGTTTCCTCTTGATTGAAATACTGAGGGCTGCAGACCGCAAACACGCTGTAAGAGCTGACATATGGTTTAGATATCACACTTTACTCAAATCCTTGCTTAATTTTCATGTTTCTGAAGCATAAACTTTGAAAATAGAGCATTCTCTTGTGCCTAGTATATACAATTCTTTATTAAATTGATATTCTGTGTTATTCATTTAATCTGTCAGTAGTAGTTACGTTATGCCTGATTGGTCTATTTTAAACAGTGGTAGCGGTTTACCATATGTTTTTGTTTGTGGATACATAGCCTGTTTTTAGTCTGGGGCAAATACATTACACTTCTTCGTGATGGGAAGCGTCTGCCAAGCTGCTGATTACAGTGGAAGAGATTTCAGCTCAGCAGCCGCACAATTGTATCATTTGATTTTCCAGATCTGCTAGGTAGGTTCTGCTTGAATGCTAAATAAGCCAAACGCATAGTGTATGTGATCTGTCTCCTTCCTCTTCCGCTGCCAGTCGCTCCAATTGCAGTCCAATACAACACACAGACAAATATTTACCACAAGACAAAGCTTTAGCCAAATCTGGAATAAGGCTGTCTTCCCAAACATGTGTCCAAACTGAGGTTTTTGAGTGAGACAGTGAGAATGTATCCAGACACTTGAATCTGCATGCTAATCTCGATTTACTAGACACTTTATGTTCTTCTAATTAGACACAAGAGATCTCCACATGGAAAAACCCATTGTTGCAGAATGAGAGACATTTTTGGGTTGCATCAGGCTTGTTTGTGGATGAAACCGGACCAGGGGGGCTATACAGCATAGAGCACAGTTTTAGACAAGAATGAAAAATTATGTTTACTAAGGAGTAATTTTCTAAAAGAAGAAAAAAAAAAATCTGTTAGTCATACTATTATAGTTGTAGAGTCCTGCGCTATGGCCAAGGGGATTAGTCGCTTTACTTTATATCCACTTCTTCACCCCCATTTAGGGCTGCATGTTTTGGAAAAAATCTTATTGTGATCCAATTTGTGACATATGTTTAAAAGTAGAATTCTGTTCAGTGAATATTGTAAAACAACTCTAGGAACTTTAACATTTTAAAGAAAAAAAAAACTGATGTACTAATACAAGAAAATGTATTTCAGCCCATGTTTGTAAAGATCTAAACTACAGATAGCTGATTTTTCTATAGGACAGGATATTTTGTTCTTTGGTGAGGAAATTCTATTAATCTAAACAAATGCAGACCTTGCAATTTGATAACTGCGCCAACAAAAATTATGATCCGATTACAATATGTACTTGTGCTCTATCCCCATTTCACACTATTCTGTCCTGTCAAATAAAGCCTATGGGCAAAAAAAAAAAAAAAACAACAAAAAACAAACAAAACAAAAATCTGAACAAAAAAAAGTCCCTGCCCTATTATTCATCTCAGAATATCTATGCTCATTGGGGATTTCCAAGCTTTGTAAGGGACATGTTTGCAATTTTATCAATTTTGAAACATTAACACACCTTTTTCTGTTCGCTTTTAGCACAGTATTGTATTTCATGTCTCTCCGGAGTTATTTATCTATTGAATCACCCGTCACTTCACACTTTTGATTAGATTCTGAGGCCTTGAACACCCCTTACGTCTCACTGAATGTCAAAGTCCTCCCATCTCTGCAACCTGGAACATGTCTATTGCCAATCTGCTTCTTTTACTCCTCTTTTATCACCTCTTAGCTTGGGGCAGAGCAGTACCTCGCTGTTTTGCCCTGAACTCAAGTAACAAATCTATCTCTGTCCGTTGACTAAATAACCTCTCCCTCCCACGCTGCTGCCTGCCTCGGCCCTGACTCGGCGCTCCTATCTCCCCCTCTCTTTCATTTCTCTCCCCCTATCCGCTGCCCTATCTCCGCTCCATAAATCTGGCCCTTCTCGGATGCAGAGTGGCCTTCACGGCACTTTGCTTTAATGCCCAAGAAGACACGCACAAAACAGAAAGTACACACACCCCTCACACCTGCGGGTCTGCTGGACTTGGCGCACATGTGTGTTGCAAATTTAATTGGTGTAGTTGCAAACACTGAAATTAGACAACATTATAATGCCCTGCACTGCAACAACAGCAGCTTTATATATAGTGAAGAAAAACAACTGGACAAAAGCTACAGAGGTTTCACAGTCAGTAATTAAACTTCTCTATCTCCAAGCAGACAACCAGGTAACAAGTCAGCTCACTATAAGAATGTGTAAGGAATATTTGTAATTGAACAAATACTTTATAGACAATGTTAATATACTGTTAAACTCCAAGTAAAACAATAATACTTCAATGTGGACTTGCAGGTTGCAGCCCCTCCACTACAAAAGTTACCACGTGAACCTTTAACTAACTGAGTCGACTAAAATGTGGACAAAAACAAGCTGGTATAATGCTACATGAGATAAGATTAGAGTGAAATCAACCATCTGATTTACTTTTTGGTCCATGAGTATCGTTTTCCGCATTCTCACATTAAATATAAAAGTAGCTTTTAGATCCTTGTTGTCATTCTTTATCCACGCTTGTGAAAGTATTTAAACCGCAGCTTGTTTTTTTAAGTGGACCAGAGTTCACCCATTTAGTCCACCCTAAATTAGTCAGCGTTCACGCCTCCACAAATGAGCACAACTTGTGTTTTGTCTGGAAAATCTCAAGGATTTGATTAGAGAGGGACCAAAGAGGTAAAATGTGCTGACATCTTTAGGCCCAAAACACTGGAGAAATATATCTGACGTAAAGAGGCTATCTGAGTTGTGTCTGGCGGTGACTGATCATTTGTCAGGTGCAGTGTTTTATGAGTCACGCTTACTAGACACAAATCTATCAACCGTGGCATATCCCTCCCACCTCAGTCTCTGAACCAACACAAACCCTATCGTAACAAAGAAACACATTTGGTCGATACTAGACTGACAGCGGCACATCACTGGAGATCTGAGCAGGCTTTGATAGTAAATACTCCCAAAGTATAAGGTGTTTTTTGCATGATGCGAGCGGGAGTGCTTTTGCTTTTTGAGTTGCACACCTTTACGGATCTCCTCTCTGATCTGGGACTCCATCTCCTCCATTTGCAGCAGGGTTTTCTGCCAGTAGCGCTCTGCCCTCCGGCTCTTTGTGCAATATACCACAAGCGCTGAAAGGAAAACAAAGAGACGTGAGGAAAAAGATATTATACAGTAATAACTTCAAAGGGATAAAAACGGAGAGAGTGTTAGGATGAGGTTCTCAGCAGCTGCAGCAGTGACATAATAATTAGACTTAGATAAACGTTATTGATTCACATAGGGAAGCTCTCAGAGGATTTGGGTGACTGGTCGTTTATTTCATGTAGTTACGCCATACATTTTATTTTAAGTGTGATATCATGCTTGGGCAGTTTGGTGCCTTTACACTGGCCCTTTGATCTGTCCCTGTTCTTCTTTATATTACATGAGATATGGATCTTGTTCCTACACTTGTGCCTTAATAAAGATTGAGAGAATGAATTTATTTAAAGAATTTATTTACTTTGATGTTGCACTTTGTAGTTACAAACAGTAAAATATAAACTACAATTAAAGAGCTTTAATATGAACCTGGTTGGTTTAAAGGCACTTTCCAACAGCTAAGAATAAACCTATTTTCCACTGTATTAATCCAAAATGCAATTCTTTTCTTTTCTCAGTTGTTTTCTTTTTCCTTTAATATAAAGAGGGGGTATTTTACTTCTATGGGGTATTAACTGTTAACACATAACATATTTAGATCACCATCTAACCTTTTATTG
Source organism: Periophthalmus modestus (assembly GCA_019594935.1). Classification (NCBI taxonomy): domain Eukaryota; kingdom Metazoa; phylum Chordata; class Actinopteri; order Gobiiformes; family Gobiidae; genus Periophthalmus; species Periophthalmus modestus. The sequence goes on along the minus strand of JAIEZT010000084.1, from coordinate 20,129,324 downwards.
TTTTGAAAAACCATATTTGCCAAAAAACAATGTATTAACATGTTTTATAGCTTTCACTTTCATTTTGACAACAACACAGTCATCGAGCATCGCACTAATAAAGCTACTGCACATCGAGTCAGGTTTGTCAAGTTGTGTACCGTTTTGTATCATGTTTTTGTATATTTATGGAGAATTGCATGGATGACATCTAAAACTACTTCAGGCATGTTTTTGATGAGGGAATAACATGACAGAAAAGCTCCAAAACATCTATTCTGTTATACGTCCTCTTTAAATTATAGCTGAGTGGACCTGGGAACTGAACAATTGTAAAGACAACTCTTTTAGACTCAGAAATTGTTAGGAAAAAAAAACTTACACACAAAACTTTTGATTTTCAATACATAATAAACCAATTATTTCACAACCCTGAAATGGTTACAAGTATCTTACATGAAAAGCAATAGTCATACGTGTTGCCAATTGCTACCTATTCATGTTACTCATGCTATGGCCCAAAATAAGATCAACTTCAGCTTTGTGTACTATCAGATGGAGTCATGGACTTCAAACGCAATAATACACTACTTAAGTTCTAACCTTATGACCTTCATTGTGAGACTAGTTCCTATATACAACACTGAAATATTAAAAACAGATGCTGGATGGATTCTCAACAATAGACATGACACAGGAAATAGTCCAAATCCACTCAACCCCCCCCCGCACCAGTCCACCTGCTCTGCACACCACCACTCCCCTCAGAGATGACAGGCTATAGTCGCACAGTCAGACAGACCCAGACAGACAGGCCACAGAGAACACTGGCTGCTTTGTGAGGGGAGAGAGGGGAGATGAAGCAACCAGGGGACACCATGACCCCCTCTCAGCCCCCTTTCCCTCCCTTTTATCTGCTGCACATCTGGGGCATCCATCGCAACAGCAGCCGCGCAGCCATACATCATAAACGGGGAGTAAGGCTATAAAGATGCATAGTCAAAGAGAAAATTTTCAAACTGTATTGCATCCAGAGTAATGATACTGCGGTGGAAGTAAAATTGCCCACTGGAAGAATCTGCCATCTGGATTAAAAAGCAGGTGTATATTGAAGATTACTACTACTTCTTATGCATATATTTTATGTGACACCCATATTTTGGATGGATACAAACATATGCCCCTATTCTGATGGGATTATTCAAAAAGTAAGCTTCATGAACTTTTGCACAACATAAAGGTTAAATATTTTTTAATTATAATCAGTAAAATGTGTATTTAATTTGGCACTGTTACTTTACATTTAGTATCTTTAAGTACTAATACTATTTATGCTAGGGGTACTACTAATGTTATTGCTATTTCTACAAGTTAAATAAAAAAAAAAAGATGTGAACATTTTAATTCAGATATTATTCACTAATCTTCTTGCACGTAGTATTAGAGACTACTCAAGGTTCATAGCCCAGCTGGATGCATGGTTGACAGTAACACAGATAAGCATACACTGTCATATTTATTCATTGGAGAGAATCACTATTGTCTCAAGACTTTTTTTTTACTCAAAAGACCTAAATGATGGTCCCATAGAAGCCTGACTTGTGTGGATTGCTGCACTCTTAGCTGTTGTGTGAAGATAACTTACCCACAGTGCACAGCAAAAGCAGAACGCAGCAGACCACGATGGACACCACAATGGCCAGCTCGCTCCCTCCCTGCTGCACTTTGGCGATGGTGTGGCGGAAGTTCCCCACCTGGATCTATAAACAGAGAAGCTGCTTTTCAACAATCACATCCCATTTATTAAATTCATCTTCTAAAGCATGATTTAGTGGTTACATTTAGAATACGTTGTAGTCATAGTAGAAAGGATTGCATGCAGCATAATATAGGCAGGTCTTAATGGAAACAAGTGCATGGTTTCTACACACACATAAATTTTAATGGACGCAGGTGCAGGCATGCTCACAAAAAAAAGAAAAAAAAAACATCCAGCAGGAGGATTTGAAAAATGGCCTTGCGCGTCGAATGAGCAAGAAGAGCCACACAGTTCAGAGTAACCCAGATGCGTTGAGAAAAGGACTGGCGCTTCCCCTTCTGATTAGTCAGCAGGGCCTCTGTGCAGCATTACCACCACAGCAGTGCCTTCCCCAATCCCAACTTCATGAAAAAGACGGAGATGAAAAGCCCCCAATCCTCAAACCAAATCCTTCTTTACATTGGTCCGACTCAGAGGGAGAAGCTGCAGTAGCCTCACTAGGCTTCACGACTCTTTCATTTGAGCTCTTTATAGTTCCAGCCATTTATTTAACATATTTACCAAAAAGTAAAAAAAAAGAGGAATGTCTTGTAGAGCAGGTGTGATACTGTCACTGTTACTGTTCTTCTTTCATGTGTCCATACAAGAATATATTTATGTGTAATGATTATATAACGAGACAACTTGGAATTTCAATATTCTGGTATTCAAGGCTATAGCTAGTTGGAGACATTAATGTTTGAGGAATCCTTTTATGATTACTTCTACCGCTTATTAGTCTCTATTATTAGTCTCTCCAAAGCGCACAATGCTCTGTTCCACCTTGTGATGTCATGCAGTAGTAGTTTTCAAGTTAACAGCATTTTACCTTTTATTCAGTAGAGATAGACAATTCCAGAGTTGAAATCACCAAAATGATTCTAATGAAGATGTGTGGAGTTTTAAAACACAGTGAAGCACGTCCAGTATTACCACATGACATCACAAGGTAGAACAGAGTGTTTTCAGTTTGAAAGAAGAATACAGCCTAAATATGCAGGGTATTTGTGCTAAACATGTATCGATGAGGAGAAATCATTATAACATAGATCAGAAAATAGCGCAAGATGGGCCCTTTAAACTGATACTACCACCAGGCAACACTTTGTCTTTTCCTTTAATTTTTCTTGTTCAAAGCCTTTACGTATTTACATCTAAAAACAGCAGCCTTACAGAGTGAATACCATTGTCCTTAGATCCTGTTTCATTATCTCTTATCTATGGTACGATAAGAAGAAATCTTGAAGGTATGTTATCAAACTACTCAGAGTAACAGTGTACAAATAGGCTACATTATGCATTTTAAGACAAAATCTTTCTAATCCTTCTTCCACAAATACTATTACTCCTACTACTACTATTAAACTACTATTAAAGTACTTTTTTGAGGTTAACCAAACATATTCCCAACCAAGACTTTATAGGTCCTACTTTTTACTCTTCTGTTATTCTGGTTCCAAGCATTTATTTAATTTTATTGCCAAAACATAGACAACCCTTGAAGAGCGGGTGTAATGGAGGGGAAAATGCCATTGTTCCCAGTTCCTGTTTCTCTTGGTTTAAAAAAAACACAACTTCCTCTCCTTGGATCACTTCAGAGCCCAGCACAAACTTGGCATTACATATAAATAGAAGTGGCACACACAGAGTAATCAAGGAAACAAATGGCCATGAGCTATGCGTCGGCTCAATGCATTTATTGAAAGGCAAATATACATGCACTATATCTTTATGTGCTCATGCACTTTGAAAACATCCTCAGTGACTGGAAAGGTACGCCGCAGCAGTATACTGTTATGACCTATACTCAAAACAAGAAATCTAATCAAGAAAGTTACCATAGTATTTAGAGTAACAGTACTAATACTATGAGCTCAAAAGAATTCAGTACAAATTATAATTAAGTACACTGAATTTAAATTGGCTCAACATAATACTATATTAAACTATATAGTACTACAACTACTACTTCTACTACTACTACTAATACTACTACTACTACTACTACTACTACTACTACTAATACCACTACTACAACTACTACTACTACTAGTAGTAGTAGTAGTAGTAGTAGTAGTAATAGTAGTAGTAGTAGTAGTAGGATTCTTCTACTACTACTACTATTACTACTAATACTACAACAACTACTACTAGTACTACTACTACTACTTGTACAACTTCTACTACTTCTTTTACTACTACTATTACTACTTCTTCTACTACTACTACAACTCTACTACTAAAAACTAAACAACTAAACAACTAAAATTGAGCTTTAACCAAGATTTTCTTGGCCATCTCACCTAACCATAACTACTACTTCTACTATTTCTACTTCTACGACTATTACTCCCAATATACTACTACTGATATTTCAACCGTCATGTTTAGTAAGCACATGATATTATACTTACCAGTAATGAAAAAAATCTCTAGTGTAACCTATACCCACCAAAATAATACATTTTAAATATACAATGTATGGAGCAATTATCTTTTATATATATTGTTGGTAATTCCCAGTATGTATTTTGTAGTGGTTGTAAAATGGTAAGACGAGGGGTTAGATGCAGCCACAGGTACGAACCATAAAAATAACGGCATAAAAGCTTTGCTGCTATTTTGGAGTCTAAAAGCGGAATGCTTTCTGAAGTAGTTACAAGTCAGCGAGCATGCACATAAAGTTGTGAACATGTGTTTCCAGCTCCAGAGAGGTACTCTTATTTAAATATAGATGAATGCGTCTCGGCTAATAAAAAGTCACTTGAATGGACAACCGCTTTTGGCACAGGGGCTATATGGAAAGGACTTTGTGTTATATGGGATTGTGTGAATTATCAAAGTTAGGATGCATGAAATTGATGTCTTCTCTAATAGATGGTTTGACCTTGCCAATGTAAAAGCATATGAGAAGCGGGAAGAATCAATGTCACTCTGCTTTGAGTAATATTGTAATTGTCTTGTATGCGACGACTGCTTCCTCATGCATGTGCTGTATAATGCAAACTCCAATAAATCTATTAATACATCTTCTTGGTGTTCAATAAGGCTGGGTTTTGAAAGAATGGTGCTATAAGCTAAACAGACCGCAGCATATCTGTAATTACCATTAGCCACAATATATGGCATAATCAAGATAATTTTGGCTCTCAGTTAGCTACATGTGTGTCTGTGTTTATATAGCATTACTTGCATCAAAGTTAAATGTAGCGGTTAACATATACAATTAGCATAATGTAATGTTTAACTATTTAAACATAACGCTATGTAACAAATGGGATGGACCAAAGTGGTTTGTCAGTGCTCAGGGTCATTGTTTTTTTTTTCTTAAGCAAATTAAAATACAATTGTGTAACACCAATTTCATAATCTAAAACAATATTAGATGATTCAAACTAATAACTAACTAATAACCACTGATGAAATATTTCAATTTAGTTTCCTTGTAAAAAGAAATAACATCACTCTTACTAATTTGCAGCCAATTTGAAAATGTGGAAAGTTCAATTTCTGAAGATACCTTTTTCACCAAACGATTATTTCTACCTCTTTTTTTCATCAGTCATTCATCATGGTTGTTCCGCTGTCTGCAACAATTTTATTCCAATACAACTATATTTGTTCAAAAAGACAAAGCAACACATTAAGGCTTTAATTGGGAGCATTAATTACAATTTAGAAGCCTCTGAAGTGTGTATTCCCTTCGAGATAGTACCATCTGTGTGATAGGTGAGACTGCCATTGAAGAAACTGGGCTGATGAATGTATTAGGTAAACATTTGACTGTTCGTCTGTGGCATTGTGGCACTCATGATGAATCACCACTCTGCTAAGTGCTGACTCATGCTCTACAACTACAAATCATTTATAATGCATAGAAAGAGGGACACACGCATCATTGAATATGCATAGACCTACGAGGGCTGTTTGAATGAGCTCTGCAGATGGTGAGGTTTCTGACCAAATGTCTGGACTGGCGCTGAGAGACAGGCGGAGGTTTTGCTTAAATTACCAGGGTCAATTTGTGAATATTTCCAACAAGGGCCTTCATAAAGTGCCCATTGTGAGTGTTGTGGTCAGAGTCATATTAATCAGGACCCCTGTAAGACCCCAAAGTGAACTTAGAGCGAGATTAGTCCAGGACCGGATACCGACAAAGAGAGTGGATTTGATTATTTATGGTTCTCAAAAGATAGTTTATGTCAATTGAGGGTGGAAATGTTGCATAAATATGGGATATCTCACACTGAGAGATTATTTATAAAGAGCATATAGAAGTGTAAATGTACAGGAGATTAAGTCGGTTGCCAACTAATTGGAATGTTCAATTCCCCCTCTGACATAGTGTAGACAGCCATTATGTCATTGTGAAAGATTTCAGCTGTGTTGGGAAGGGCATCTGGTATAAAAAAAAAACACTCTACAGATTACCGTGAGACTTATAGTGGCAACATTCTGAAAAAGCAAAAACAAATAAATATTTTAGTAGTCCACTAGTTAGTGATGAGTTTTTGATAGTTAATGCTCATTAGTTTTCTACATTGAGATAAAATACATTTTTTAACCAAATACATGTTGAAATATGGTAATTGAATTATTCTAGATATAGAGAATACAAATATTACTAAAGTGTATTATTCATGAAAATCTGAATCTGCTTATACTTTTTTATAGTAATGCCACCATCTTTGTGATAAAACGTCTTTTTGCATGTGTTTTAGAGCCCAGACAATGATTATCAAAATACAATTGAGACTTGGCAGATTTATTCTGATGAATCATTGCAGCCCTAGTAACTCAACCATAATTTGTTTCAGCCAATCTTAGCAACAAGTCACATGTTGTTTTCCATGTCTGTTACAGTTTATGAACTCAGTGAACAGCATTAGATAAACCAAATGTGCTCAAGACTGAAACTTACTGCGGACCATTAAAACCTAATCTTAAAATATTGAATGTTGGGCATATCTTTCGAGTTGTGGTATCTGAGAAGTCTGCGTACTTACTGTGACAGGTAGCTCGCTCTCGCTGGTGCTGAGCAGTTCGTTGATAGTGCAGTGGAACAGCTGGTCATTATGAAAGCTGATGTTACAGGGATATGAGCCAATCATCACTGAGTACTCCTCCGGTACCAGCTCCAGATCGTTGGGCCCTTTCTGTGCCAAAAACAAGGACAGCAAAACAAAAAGCGTCAGGCGGTCAGGGACAGGTCAATGCAGAAATACTAACAGGGCATAAGTTTTCAAATCTGAACTTAAATAATACAAAAAAAATACTAAAGTTGGTGCAAAAAATTAAATCATAAAAAACAAATTATATATATATCAATATCAAACCCATTACTCATAAATGAAAAAAATGCTTTAGATTTGGAATTATAGAGAATTAAACTGACAACATTACATGCTTATACTAAAATGTGCCAATCATAACATCAGAAACATAACATCAAGAATTCCCAATAAGCATAAAACATACAAAGAGCTCAAGGTATGGAAGATAATTCATGTTTTCTGGTCTTGCTCTTTATAATGACAGATGTTATCAGATAATGAGGCCTTGCCTTGTATTCACACATGTCCCTATTCGCAGCATGGTTAATGTGGGCCTGGATAAACCTACTGTAACTGCACTGGTTTGGGCTCGAGTTCAGCTTAAAGCAGCAAACATTCCCTCTGAGTCGCTCTCACATGACCGGGGAAATTTCTCCAAACAAACCCACTGACAGTCATCGCCGCTGCTGCCCAAAATAACATTCTCAGGGTCTTTTCACAAGATATGACTCCAACTCTGTCTCATATCCAAACCACACAACACTGCTAAAGTCCTTAATATCTAAAGGAAACATGATGGCCATATTTGGAGTGAACGCTTGGCTAACACTGTGTAAGGTTGTTTTGGACTAAATTCATGTACACTGCCTAAGGCCCATAGTAGCTGGAACTGGCGCCAAAACATAAGGGCCATGTCTGGACCTATTCATCTCACTATAATGGAAGCATACTGAAAATGTCTGGGTTACATTTGTGTCTGACTTAAAGTTTCCAATAAAATACAAGTATGTGGATTTTCTTTTCCCACAATAAACCAATTGAAACAATGAATAGGGTCTTCACAGTTAGTCATCTGTAACTACAATACTTTACAGCTGATTCCAACTTTATTCTACTCTAACCATTTGAAGACCACAGACACTGATTCAATCTTCAGAATAAGTTCACTATGTTTATTTATATAGCTATTTACTTCATTATAAGTCTGCTGTCCAAATGTGGCAACCTAAACATGGAAACTCATGAATGTTGTAAGCACAACTGTAACACAAAACCAAACCAGGAAGTGTATCTATAAACAGTTTAACAAGTTTATATTAGAAATGTCTGTCATCACTGGACTGTTTTCCTTGCCTAATAAGATTGACTGACCCGGGGTGTTGTTCGTTAGTTGAATGATTATGTCTGTGAAGCCATTTGGACTGTGCAGCGTGTCCAGATTTATCCTATTAAAACTTTGTGCCGACTTTGTTTCAGTTGCCAGCTAAAGAGGGGAAATGAATTGCAATAGTATGAGGTAAGCTGTATGTAATTCTAATTTCCTTTCAACATAACAAATGCGAGGCGTGGAATGTGCGTGTGCGTGTGTGTGGTGTGTGTGTGTGTGGGTCTGTTTATTCCCACTGTGCTTCCGTGCTTTGATTGCACCCTCAGGGCCGTGTCCTGTCCCTACTGCAGGAGTCCACCCCCCGGGTCTCTGTCAACAGCTCCACAACTCAAACACAACCCTGACATATGCAAAAATAAAAAAGAGACACATTATTTGTTGTTGAATATTGTTTAAGGGAGGTAGCAAAAGCCAACAGAGCGGTTACTGGTTAGCCTTTTGCAAAAGGTGCTGTGGGTCTGATTGTCAGTACTGTGTAAGTTGAATCTTAGTTCAGCAGATGAAATGTAGCTATTGTGTTAAGTCCGGCATATATATGATGAAGCTACTTGCTAATACAGTGATTAATATTCATTGTCGTAATTCAAATAAATCCCTCCCAGTGCCTCACATGTGTTAGGTAAATGGATGAATAGATTATATAAAGATGTACAATTATTTGGTCAAAACAATACTCCTGGCTTAATAGAGACTGTTTGTAAGGAAGGGCATCTGAATCACTACCAAAAAACTTATAAAGACAGGTTGAAGGGGCAAAAATTATTTGGACGAAAGAACACTCGTGAGTTTCAAATCACAGTACACCTCTCCCAAGTCTGGAAAAATGCAGAAAAACACCATCGCCAAAGAAAAACAGGAAACAGCAGAGTAGGTACTTTTTTGTCTCTAAATCAACCGTGTGACAAGATTATAGTATAATTTTACAATATAGTGTAATTGTTTAGGTCAAATAGCTTTTTTTGAAATTGTTATACTTTCATAAGTTAAATGCTAAAACAGCTTTTTGTAACATCAGAATTAGTAAATGGTCTCCTACAAATCAGACCCTGCCTACAGCCCGTATTTGTTTGATGAGACTTCAACCACCCACAAACCCTTAAAAAGTTCAAATCTGAATCCACTTCCTCACAATAAAACAACAGAGTAGCGGCCTTGCAGTGGGTCTGAGTAAGCCACATCTTGTTTGTACTTCCCTGTCTGCATGTCCTACACGGTTTCACAGCCAGCAGCTCCTAAAGGGTGACGAATGTGCACAGACAGGTGCTTAGATCAGCCAAAACGCATGAACACAGACCACCCTTTGAGCTGTCGTCCCCCTTGAGCCCCCCCCTCGCGGACTCCCGACAGAAAACAACACATTTTGAGACGCAACAGCCTTTGATGTGGTGTATGTGCCTCTGGTTTATGTGAATATGAATAAAGAAACGCAGAGAGGCTCGTCTGGCTGCTCACAGTAGGGGCTATTGGCTTTGTGACAGAGCTGCCCGTGAACATGGAAACACAATGGATTTAAAGGAAAAGTAGGTGAGAACCGCAAATTGTTGGAACAAATGTGTAAAACGGCCAATGTGTAGCTTGAGAATTTGAAACTGAAAGGATCTGCACAAAAGGTACAACATTCACAGTAGAATATAGAAAATAAAGGTGTTAAACTGTGATAGATATATTGTTTAGTCTAGTAGAATACAATGTGAGATGAGATGTACTAATCATTGTATTTGGCTTGTTACATTTATGATATTCATGATTCGCACTGTTTTGGGTTTTCCCTGCTCTTCTGTTCTTTAATTTAATTACTACTACTATTGCTGAACAAAAAATTGTTATGGCTACATACATATTCTCAAATTCAAAGTTAAATTTCTGCCTCCAAAGTCTAGTTGCCAGTACCTGATATTAACTGATAGCAGTGTAGAAACAGAAAATCACACTTATTTTCTTAAAACACAGTTAACTTATTACATAAGAGATACAACTGAGACACGAAACTGCTATTTATCCTTAATATAACAACTGAACATTTGAATATGAATAAAAGATCAAACATTACAAGATATTCTAGGCCAAAACCTATATCTGATCCATCTCATTTTTCATATCAGTTGCTACTCAATACCAGCACTGATATCGGTGCATCCCAAGTCCAAACCACAAACCAAACCACTGAAAGAGAATTGGCTGGGGACCTCTTGATGGTCCTCAATAGTGGTTCTAAAAAATTCCCAATTGCATAAATTAAGACTAACATGGATCTGAACCACTATTCTCAATTTCCTGTGTAAGATTTAAACCAGGTCTAAAACAAGAACTAAAACAGAACTGTTAAACCAGGAGTAAAGCAGATCTTGAAATGCAACTGAGAACATATCCACAACTTGTTTCTGCTTTGACATACTCTACGGTAATTACATTCTAGATAATGTATGAATGTGTTTAACAAATAATACAGAGCAACAACTGTCCATGCAAAGAAGTCAGCTCATTTATAACTTTGTGTTACAAACAGCTCAGCTAATTAGGCGTCTCCTTCTGACATGGTCCGGAGGAAATGTCTTTGGAGGCCTAAAAATAGCCTTATGGATGTTTGTGGATTAGGTTCAGTAGATTAAAGTGATTACACAGGCGTACATCAATATCAACAACAATTCATCTGCAGCTCAAATGAAATACTGATGATTATGAACACAGTGCAAGTTGTTTATTTTATGTTAAATGTATGAAGTGTTTCAGCTGTGATGACTGTTAAAGGTGCACTATAAAAGCTTTCTGGTGGAGGGTGCGTCACCTGCTTGTCTCATGAAAATATTATTGCTTAACCTGGGATGTTTCAAAGTCTGGTGTAAAGTTATCTTTCATTACCAGGGGCGGTTGGGGGAGTCACTCACTTGTCTACATGGAGACTGCATTATGGAACATTCCAGGTAAAACAACATCTCCATGGAGAATAGGGAAGTTTCAAACCCTCCAGCTAAATGGTTACATAGTACCGTTTTAATTGTAATACTGTAGTGGTAACATATTTTAGTTTGGTCTTGGTTAGACAATGTTTTAGCTATGGAAGTTTTAGTATAGTTATAATTTGTGGTATAGTGATAATTTTTAGAGTACTTTTTCGTGAACCTAATTTAATAATCTACTGTTATGGTATCTACAAAAGATAACAGCAAGCTCTAGCGTTTTGAATATTAATCCCCTCTTCTCTTAATAAAGACAAGCCAGCAGACTATTTCCTAAGGTGAATCTTTGCAGGAGTTCTCATCTCAGAGAGTGGCGTGGCGCTCATATGAACTGTGTGTCCCTGGTCCCACTCACATTAATGATGAGTGTCAGCGGCTCTCCGGGGTGGTGTTTAATCAGCTTCTCCTTGTTGGCTGTGAAGAACTGTGGGTCCTCCACGTACTCCAAACGGAAGTGACCTTTAAAAACATCACTCTCCTCTTCCTCCTCTCCCTCCTCCTCCTCCTCCTCCGCCCCCTCACCACTGTCAGATGGAGCAGGACTGTCCCCTGTGTAGAGCACTCCGTTCAGGTAGAACTGCACTGAGGTCTGCAGGGACTGGAGCGCGTGTGGTGATGGGCAGGTGATCAGGGAGGTGGAGAGCACTGTGCAATACTGAAAGAGCAATTCAGTCATATTAGATGTAAATGGGATGGGTGACTTGCATGAACAGAGTACTACTGTATTACCATGTATTTTTTGAGGTAAAAACAACTTGGTTAAGCGCTCAAAATGTCAATTTAGCATAATATGGGATATTTAAAGGTGCACTATGTAACTTTTCTGGTGAGGCGTTAAACACATGCCACATCCCACAGCAGACCCTCCACCAGTAAAGCTACATAAAACATCTTTAAACATGTTCAGCAGGAAAACATCACAGCTCATTTTAACTACAGCCAATCAGAAACACATTTTAGATTATTAGTTTGACTGTATTGCTTGTTACATCTCAACTTTAAAACATAGCCCACATAACAGTTAGGATTACATGACAAAATATTTACTGTAGAAGTGAATCTAATATAATTCTAAAAAAGGTCAGAAAAGATCAGAACTTTAAAAACTGTCCTGTTCAGAAGGTGAATGTGGTTAAGGCATTTTCCCCATTGGACTGGTGTAATAATCCACTATAATAAAAATGTGAAAATGGTCTGTTCTTTCATATACTGTATAAAATGTGACAGTTCCCTTTTGCTATTGAAATAATTACTCACTGATGTTCCAATGCCCAGCACCTGCATGGAGACACTCTGCACCAGATCAAACCCCTGGCCTGTGACGGTGATGGTCCTGCCACCACTGGGACACATCAGAGAGATAGAGACAGTCAAATCTGCTCCAGGACTAAAATGTGACAATTGCACACACTGATATGCAAATGCTTTGGAGCACAGTGAAAAAAAGAGGAGGCGATAATAATGCAAAACAGCCTGTGTGTAGAGAAAACCCAAACACGTGTCATCACAAGAACTCACACATATACAATAGGCATGCCATAAACAGAGGAAGTCACAAACAACACGGATATACTGCAGTAAAACTACAATGGTGGTCAAAAGTACCTCACCGGTCTGTACCCAATTATAGATTTTATATACTGAGCCCTTCCTTGGCATCCATTTTAGCTGTGCATTTCAATGTCCACATAATAAATTACCAGCAACATTATCTTTTGGCATGTTAATGGCAAAAAAGAATTACAACCTTTAAATGTTCAAAACAGTGTAGTCATTTGTGGGATCTGGCATAAAATGGGTACCTGAGATAGCTCTTTGTGGGGTGGATGGCACTAATGATGGGGTTCTTCTCATAGGTGTATGTGGTGCTGACCCTCTCAACATCCCTCTGACATGGGACGTTCTCAAACTCCACACACACCAGTGCTAAGTCTGTGTGAGGCTGCAGGGCTGGAGGCATGGTGCACTCAATGGTGTCATCTGTTTTCCTGCAAATGGAATAAACATCTCAGCCACAAATCTTGTGATGTCTGCAAGTGCTAAACGCTTGTGTGCCAACAGTCTTTGAACAGTCTGCCAGTTTTATGTTTCAACAGGTCCAGTAATCACAGAGATATTAAACATAATGTCAGAATGTCATTGCATTTGACAACCTATCAGCTGTTTGTACTATATCTTTTAGCTTGATGTCCTAATCACACACTTCAAGGCTTTACAATCTAATGAAACAGACAAACTTAAAACAAAGATAATTTATTATCAGAGAATTCATAAAGCACTCACTGTGTGATGATGCATTCCTCTGTGTTGTTGACTGTGACTCGGACATCAGAGCCAATGTCGAGATGTTCCCCTCTGATGGTCACTCTGGTACCCCCTGCTCGAGAGCCCTTTACTGGGTACATTGATATCAGCTTTGGGGCCTGGAAGTACACAAAACACATTATATTAATATCATACATGACTTTTAGTGATGGTGACAAAACTTTGATGTTAAGAAAAAAAACATAGAATGACCTAAGTTATTCTATGTTTTTTTTTTAACATGAAATCGTTTGAGGTTTTTCCTTTCTTAGATTGGCTCGACAGTTGCTGACTATAACAGTAAATTAGTGAAGAAAGCTGTGAAGGCGGCCCATGCTGCAGTATGTTGAGGCGTTACTGAAGCCAACTGGTCTATGGGCTGGAGTGAGGAGGACAGCTGAGTTACATACAAGCATGTTACAGGGACATAAAGTACAGGGTATACTGTGATTTGGTGGTTCTCAATATGTGGTGTGGGTTCTAGTAAAATGCAGGCTTCAAGGAAATGTTTGTAGTTGAATATACTGCTTATTACACCGCTTAATCCTGGTAATCCATACACTGCTCATGTATGTTTGGGGAGGGCCCTGTGTCCCCTGTGGCCCGATTATGTCATGAGCTCTGAGGACCAAAGGCTGCAACATCATCATTTTTCATATTAATACAAAAACAACAATGCCAAAGGATTTCTATTTTGGCTTTGCTTTGAGAACTTCCTATTTGTGAAATGTGGGCTTGAATCAAGATTTAAGATAAGCACATGCTACAGTAGATGAAAAGGGAGCAGAGGAACGTAGTATTATTATATACTGAATATGCATTAAGAGACCAATAATTGTCTCGACAGTATAGGACAGAGCTCAATGCCGTGGCTGTGCACAAGTATGAGCAATCATGCCATAGTTTATATCAGCCAACCTCACCATTAGAACTCACATCAGACAAGTGTAGTGCTCAGGTCTAATCATGGATAGAAAACTATATAGTCTTGTTCAGGGAAATGCTTTATTAAGTAGCTTGTTTTTGTTTGGTATTGCTTCTTTTAGCTTTGGTTTAGTCCTGCGTTTCAGTTCTTCTGTTTAGTCAATTAAATATGACATATGATAGTTGGAGAGCCAAATATTTTCTGTGGGGGTGCTTTGAGAACAACTGCTCAAATACACGCTAACAATGCCCCCTAAGGTGCAGATGAAGATCACTATTCATCTTGGTAGCTCCTGGCATCAGCATTCCTGGCCCTTCCCTGGTTCTCTACCCCAGCCTCCTCCAGGGAAAGCCCTTATCCGTACTGACAGGATCCACTTCCTCTGAGGAGACGGGCCATTGTGTGTGGCTGTGAGGAGGCAGATGTTTCCGGACCATGGCTCAAGGAAGGAGGTGCACATATCCTGTCTACAACTCTATTTTCTACAAGTATTTCCCCATTCAAGAGGACAACACATTTACTATGACTCTTTATACTGCACAAATGCTGCATACCTTTTTCGATTCCTCTTACTAACAACAGTTTTTTTCTCATAGTAAAACACAACACGTTTGAAGCTTCTAAATACAATAGATGGTTTCCTGAGATCCAAGTAAAAAAGCTGCTCAAAGTTCACTTTTAACAGGCTCTTTCACTGTACAGATCTCAAAGGTGAATATGTATGCCCGTGGGGGTTCCCACAACAGCACCGTTTGTGCTGCTCTTGATTCACTTTTATCCTTCAGTATTGAGGCTTGTTTGGAGATTGTGGTGATTTCTCAGAGGGATGACTCAGAACGTCTGCAGAACCTCTCTCAAAAGCAGCTGACATGATAGGCCTCTCCAGTATTACGCTATGAACAACCTATTGTTGACAAAGTCACTGTATCAAAGCACTTTTTATATGGGTATTTCCACCACTGCATTCTCTTAATCCAATGGGAGACTGTCTGGGTCAGGGTCAATTAGCACACAAGTGGCCAGCCGCGCTAGCCAAGACAACAGAAGAATTCACAGTAGTGCTATTGTCTCCCATCAGACAGAAATTCTGGACCGGTCTTGAACTGGCACAAACTTTATTCCTGGTGTATTACTTTTGTTTCAGTTAAGACCCTGCATCAGACTAGGAGATTTAACTTATCCATCTCTTAGTCCTGGATAAATTAAACCTTGCTTAGTTAACTCTGTTCTGTTTAATTTGGCTTGAGACCTATCGATTTTTCCTGGTTTATTGGTTTATTCATGTGATATGCCCAAGTAGTCATTGCCCTTTTGGCTTAGTTCTGGTATTATATCAGCTTTAGCAGGACGTATTTCTGGTTTTGTCTTTCTCAGGTTCTTGTGCTAGAATAGGGTAAAATATGTGTGGTTTTTAGTTTATTTTTAGACTCCCCTTTTACTTAAATCCAGAAACCCAAAATACCACAGATTATTGTTGTTATCTTAGTATTAAACCCACCAATCACACATGACTTATTTTTCTAATACTGTGCACCCAGAGTACCTCTTTTCTTTACCAGTGAGCAGCGAACATTCAAACATGGGCCATATTTGTTTTTGCTGGCAGAAGAGTGACATCAGTGCTTAGTTTCATTGCACATGGCTGTTTGAAGATTCCCACACACTTTGCATTCCCCAGAATCATAAAATGCATCTGTTAGCACTCAAGCCACACCACTGGGGAAGGCTGTCCCAGTGGGGAACGGGGAACAAGAAAGAAAAGGAGGAATGTAGAGGAGAGACAACGGGGGGACAAAAGACAGATTGATAAATGTCTTCAAGATACTTACTAGATATGAGAAGGTCTCCCTGGAGGTCCCCACCTTGCTCTCATTCACCTCTACTAGGACAAAATCTGTCATCTCCCCATGGGATGAGTTAGTGACACACACCAGTCTGAGGAGAGAAAAAAGTAATTTTTATTGAGCTGCAAGTTTGCTCGCAGTAAGGAGCAGACTATGTTTTTCATTGTAATAAAAACATCCATTACTGGCTAAAATAAAATGGTATTGCAAGTTAAAAACTGTCAAATGTATATTGTTATCACTGCACAATGAATGGAAAAAATTACTAGCAGAGATTCCCCAGATTCAGGAATCAAGTTCACATCTGTAACACCGTCTTGTAGAAACCACAGTTTTAAGGAATAACACGCATTCCACGTCCACTTTTGTATTGCCTCGTTACTGTCACCAGTGAATAAACCCAGACTTACACCTGTTCTAAATAAATTTGCCATTCTTCTCTGGACTCATATTGGTTGAGGCTCCCCGTCTGAACAAAGCAGAAAAATGATGAAATAGTATGTAAAGACATTCACCACTACAATGGTCCCTTTGATTATACGTGTGAAGTGTAATATATTTTGAGCGCGTGAAGAATACTTTCAATTGTCACATATACTTCTACACATAGTTTTAACTTGGATTGTTTCCACCAAAGAAAAATGTTTGTTTTATGTTGTCAGACAATTTGAAGGTTGAAAGAAAGAATGATATACAATGGATAGCTGATAACACAACCTCTCATAAGTTTAGTCTTGGATATTATGAAACCCAAGTGCTAGGATAAATGATACAGGCATCAGTTGCTCATAGAAAAAATATCATCAATTAACACTATTCAAAACTATCTTTGACTTTCAGAATGATGAAAAATTGCCATAGTAATTAACAATTTAAAACAAAATATTATATCTTTTGAATAGGTAAAATGTTGCATATAAAAGGAAGCCGAAACTCATAAGTAATTAGTCATAGAAAATTTGAAAACAGCCTTTATCTGTAAAATACTGGCTCTCCTTGCATGGTGGGTGGAGCAAGTTCATCCTCCTCCAGACTTCTAAACAAAGACACCAAATTAATCACGGGGAATTATGCTTATAAGCTAATTCATCACAGCGTATTACATTTACATCTTGGATCCAATAAAGGGCGACACCAGATATTAGGAGATGTAAAGTTCAAAGGGCCTCACACCAGCTGCGATTGGGTACAGAGGAGATTAGGCTGTGCTCTCACCTCGGGCTCTTATTAAGACTCCTGTCATTGGTGCACAGTGTGGCGGTCTATGGGGACGTCCCACTATAATGACACAGGGCTGAGACAAAGGGGGAGAGAGGGATCTACCGTTCGGGGGGTACCAGAGGGGCTGAACAACCTTTATCACATGATCCGCGAGCAGCTCCACACCTCGGCTTTATTTAGTCAGGTGTTCGGTTATACATTCTATGCCGGCGATACAGTGATTGACAGAGGGGATTGTGGGAGAATTTACATAAGCATAAGAGCCAGGTTTTAATGTGGGAGGAGGCGGTGATAAGGAGAGCTGGAGGGAGATACAGTATTTGACTGGAGGTCAGTGAGAGACCACCTATGTAACTGTGGTGTGTATTTTAATTATATGCCTAGACTGAAATTAGCTTTGCAGGCAGAGAGATGGGAGACGTATTGTTACCATAGAATAATAACACTCAAGTAGACTTTATGGCTACCACGTCTGATCAGCGTCCAAGCATGCAACACTAGCTACCTCTCACTTTTATTAAAACTGGAAAACATGAAAAAACAACCTTTTAAAATTAAAATTAATTATAATAAAGATTAGCCAATTATTTTTATATGTAGGATACCTCAGTTTGTTTTGTTCATTTTGTTCATTTCTCAAAATTGGCATTAAAGGTTGCAATGGGACACAAACATTTCTCTTTCCTCCATTTTATTGGTGTTGTCAGTGACATCCATCTGCAGCTCCCTGTCCACTGCCTGATCTTTACATTAATTTTAGCGTGACACAGCAAAACCTCATAGAGATAAAATTGGACAGGAAGTAGTGACGTTAATGGTGAGGTTGCCCGGCGCTACTGTGCACAGGTGGTCATTACTGTACACAAATTTTAATCAAGACTGAGATTCAGTCATTTATAATTTTCAATGATACAATTATTATTTAATGGCAACGATAATGTACATATAATTCTGCATTGTAAGAAGGCAGGTTTACTTTTTTGTAATAATTATTGATCAATACCATAATAAAATAAAAATAAATAATAATAATAATAATAATAATAATATAATAATAATAATAATAAATAATAATAATAATAATAATAATAATAATAATAACAATAATAATAATAATAATAATAATAATTAAAAAGTCATATCCAGTTCTAGTACACACATTTAACACAATCCTTTTTTACACCATCTATGCTTAGGTCTGTTGCAAAGGATGCATTGTGTTTCTCCATCTCTGTCACAGGATTGCACAATATACCCAATTAGAATGCAACTTTAATTTAAAATAGAAACAACTGGTACAAAGCTATGATTAAACCTGTCTGTTGATAGCAGTGGAGAATAGTCTGCATGGTAATTATAAAAGCAGCAGGTAGAAGAACGTCACCCCTCAAATTACACTCCTGTCCGGTACAGGGCACGAGGGCACAGTCACACCTGTTTGGAAAAATAGCCCTATTTCCAGCTCTGATTTAGCAATGAAAACAAAATGGAGGTATATGAGCCTGAGGGGAGAGAGAAATAAGAGCATGTATCATTACAATGGATTCAGCCTGTCATGCCATTATATTACAAATTACACCTACCTCATATTTATTCTGTGGGGCTAATCATTTATTTACAAGGCACATGTAGATTATATTATTAACCTTTTTGATTACAAAGATGGAATTTTTAATCTACTGTCCTTTTGGATTTTCTTTTCTGTCGCTTCAGCAAGCCAGCTGCCTCCAAGCCTGTGGCAACTTGCATTTGGATTTTTTAAATCAGATGCCCTTTCGACATTCTTCAGCTTTCATTTATATTGCAAAGGACTAGCATAAAGGCATTTTGGTATCTCACTTGTAGGACTGACTTTAAGTAAGTGTTGAAGACTCAGGCAAAGATTTTCTGTTAACCTCAAGTTTACAAGCCACAATGGGTCACAAGTTTAATGTCATTGTGCCAGTTCTGATCATGAATAACGGGAAGGTCACTAGAGGTAATTGGTTTACCTGTGAGATGGAAAAAATCCATACTTTTTTTTTTGTTTTCCCCTAGCAAAATAATGTGCTAAAATTAAATGTTCAGAAAAAAGATTATGGGGGTTAATTAAATTAATGGAGATTCCTGATTTCTGGAAATAATTGTTCTTTTCCATGCTATACACTAGAAGTCTAGCACAAAAGTCTATCTGTAAGAATGCTATAACGAGGTCGGCCTCCAGCTCAGTTCACAGTGAGTGCATGTCTGTGATGTTAATGCGATATGATTTCAGTCAAAGGACATCCAGAGTCCCAGTAGGAGCAGCGTGGCCCTGACTGACCCCAAACTCACCCAGTCTCTCAGCACTGCCCTATTGTGGCTTTCTGCTTTAAAATGATATTTGGACTATTGGACCAAAGAAGTCGACTCATTTCTCCAGAGATCATCACCAATCAAAAATGGGGCCACCTGTCTGCAGTCGCAACTGAATATAGAAGACTAGAGAGGGAAAAAATATTCTAAAAAATAAAATGGAAGCATGGTTTGTCTGACTGTATTTTTACTATCATCACTTTTCAAAGTCTAGCCTACTTATTACAAAATTATCAACCACTACTACTACTACTACTGCTACTACTACTAATACTACTGCTGCTGCTGCTATTTTACTCCATGTTAGGAAGTACACAGCTTAAGTGATACCATCAACAAGATTACAGCAAGCTTAGGTCTAAACCAGATCTAAAACATGCAGAAGTAAACCAAGTCTTTATAAGGACAAATGTAACAAAAATCAACCAGCACCAAACCACATCTTAACATGGACTTAAGTCAATGACACGAGTAAAAGTAGTATCAAAGATGTCTCATTTCCCTGGAGTAGACTAGGATCATCACCAATCAAGTATGTGAGCGCACTTGTCTGCAACAGCCACGATAAATGAATAGGGAAAAAAAAAATGCGAGGACCTGAGCCAAATATCAAGTGAAGTACTTCGGTAAATGAGGTGTGCCTAGACTGAGTGAGCTATTAATTAAAATGTTGACACCGAGTGAAGTCGCTAGCTCTCTCCGCAGCGCTACACATTTTCCTTTTGGCACACAGATGTGACCTTTGACCTCGCGGCACACCTGTCTCAACAGCCCTGATAAATGAGGTCGTGTTATGGGCAGGTGTGAGTGTGTCTTTGCCGCAGGAGCCACTTTCAGATGTGAAGCGCGAGTGAGGACGTTTTTGTCAAGCACGGCTATTTTGTCCCGTAGCCATTTATCAGGACAAGTCTTAATTGAGCATTAGATTTAAGGATAATTTATACTGTGGCGTAGATTAAATTGACGTCTAACTCCAGTCAAGGTGAGGAGATAGGATCAAATGTAATCAAGTCAATGGACAGGAGATAAATAATCTGACTACATTGTGTTTGTGAGTAAGACATGCTGACAGAGTCTAATGGACAAATGAAAAATGAGCTCCAACTTAATTTGAAAGTACCGTCACTTTGAAACAAATATAATGAAGTAGAAGTCTAAAAATAACATGAGCCTGCATAGTGTTGTCAAAGTATTAATATGATACTAATCAATATTAAAATTAGTACTGAAAACCATATACTAATCTGAGCAAGTATCGATTCTGAAAAAAAAGTTTTACTATGTCCTTACTACCGAAAACAATTTTAAAATTTTAGTATTGTGACAACACTACTATTTATTGTTACTGTATACATCTTTGTTCGTTCCTAAAAAGCACAAACGCCCTCAAATACACTTCAAAATGTCCTTTAGATTCCATTTCACTGTTAGAAATGAGGCAGGCATATTGTTTAGAGTGAGTGAAACCTGCTGACAGTGTCTAATGCCCTGATATGTTATGATTTGTCAATGCCACTACATCTGCAGAAAGGATATACTTAACTGTCAAAACAAGTGGCCCACAAAGCCAATAAGGAGTGACGACATGGAATGAGATCAGCCCTGCAACCATGAGGGACTCTGGACTGGGGTGCTGCAGGGGGAGCCTCACACTGACAGGTAAGACCCAGGTCAGTAACACAGACTACAGTCACAATGACGGGCTTCACTGGAGCAAATCCAGATAAACAACACCGTTTAGGCAGCATTACAGATACACAGCAGCAGGGAGAGGCTACTGAAATCAAACTTGAGCTTGTGTTGTGTTTAATTAGGGACACTGTTATACTCTTAAACATAGTCAAAGCAACTGTTGAAGTGTTAAAAAAAGAAGCCGTGTATGACCAGTGTTGTGAAGTAACATGTACCGAAAATATGTATTCATGTGCATGTGCAATCTTTCCTTTTCTAACTGTGATAAATACATGCATAACACATGGTGAAACACAATGATATAATGCAGATGGAGTTGAAAGTATTCTAAATATTCAGAAAACAGTCCAATACAGTGTAATGGAAAGTTTCAAGTATTAGTAGTTTCCAAAGTATTCTTCCCAACATTGTGTATCATGTAAACCAGCCTGCAATCTTTTGTAGTTGTAGTTTGTTTTCTTATTTTAAGTGTGCTTACATGTTGTTGGAAAGCCCATGTTACGTCGTCAGGCCACATAGCTCCGATCCTAGCTCTGAAACTTTGCTCAATGCCTCTCCTCACTCTCTACCCCATTTCATGTATATTACTGCCTTTCAATAAAAAATAAATAGGCCAAGTGGGAATCAAACCCCTAACCTTAACTCTAACTGACATAAATTACTTGAATGCTGGGACTTAGTGGCCAATGCAAAAGACTCTACCACCTTTAGAGCCATAGATGCATAGGTCTAGTCAGCTATGACCCACAGAAGATAAAGAAATGCATGAATAACTGACACGATTGAGTGAACAAGATTTCAGGGGAACTAGGCAAGATAAGCCATCCACAGTAACCACTCCAGATGCAAAGAAGCGAAGTGTTTTGTTACGTCAAAATAATATTATGCAAGTAGAAGGAAAGTACAAAGCAAAATTGTGTTAAAGTACCTAGTCATTACCCACTAAAGTTGTATAATTGTTCAGTTTCAGACTTGCAGATCTGTGTTTTTGGTGTCACATCGGGGTCCTGCAGTCTCCATGGTGACAGTGTAATGGTCCTTTACTATGGAGTCATTTAAAACCAGAAGTGTGCTGCATAATAGTGTTTTGTGCAAAATTAGCCTCATGAATACATAAAATCCAAAGCCCACCGGAGAGGCTGACATTTCAGTGGGTGACATTCAGCTCGAGACGGATCCTATTGATAAACTGCAGCCATCTGATTAGACACTTTTTAAGGAGATTCATTAGAAAAGTGTGTCAAAGAAGGAATGAAACAAAGTCATTCCGGTATTTAAGACCTTTGTATGAAATCTGCCCAAGCCCAAAACTACTGGGAATAATCTATTAGGTCAGTCAGTGCTTCAAATTATTCAAAAATAACAAAAAGTGAAGCAATATTTGAAGATTTGTGATATTATGATTTAGCTATCTATGTTTTAGTGGTCTTGGCTACTAGTGCACAATTGGTCAGTTCCAAGTAGGACTGATATTTGTCTTACTATTGGGGCGATAACCGATATACACCGATAACCGATATTACCCTTTCAAAATCCATACCAAGGGTCAAATTTATGTTTATATGGTTATATCGTTGATAACTGATACCCGATAAACTGTCCCTAGTTCTAAGGCTTGTATTTGGAGAAATTCACAGACAGACCATTGACAATAACATGCAGGGCTCTCACATCCAGTTAGATAAATGTTGTATGTTGAAAAAGCTCTAAAATGAAAGTACTAAGGCTAAAAGAACAGAAGTAAATGGCATTAGACCTAAATCTTAGAATATGTGGTCCAAAATTGCGTCTTAAGCTTCCAGGTACAATGAAACTAATTGAAATGTTCATTGTGTTTATTATGTATTAATATTCATAGACCAAATTCAATCAGTCCAAATAATCAGAAGTAATTAAATAACTTTGAGAGGCGGCGTTGAGCCTTTCACAGTGAATACCAATGACATATTTTCTTGCTTTTCTGAGGTGATAAGGTATTCCAATGAGGAACACTGGGTTATTCAGCCTATTAAATAAAATTGATTTAGTCTCGGATGTACCTATTCATTTGTTTAACTGTGACAAATTCTTCCATCACAATTTCTAAAAGTCTGTTCCCTCCGTCTGATTACCTACCTGACCAAACAAGTCTAGTGTTACCATGGCAACCCCAAATTTTACCATTGCCAACCCATTTTAGGTGAAGCATGACAAAGTTCTATTTCTAAAATCTAATTCTAAATTACATAGCAACTAAATAATGACTAGGTTGCAAGAGAATTTTCCCAATCTGTCAACATGCAAAAAAGCAAAAAAGCGTCATCTCTTATTATCAGATAAGACTATGATGACTGCCTCTTGAGTGTGCAGCCTACACAACAAATTTTAAAGCACTGTATTCTAACACATTTAGGTAACAACTGGCATTAACTTTGAAAAATTCTAACACGTAAACTTTTAGAACAAAATGTTCACTTGCTCTCCATTAGAGTATAGCCCACACAGACACAGGTGCCATGGTAAAGGACCAATCTGTGTTATTCGCTTTAGCTGTAGTTGATCATAATGTTATATCTAGCTGGTGTAGTGGACAGATTGTGCATGAATATTGAATGACTTGTAATATTCAACCCTCAAAATCTTAATAGCAAATTAGTCACGATACTGATTTGGAAATATTTTAGTCATATTGAGTGAAAGTTACTGAACTTACTGCTCAGAGACGGTGTAGAGCAGAGGCTGGAGCAAACACGGCACATCTCCAATAGTTACAGCAACCTCCTGCGCCCTTCGCCCCAGGTTCCTGCCCTGTACAGTCAGCAGGGTGCCTCCATCAACAGGACCCTTCAGAGGAAAGATCTGACAAAAAGAGACCATGAAAAATGAGGTGAGAAGTGTAGTCATTTCAGAATAAGTGAAAATGTGTAAAAATATTTAAAGGCCCATATTACACTATTTTCTAATCTATGTTATAATGCCTGAAGTTTTGTTTTGTTTCATTCATCCATGTTTAACACACAAACCCTGCATATTAAGGCTTCTTCTCTCAAACAGGAAACACTCTGTTCCATGCACCTCCGCTAGAATCATTTGGAAAATTTCAGCCCTGGAATTGCCAAACAAAAGGAAAAATGTAGCTGTTAGCTTTAAAACTACTGCTTCATAATATCACAGTGTAGACAGACTAATAATAAATTGTTACTCAAACATGTGTGAATGAAACAAAACACAACACCAGGTATGTTTTTGAGGAGGTAACAACATAAAAATTAGACAAAAAGCATACTACTACTTAAGTATTACTATTCGGTATGCACTTTCTGCTGCGGATAATAACAACCAGGGTTTAACTGGATTTTCTGAGATGTTTTTTATGACTCCTATTTGTATTAAGTGTAACAGATTAACATCAGGTAGTTGTATTGCATGCCACTCAACCATGTGCATATCATAAAATTACAATATTTCTGGAATTACAACTCTAACTAATGAGGTCAACAGGCAAAATTGGTCAACAAAACTTGGGTAAAAAGGAACATTATAGAGAGACTCCAGTGTAATACATTATTTGATCCCTCCGGCAACACAGGAAATCAATGTGGACGTAGATCCCCTCCAGTAGTGAATGTCTTTAAACCCAAATCCAAGTTACTCGTAAATCAGTCAAAGAAATCTCATGCTGTCTTATTGACGAGAAACTCTGCTTTCCCTTCACTATTTCTGCATCTGGTTTGAGCACTGGAGATAAACAGGCTACATGTGTTCAAGTTCAATAATGACATTTAAAAGTGCCCACAACAAAAGAGGGGGTTGGGCTAGAAGAGATGCTGTCTGCTGACATGGTGAGAGAGAGATAAGGACAAGTGGGCAGCGTGTGTGTACCCTTCTCTAATTTAATAGACACACGTGCTTTAGGTACACACACACATGCACAATGTAGACACTTAACTGTGCCAGTCTAAGACCCTTATGTACCTAATCCTCTACAGCAGCACATGCAAATAAAGAGCAGCATGAGAGCCCCCTTCACATCCCACAAGAGACAGGCAGACAGAGGAGAGAGGCTGGAGAGGCTGTGGAAAAGGTGGGTGAGTGCGCCAGGCAATTTAGGCAACTGAGTGTCGAGAGGGGTGAGGGAGGAGGAGGGGGGGGGGCAGAGAGAGAGAGTAAAGCCTCCACAGGGGAATTAATGCACTGCGCGCTTCCCTTTCATCTGTTTTCCTGCATCTGCTTCGTCAAATTCCACCGTCCAATTTCGGCTGTTGTTCGGGGAGCACACTCGCACGCATCATTTCAATACTTGGCTTTGGTCTCCCTAATCAAAGGCTAAAGAGAGGGAGACACAACTAAGATAGGGACAAATAAGACAAGAGCAAGGGCACTCACGAGAGCCACAGGACTATAATCTGTGAGATCTTATGCGGTATGTTTTTTGGCAGAAGGTCTCAGTGGGAATATTGCAAAAAAATATTAAGCAATTCACAAACAATGCAAAGACAGAAAAGAACAAATCTGTTTATGTTATGCTGATAATCAAAAGTACACATTATCTAAATGTATAAGGTAAGTGAGGAATAACTTTAACCACTGCAAACTGTTTAAATTGAACTGGTTTGTTTTTCACATTTTTTAAGACAGTAAAAATCAGATACAGTAGCTTTAATATACATGAATACGATTATTATAACTAATCTTTAAAGATGGTAACAGGCCCTCTTCTCACAATCAACTACATTCTCTTGTGTCTTGCTCAAGGACAAAATAAAAAACCTATGTGCTTCAAGTCAGATTTGATCTACCTACTTCTCGGATGTTGGGCTGATCATTACAGCTGTCCAATTACAACAGTTTAAACCTTTTTTAATCTACCTTCCGGCTTCAGCTCCAGCAAATTCCTTTGCCCAATTCCGCTGTTGTTCGGGGAGCACACTCACACGCATCATTTCAGCACTCGCCTTTGGTCTTTGAAATCAGTGGCCGAGGAGAGGGAGAGCGTCACTTCTCCATAACTAGAGATACACAGCCTTAGAGATAGCATCAGAGACAGCCAGACAGAAGCAATCTAGTATCATCTTGCCACTGTAGCATGGACAGGCCAGCTGTACGAATGACCCCTAGCTGAGCCCGAGTCCCTGTGACCCTTCTGCGTTATTACTTTGGCTCCAGCACTATCAGAAACTCAGCTCAAGAATGAAAACAGTCCTCCTGTTTGGTCTAGGTGAGAGTACAAGGCCGCAGATTCTAATGCTAGGAAGAGTGACAGTCTGGATAAATAAACAAGGGGAGGAAAGGGAAGGGGTAGTTAAGCAGGATGAGAAAATAAACAGTTAGTCCCTGTATGTATATGTAGTGTACTGGGTGTAAAGTATTCAGCCACAAGATGTTATATATTACTATGTTCAATATGTCAGTCCCAAGCTTGGGTAAATAGAGTATGGACCTCCAGAAAAGATCCTAGATGTCAAAATAATAAAAATCACTTCACGGTGGGCACGTAGAGTGTATAGAGAAGTGGACTAACGGAGTGTGACATCACCCATGGCGTTCGGTTCCAGTCAGATGAAGCATGATGAGGTTAGCAGTTATGGGGCAAATTTGGAGAGTGAGTATCATAGCAACCAAAGAGCCAATCCAGAGCAAGACTGTAGAAGGTAACACTCTTTACCGCCTGCACTACTGGTTTAGCAGGGAGCAGGTGCTTAGCAACGAACCTGTTACTAGCACCAGCAGGAGCAACCTCGGGGAAAAGAAGGCGCCTGATTTGTCTGTTATTAATATTCAGATCTTGATTTATGGAAACAATAGCAAAGTAAAAATACCAGGATCATGTAAGCGGATTAATACAAACATTTTAAGACCAAAATGACAACCTGACAGCAGCAGTTATGGAGAGAAAGACGACAGTTTTTCAACATAAAGTGACTTGGAGCCGGAGTCGATGAGTCCAAGTGTGCCCATGCTCCATGTCCATTTATATATATAGTCTATGGTTGGGAAGCAATTAATGCCGAAAGTGAATGCAATTTTTAATATGAAGTTAACTGGATCATACTATTGTTTATAGAGCTGTACCCCTTTTTTATATAACAAAGTAAAAATGTAGCCCCAATCTAGATATGTGGTAATTACATTATACGTGTTTTATCATCGAGGATCCAGTAAGTGCACTGTTAACATGGTAGTTGTTGTTAGCATTACTGTGACAGCTCCTCTCTGGCCTCTGAAAGTCCTGAAATGTGCTCATCACAATGAATAATTTGAATGCTAACAATAAAAAACAAAAAATACAATGTAGAAATGTAATGCAACATTATTTAGAGTGTAAGTTTCCAATAGTGTATGGTAAATTTGCAGCTCTCCACATAAAACAAACAGTCTGGTTGTTATTGTTAGAATGCCTCTGGTACAATGGTTATAGCATTAGGAAATGGTATAATTGGTGTGAAGGCCATATCAACTCATGTATACCCAGTCTCCAAACATATGTGAAAGTATGTCTAGCAGCACGTACCCCCTCCTGTATTTTGTACCAGGCTCAGAGTAGCTGTAGTTGTTTATTATCACCGTCATACATCTCGGTGCTGCTTGTGAGTCTCGAAGGTGCCATAGAGGACTGACATCGACGCAGGCTGCCATGTTGTTCATTTACACCTCACACAGGCCCTGATTTACAGTGCAAACTCCGACAGGCCTCCGGGGAGATCTCACTCTGCCAATACGTGTCTGTGACAAAACCTCCATCAGAAAGAATGAAGCTAATAAACGCATTCAGCGAATAAATTATACTCTCAAACTACAAGGAGTTCTTATGTTGGACAAACTGATACACACTGTTCTGTGAATAAACTAACAGAAATATAGAAAACATGATACATACACATGTAAGATTTTTATTTAAAAAGTTGACAAATGGCTGATGAATTTAAAGACCTTTATATAACACCGCTACGCTTCACAGTTACAACTAAGATGAGCAATAGAAGCACGGCACGCACGGCAAAGACCTAAACCCAAATGTATTTATTTTAGAAGCAGTTGGAAAGCCAGCACATGGCAGTCTAAAATCTCATTAAAGCCATCTTCCAGCCAAGATGTTTTCTACTGACCAATCATAACTATTGATTTAAAAAGTGACAGACGAAGTTTTGTGAAATGGTACAGTTTCCAACTCATAACTATAATAGCTTGACAGTAGAGTTATTCAGCATGATTTTTTTGTATTGACATTAACAATATCTCAGCATGAAACAAGAGCTGAATTCGCTTAAAACTGGAAATAGCTTACATTTTACAATATTTCACCTGTCTAACCCAACCAGAAGCTGAACAATAGTCTGTTTTTTTGCCCTACCTTGAGGCAATATGTTGAACTAAATCCCATATGTTTCTCCTCCCTTTACTTTTCACTGGTGACACAGCGATGAGGTCAGAACTTTCATCTTTCAACTCACGGCAGTTCAACATCATCTGCCAAATCAAGACGGACATGAGCACAAAAACAGGAAACGCTTCTCCCTGTACTGTACCCCACACTCCCTCTCAGTATATCTCAAATACTTTGACTCTTTCAATAGTTTTGGTTTGGATAGAAATTGCTATTGATCCTAAAGAGTTCTGTTCTGGTCCTGGTCTGGAACAGGTTTGGTTATCTCTCTATTTTATTTATTTATTTATTTTTTTAGGTGATTGCTTTCTCACAGTCTTGTACAAACTCTGTGCAGTCCTTCCTGTTTTGGCTGTACCTTTAAATAATAGTTGGTTATTAAGCCCACATACACAAGGCTAACATTGGCTGTGTGGGTATTAGAATAAATGTCTTCATCGCCTGAGTCAATGCTGGGTACAGATGGCATTCGTCTAAATTAAGTTTTATGTGTGCCACACTTGAGGGTGTAATGAAATCCTCCTCTGTGATATTGATATTTTGTTACAACGGCCTTGTGAGTGAGATTGCATGTGACAAAACAAGCAATAAAACTGTGCTGAGATGCAAAGTAACTTGAGACACTGATAGTGAATATTGGTATATATAGTATAGTAGCATAGTTTAAAATGTATTTATCTTTCAGTTAATGGGTCTGCACTGAACTTTCTCCATGTATTTGAGTAAAATTTGTCTTGCCCCAAATGTTGAAGCGTGATGCCAAAACAACAGTCTGGCCTTTGAATATTGTGACAAGCACTTATAAACTCATCATGGTGAATAATTAGATAACTCAGAATACATAAGGTAAGTGAGGAGTAACTTGACATTGCAAAAAATGTAAAAAGAACTACTACTACTACTGTTTTTCATGTTTTTAAACAATAAGGGTAAAGAGTATTTAAAGCCACAATAGCAGAATGATGACAATAGCATATTGTGCAGTGGCAGACATTGGAAAGAAAACATGCCAAAATTTACTCTCTATAAATATTGATTTTGTTGCTTTTTTGCTATTACTGTTGTGAAATAACAGTGTTTTACAGGAATATAGATTATGAGTACTTATTACATCTCTGACAACCACAACATACTGTATTACATTTATCTAATTGACCATACAATGTCTCAGTGTCCTGTTCGGTGCCAGGTTTGTAGGTAAGTGAATTTTTGGTGGTGAGACTCGCTTTCTCTCTAAAAGCCTGGGAACTACAGACTCTAACCCTTGTGGATATTCTGGTTTATACAAAAAAAAAAAAACATGACCGTCAAAGCGTTGCATCATTCACAACAGAGAACCACAACCCTTCCATCGTCTCTGCACATGCCTCCCCTGAGATTCAGCCAGTGTGTGTGAGTGTGTGTGTGTGTGTGTGTGAACAAGCCCGTAACAATGGTGCACCCACGCGTTCGCCAACAGTGAAACTTGAGTCACCGAAGGAGTCCACTGAAGTTAGTCTCTCACAGTGCATCCCGTTAGTCACAGTTTGCAGACAGCTACACAGAATTAGGGAATAATCATGAACGCTTCAATATGGTCCGTTTGTTGGGACAGATTGGGAGAGACTGTGTGTATATTTTTTGTGTGTGTTTGTGTGTGTCTGGCTGCTTTGTTCTCTTGTGTGTTTTCTCCCAGGTTTTATCTACAGGAAGTTTAGGGCCAACTGGTCTTCATGTGAACCGTGCTTCCCATGACCGACTCCCGTGGTGGTGCTGATAGGGCGTACAGTGTGTTGGCAGAAGATGGGGCTGTGTGCAAGGCTGTGACTAATGAAAAACTAATAAATTCAATCATAATTTTGAATTGGGTCCTGAAAGACGTTATTGCACGCTTGCCTTTTTTGAAAATTCAGGAATAAATGGAAGCCTTGCTCAAAAACAGAAATTAGGAGTGCTCAATGAATTACAGTGTTACCATGGATCAAAAATAGTGATTTGTAATTAGTTTTTAAGGTTGCACGTGATACAGAATACACACTTCTTTATTAATTTATGAAGATGTGAGTCTGATCATCAGTGAATCTCCCAGTTTTCAGGTGGGTATGACCAATCAGGGACACACATGGTCTGGTCATATCAGAAAAAATAAAGGAAATAAAATATCACTGAAAAAAACACTGTGGATTTCTGCAGAATCAATGAGCGAAGCGCTAAACTCTGAAGAGATTATTTAGATTTTATTTATTAATGATAAGTGACCAATAAGTATAAGTCACATGTATCCCTGAAAAATGTGATTGCACAATCACATTTGGCTGGGTTAGAGACACAAAGGAGGTCATTGGATCTTAAATCTTGAATAACAGATCTAACCTGTAACATGGCCTGGTTGTATCATCTGCTTGTCTTGGTAGACAAGTTTACTATCATATAGTGGAGCACTCAGTGTAAAGTAAAAACATCCTCAAGGAGAAACGCTGGTGATAGACTCTCCACCAGAAAAGTTACATACTGCACCTTTAAGTATTTCATTAATGTTCATTCCTAAAAGTATTTTACATTACTATAAATACTGCCCTATTTTTCTGTGGTATTTTCCTACTACTGCTGCTACAACTAAAACCATGTTCTTATTTTACTTCACTGTCACCTCTGAAGATACCCACTGTGCATGATAACTCTACCCCATCTGATGTTCCCACAGTTACATCCTGTGCAAAATAAACACTCTTTTTGCCAATGTGGTTTTGCTCAGATTTTGGCCTCGAATCCACAAACCACTGCTGTTTCTTGTTTGCTTTCTTTTAGATGCCGCGATGAGCCCAACACACTGAACCAATCCCCTTTGGAGTGGCTGGAACGGGGCAGTAGGTGTTCCCATGCCCTCCTCACTGACTGCACATCTTCTTGGGCCATGTCCCCGGAGGGCTAAGTGGTTGTAAGTGAGTGTTAGTGTTATTACTGAGCCAAGCGTTTTAATGAGAGTCTATTCAGACAGTCCCAGAGCAGCTGACATGGGACAGGCTGGGCACAGGGCACTGCAGCTCCACACTGACCCCATGATTCACCACTTTTCAGCTCGGAAATAGAGCCAGAGGCGAGAGAGAAGCCACAGAACCAAATGGCAGTAATCAGACATGGAGTAACTGGATACATTTATTTAACCTGGTACTAGGTTAAGTGAACAGACAAAAAAATCAACCTGGCATGGCTCCCACTGAAATTGTGACACACTTCAAGTTTGACTATTTGCAGCTGATTTGATCAGGCAGCTTGTGTAAATGATTTTAGCTCAGTAGGCAAGTAGTGATTGCATGTTTGGTAGTGGACACAGAATAAGTGCCAAGTGCTAAGGAGAAGTTTGCGAGTTTGACTGGCATTTAAAAGTAAACAACATACGTGATCATGGAATTTACTTACTTCTTAATACAATTTCAGTAACAATAAAGCAGCTGTACTTTGCCCATAACTAAATTTACTGCTCTATAAATTTTCAGTTTGACCCTCTGGTTTGTACTCTACAGAGTGTACATATACCTTGTATATTTCTGGGGCTGGGCACTGGTCTCTGATTGGCTGACAGTCGTCCTGTGGTTTACAACTGTTGTCGCACCAACCGCAGAGGTGACCCTGGTCCTCTCTGCCCCAGCACTGGGAGCAGTCAGAGCTGCCCACCGCACAGTTGTACACCTCCACTGGTGAAACAGAAACATAATGTTAACTGGGGCAATTACTGTAATGCAGACATTATTTACAGCTAATTTGGTTTGTCTGGCTTGATTGGGCCACTTTCATATTAGTACCATATGTGCCGTGTGCGCCAAGAACAGGCATAAGCATTTTTAGAGGATGATATATTCATGGCTATAAAAATCCACTTGAAAAAAACAGTGGAGGAGAACAAAGCCTGCTCCAAACAGATGATTATGTTCATATTCCAATGTGCCTCCCAGTGAGAAATCCCATTCGTATCACCACATGTGCATCTGTGCATGCATTTGCAAACACAATTCAAATCTTACCGCCTGCATGCAAGTGATAAAAAAATAAAAATGCACTTCTTTAAATTTTTGATGACTCTGCATGTTATGAAAAGTGCGTTGCCATGCTAGCCAGTTGTATGCACACTGCACATATTCAACAACAACATCTGGGACTGGGATAGGCTCAGGCTTCAAATTGGCTTGTCTTAGCGGCTTTATATACAACATGGCAAGGTGAACAAAATGCATGCCACTTTGCATTATGTAGTCATGGAGCTTAAATTGTATTTTCCAACAAAGACTGATGATAAAGCTTTTAAAGAGCCGCCATAACACCTCAAATTGCAGTGCTGCGTGTCAGCTATAATCCTTAACTGCACTTACAAAGCCATGCTGCATACTATTATGTTAAATGAGTATTATTTGGCGAACTACGTGTCTATTACATGAGCATTTATTATTGTATATGAAAGCACTGTTTGTCCTCCTGTTCATTTTTCAACACCTTTAATCAAATTGAAAATATTCATGCTTAGGTGCAGTGCAATTTGGGAGCAGCAGAGGCAGCCGACGTCAGAATTGTGTTGAATTTGGGAATAGGCAAATGCAGGGAACCAGTGAAGCATGGTTACAATAATTGTGTTCTTTTTTCACCTGTCAAAAATCCACTATCATTCAGTGGTTTGGTGTGTTGAGGGTCCCAATAGTAGTATACACATTTGTTCTGGTGGAATGCAGGCGACTTATTTTTCAGGTTTAATAATATTTTAAACATCTTTTATTGCTTTTATTTTGGCTCACTGCTAAGTCAGGGTTCCATCCTTGTTTAGTTCTAATCTAAATTTAAAAAAATGTCAAGAATTAGGGATGGCGATCTAGCAGTCTTGGCATACTTTAGTTCTAGTGAAGTCCTAGTTTTATTTAGTCCTGGTTTAGTCAATCTTAAATTCAGAGGCAGACTTCTTTCTGGTTCATCTAGAGTGCAAGTATAGTCTCTTTGTTCAATGGTTTGCCCCTATTTAAAATGCCTTTAATCTCCATTTCATACCTTGCTTTAGTTCTAGGTTGGTCAAGATTAGTTTCAAGGAAAATATATTTGTAAGCAGTATTTTGTGTGAAATAATGAATGTTGGCATAACTTACCTTTCATTGGCTTGGGTGTGTCTATGAATATATCAGAGTCACCAGCTCTCCGTAGATTCAGGTAGTAAACTTGAGTCCTTTGGTGAGTGGACAGCTATGGGGATATAAATGGAACAATAAAAACACTGGTAGACATGTCTGTTATCTTTCTGTGCGTGAGAGTATAAATTTAGCTCTGGATGCATTAATTCCCACATGCTGTCTCTGGTGATAATAATAGTCTGTTCAATCAGGGATTTAAACTGCATTAAAACAAGTTAAAAAAAGACTATGGCGCCAAAACAACGCCACATCACTTAATCCTATGTGAAAATACGAACATATGTAATACAGGGAAGGTGCATGCCTTTCTTGCTGACGCTATTTTCTGACATGCAGATTTGTCAGTTATAAGAATTTAATCATTGTAAAGGTGCACTATGTCATTTTTTATGGGGGTCCACTACCTATTTGTCTCCGTAGAGATGTTATTGCTACGCCTGGAATGTAGTATTGTGAAGGGACTCGCCTTGCCTCATTTCTGACCTGTAACTCGGTGATTCCATGGAGATATTAATGTAATGCTATTGGGCATTCTAGGCAAAACAATGACATTTCAACTAAGGTACGTAGATGGTGAACTATCCAACAGAGAAGTTACATAGTGTATCTTTAAATGTATTTATTCAAAAACTAATAATGAGGGGTAGGGTGTAGCATTCTTGTCAACCCACTTCTAACCTAAACAAAGTGGTGACCCAGGATAAGGAAAGTACAAAATGTGCTCCTATAGTGCACTCACTGTTACTCTGCTGCACTTGACAGCCGAACTGTTCAACCAGGTGGCTTCATAACGCTGATCTGTCCCGAAGTCACACTCCAGCTGCTCGCCCTGTTAAATACAACAACCATGGGTTAGAATATAAATTGTAAAGCATTCAACACTACACCATGGAGGGGAAATAAAGTCATGCAAATGCAAAAATTCCCTGTTAACAGTTTCGATATTTTTGGCAGTAAGTGAACATTTTGTCCTGTAAGTTGTTTTGTTGGAAGGAAGGAAGAAAATGGCCTTTTATAAGGATTAAAAGGCAACCAGTCATCCCACAGATGTTAAGGAAATGAACATAATACAGGAGAATTACAACTACAAAAGTCACAGAAATGTGTTGAAATTGTCGCTTCACATGTATTTGACATCTAGTAAACATTTTGTTGTCAATGATTATTAAGACTTTTAGGGAACTTTGACAAATGCTTTTGACAAATACTTTAAAATATGCTGTGACAACCATTTTAAAACATACTGCATACAAAACACAACTGTAGAGGGAAAGTACAGAATTGACTAAGGTCACACTGAGGTGGCAGGACCAAAGTCCAGGACTTTGGTCCTGCCACCTTACACCCCTGCCCTGTTACAACAATCATGTAAAGAAATGTACTGCACAAAAACAAGGCTATAAAGGAAGCAGTGGTAATTTTAAATCTTTTTCAAACCCATCTGCTAACAATTGGCAACTCCAACATAGTTAGCTGGAAAATGAAATAATCATCCCTGCCAGCCAAAGATGCAATTCATTCAAAATTCATATTCATAAACATCTGGACTCCCACACCTCAGCGAGTCATTGGGGAAGGCTACTGAGCACCACTGCAATCTGGTGAAAGTTAAAGCCCAGAACCACGAGAGAGGTGAGTCCAGGAGTGGCTGAAATCACCGGAGAATCCAGCCATCTTAAATTGGTCCACTTTGATCAGCCTCTCCAGGGCTTTGCTATTTTCTTCAAGGATTTGACAGGCTCTTTCTAACTCTAAAAAATACGCACTGACGGATTGTTTTTCTTTTTCTTCTGTCTAGTCTGAGAAGCAAGGCTCTTGAAGCTGCTTGTTGCGGAATACTTTAAAAACACTTTGTCTAAGTCTAAGTCTAAGTTATGCATTTAGGATTTCATATTTGTGGAAAAAAAAAATAGTTTGCAATTTAAAAAGTGTTACAGTTTACAGAAAACACTGTATCTTCCATAAACTAAATGAGTAAAAATAGATAAAGCATGGCCTTATTAGATTATCAATTATCAACCCAAAATTTCTTCTCTGCATTTGACCCATCCTTCAGTGTTACGGGTGCAACATGTCAGGAGTACTGGGTGCCGTAAGAGACCCATCTCCAGATCTTGATCTTGAGTTGGACTACCTTAGATGGAGGATTTAACCTATTGTGCATATTTTGGGTTGATGGGGGACACCAGAGTGGACAGAGGATCTTTTTTTCTCAGAGTTGATATATTAGAAGGAACAAAACTGAGATAGTGTAAGAATTTTAGTTCTTTTAGTGATTGACGAGACCTTGTTCAGATCATGTCTCAAGTTTTAGCTCTTGTTAATCAATCAAGCTATCCAACTGTAGTAATAAAGCAACTTTCATGCATACCATGTAACCCAAAATGCTTTACATAGACAATTAAACCACCACACCCACGCCCTAGTCAATACTACACAATAACAAGGTAGTCACATCATATTTTACTATAGCCATCAATAACATACAGTGGGTAATGATGTAATGATCTGTGTATTTCAAAACTGTGGGAAATTTTTCATGGCTACTTTTCAAGAACAAACTCGGGTGACATTTTACTCTCTGCTCTTGAGTCATTGTTGACATTAAGACACTTGTCGGCTTGTGTAAACTTTCATAATAAAACCTAACTGCATGTTTGGCCGGTGTAGCCGTGGTTCGCCTGTGTGTGTTTATGGGTACATTTGTATGTGACTAGTGTCTGTCACCATAGAAACTGCACTAAAGGCCAGTCAGGGTGAGGCGTGTGTCGGTTGGACCACGCCTGGAGACTACTCAGCACTGGAATTTAGACAGGATCCTCACCGAGTCCTTATCATCGATGCGGGATAAACCTCTGGAGTGGATTAAGGATGAGAATAAGAGTTGTGTTCATTTTTAATTCGCCCTGCTGCTTCCCAAATCAATTTTATACAATTGAGGGAATCTTGCTTGTGCTGGCTGCTGACATGTACATACCTCAGGTAAAGACCACAGAGGCATACAAAACATCATTAAAGCCACCACACAGCAAAAGGGAGCTGAGCAGAAGAGGGTCAACATTTTCTTAAAGCGTCCATGAGCTAACACCTGAACTGTGTGATTGGGGATTTCAGAATAGAATGAAGACTAGATAATAGGACTAAACAATCTGTGAAAAAAAATCGAATTGTGATTTATGTTTTTTATAATTGGATCCTGTTCAAAGTTCACATATTCAACACATTCAGAAGAATTGACAATTTGTGAAAGAACTTATAGTACTAATAGTAGTTCAAAATGTGCAGTCTTTGCCATTTACAAATTGCATACATTCAAATTTTGATTTCAATTGCAGTTAATCTTGCAGCCCTACTAGATAATGACAATAACTCTGACACGAGGAAGAAGAACTCTTTGCACATACTGATTGGTTCAAAATTTTAAAAGTCTATGGGAGAATCATCATAAACAATCATATTAAAGTATTTTAATTCAAGTAATTCTGAGGAGACCTATTCGTGAGTAAACGTCCTCTGCTTTCTGCTATGTTGTAACAATTGTCTTGAGCATACTAAAAGTTGTATTCACATTGATTCACGTATGTTTATATGGGTAATTCTGTATGCTGGGGCTCATGTTCCAAGGGCAGAAAATGCTGTTTCACAGCTTTGAGAAGATACATGAGAAACCACACCTTCTTTTGAAAGCACTTATTCAAGCTCTTATTGAATTACTCAGAAACATTGTTGTGTGCAATGGTCTGGCTGACAAAGTGAAGTCTTCATGGCTGATACAGCGCACTTTACAATGTCTTTTATACATTGTTATTATGATACAGAAAGCCTAGATGACAGTTTCAATAAATATCCATGCTTATTTAGTAAAAAGAGAAAAATTACAATTTCAAAGAACTATTTTTGTATCTAAAATTTGGCTTGTTTATGTTTCATCTGGCTCATAACAGCAGCCAGCCCTCAGCCAGGCTCATTTACTGACCCCAAAGAATCCATCTGTGTTTAACTCGGCTTGAAGCAAACACACCATATGCTGGGGTTTATTCCAATCATTTTCACAACACGTCTTTTGGACCATTTCCAAGTGTGTCTGTCTGCCATACC
The DNA here is from genome assembly GCA_019594935.1 of Periophthalmus modestus. Lineage (NCBI taxonomy): Eukaryota > Metazoa > Chordata > Actinopteri > Gobiiformes > Gobiidae > Periophthalmus > Periophthalmus modestus. The sequence goes on along the minus strand of JAIEZT010000084.1, from coordinate 20,091,221 downwards.
TCCTCCACGTTGTTTAGGAACAGGGTGAAGTCCTGGGACATGCCAGAGGGAGATGGGGGAACTTCTGCGGCCACCAAACTGGGACAAAAAGTAGCATCCTGTGGACAGGAAAAGACACAAAATTATTGTTCTACTTTTCATATTAAAGATTCACACTAAAGACTTTTTCCAGGCCAATGTTGATTAAAAAATGTAAATCCAGATAGCAAATAATTGATGATCACTGCCTATGAATTTGCCCAAATTAATGTGAGGAAATTGCTCAGTTAGCCCTGTGCACTGCTCTGTTTTAAAACTGTGTAAGGGAAAACGCAAGTGACCCAGTACCTGCAATAAGTCTGCATTACGGCACCAGCATAGTACAATGGGTTATTCTCTTAAAGTGGCAAAACTATGTTACAGTCAACTATAGTCAACCAAACCAAATAAAATAATAGAAAACTATCCAAGACTAGATCAGGACACATGGTAAAAATGGGATAAATCATGTAGATAGAACCAACTCTAAAACACAACCAAGACACATAAAATACCTAGGATTAGCTGGATTAAACTGAGGACCATCAGAAGAATTCTGTGTGCAACCCATCCCAACCCATCCCACATTTTCAGAACCAAGGCCATAAAGTACTTAAGAAAACAATGGAGTTCTCCACACACATCCGCAAACCCCAAAATACCTGTCCTGTTTATCTAAAGCAGCAGGAAATGAGACAGTGATTTCTGGCTCATAGCGAAGCAACAATAGCTTCAAATGGAGATGCAATGAAGGACTAGAAAAACAAACCGCGCCGGACATCATGATGGTTCCAGCAGACAGGAACACCGCCTCGTCTTCTTCCTCTCCATCCCACACTGACCTACATTACTATAGTCTCGTTGAGTTTTTGTTCTTAAGAAATTGTATCCTGGGCTGAACAATTTTGAAATATATCAAACTGTGATTTTTGACAAGTTTTACAATTACTAGATTTGTGAAAATCAAAAAAATCATGACTCAGCTCACTGTGCACATTTCACATCCAACAGAGAGAACACTGAAATATGACCTGTTAAACCAATACCGAATCACATGCATTTCAAAACATGTCTGTAAAGGTCTAAACTACAGACTACAGTGGATTTTTTACATAACAAGATGGGGTATTTAAATTTTAATATCACTTAACTGCAGCCTAATGACTTTAAAACTGTTATTTTGATTTAGGTGCAATTAATCTTAAGCCCTACTTGTAAACTATGTGTAATTTTCTCTGATGCAATACATGTGGTTTTGCTGACTAACTACTTCATAAACCCATAAAATGAGATTGCTTGTATTATAGTTTGACAATGACAAGAGAGAGGAATGATAAACAAATTTGCAGGGGTTTGTTTAAACTTGGGCACTTTAAAATTGAATTAAGGAGATATTTGTGTGTTGACGTAAAGTGCAATTAGCGTGAACTAGTCTGTAAAGCAAACAGAACAGTGTAAAGTCTGGGCGTGAGCGTGTGATAAAAACGTTTATTTAAAGTCTCGCTGGACGTCAGACCGCAGAGTTCCTGTGGAGTTTTTATTGTCCAGCTCAGACCAGCAGATTTGGGCCTAAGGGAGCGGGTGGTGTGACTGTGTGAGTGACTCAGGCTCCTGTCAGCTGCTCCTCAAATACTCTGTACGACCTGAGAGCTGTATTGTGCTACTTTAAAATCACAGGACCTCCACGAACAGAAAAGAACAATAGAAGTAGATTTTTCCCAAGAATTACCTCCCACTGAGCCATTTATAGGTCCCAAGAAGCATGACATAACATCACAGGAGGCAGATGTATTTTTAATATATACAATTATGTAACAAGAATTGTGCCAATAAATAATAAAACATCTATTGATTGTAAATTGCAAAATATATAACAGTGCCTCATAAATTATTTCCTCTGTCAACCTTATTACTTGTAATATATTATTTATAGAAAGCATTTATTTATTTGTCACATATTTAATTAATTGTGTGTTTTGGTCTTATACTGTTCTATTACATCTACAATGTTTTTTTGTAACATAAGTTAGTAATTAGTGAGGCTAAGTGCAAACTGTGGCATCTATTACATTTTTGGTTATTGTGGTTGTCAAAATTAGGTTTTTGGAATTTTCTCAATCCACAGACAAATAGACACTGAGTTTAAGTTACAACGACAGATATAGTTAAATGGTGTTGTTAAATAAACAGCATCATTACCAGCCCGTGCCAGAACTTTTACACTGTTCTGTTTGCTTTACAGACTAGTTCACAGCTAATTAGGCTTTGCGTCCGCACACAAACATCGCCATAATCCCTTTCTACAGCCTCCCAGTTAAAACAGAAGCACGGGAGACAATACTGGGCGTATTTATTTCCTGGCAACAAACAAGTCCTGACAGTTGAGTAATAATTCTTAGGCAAAAATAGCAACACAGGGAGAGTAATCTTCCACATGCTGAGATTTCAAAACCAAAGCACTAAACAGAGCAACTCAAGAGGAGGTCAAGGAAAAGAGCTTAAAGAGACACACTAGCTAGAAAATAAATTTCACTGCAGTCCTGTAGTCAAGTTACAAGTGAACAGTTCTGTACATCTATCACTACTATATATTATTACTTTACTATATATATTACCACCACAACTAATACAAATAATACTATGTCTGCTTCAACTAGTATAACGCTACTTTTACTCCTATTACTACTACTACTACTACTACCACTACTACTACTACTACTACTCCTACAAAAAATTACAAGAGTTTGGATTTGAAAATGTTATAATAAGGTAGTAGTAGATGGGCAAACTACGGCCCTTTGGGCTTATTAATCCAGCCCGCCAAACATGACCAAATTAAAACAGATAAGAGTAAACCTTGTTCAAAGTTGATGTGTGTACTTAACTGAAATGTATTAATTATGAAATTAATTAATGCATTTGGAAAACAATTTGTACAATGACCCTTGCATCCTCGTGCATTTGTACCATGTACATATATATATATCCTGGCCCAGCCACTCTATCAAATTTTAGAACCCATTGTGGCTCGTGTGTCAAAAAGTTTGCCCACTCCTGATCTAGCAAGTATCTAGTCCACATCACTGAATACATTTTGCCATTTTGCCTCATTCCCCTGACTTGTGTCTCAGATCCTTACAGTAAGCTGCACTTGTATGGCTTATGTCTAAAGCTCTTAATATTAAGAGATCCTCGAGGCATCTGCCATTTACCAAAGATAAGACAGGATTTCTCACCTCCAGCAGGTTGTGCTTTGACTCATCTTTACCGGCGACGCAGAGGTGCTTCTCCAGGTCCCAGTAACACTTCCACCTGGTACTCAGACAGCTCCCGCATCTGTTCAAAACAAAAGAATATGTCCATCATTACCTCCTGTAATCTTAATACAGTTATTATTGTAATAAACTGTGCTGTTACTGCTGGAGATAATATTTTGCTTTCTGAGTACTAACAACCCTAAACCCAGACTATCAGGTCTAAATTGAGGCTAGAATTGTCTAAAATGAGAATAAAGCATAGATACACTGGTTCTAAATAATTACCCAAAAGAGTACAAAAACATCAATAGATTTGTCTCACACACACCACGGTTTGAAGAAAAAACAATAGCCTTGATAATGCAAGTTTTAAGAAGGGCATCTGATATAAAAGACTTATTAGATAAAAAGGAAAAAGCTAAGATCTTGAATTTAACTATTGCTCTGTGAAACGTCGGGCTGTTAGGAACCACTACTAGTAATACCACAATCGCTTATAACTAGTAAAGGCTTATTAGAACTACAAACACTCTTACCAATACTGTACTACTGCTTTTACTACAACTAGTACTATTACTGTTACTTCTATTACTACTACTGCTCATACTATAACAACTGCAACGTGGGAGGCAGATTTGCTGTTTTGCCCTCAGACAGGAAAAGCCCAAATAAAAGACCAGGATAAATACCTACTTATACTTATGTAAGTCTAAGTACATGCTTGCTCTGATCTTTTCTGCAGTTTAACACAAGCTCCAAGGATGAGACGATTAGAGACATCAAAGTTGAATTAAAGGAAATAGTGATTAGTCATAGCTGCTCTCATTCCAATGTTGGTAGACACAGGCAGTCCTGGGGTCAAGTTGGGCCACATCTGCAGATAAAGCATTTCTCTCAAAGCATCCCCACACTGGTAAATGATGAGGCCAGTGTGTGAGTAATGTCTCATATTTATTACTTTGTGAGGTCCATTATCAATTTTAGACTGTCTCACCAAGGCCATTATGAGCCAAACAGGTCTATTAGGAGCTTTATAGACACAGCCATTTTGTGTGAGAAAGACACGGCTGTTTACGCAAAATATTTTTATCGAGTTTGACAAATAATTTTGGTCTCTCCGGCAGTCTCAAATAGAACTGAGTGAGAAATAAATCTATTCTAAATCATAGAGTTAATAGGGGTTCAAAATAAAACAGACAGCAGACAGAAAAAAGGCTAACTAAAAGCAGATAAAACAGGAATAAAAAAGGACTAAATATGTTCTAAACCAGGCTAAAATGTCCCTAAATGTATTTTAATGGGAGACTAAACTTCACAATTCAATATACGCTAAAGGGACTGAAGGGATGTCAGGATTATTCTGTTAACTGGTTATCAGGATCAATCAAGTGGTCACAATATAATTATGAGAATCAAATATATAACAATAATTGTGATAATTTTAGAAAAAAAAATCCAAGTCCAAAAAGTAAACCTGCAACATAAGATGATTTTTTTTTTTTTTGGCCGCATTTCAATGTACTTTTCATGCAGAAAGTTTGATTTCACAAAACTGGTCAAATACTAAAGGAGTGTTGATGTAAAAGCAGCAGGGGAAGAAATACTCAATTTTGTTATTTACCTTTTAGTAAAAGATCAAATACTGGAGCAAAAAAATACTCAGCTAAAAATATCACATGAAAAAATCTACTTATGTAAAAGTATTAAAGTACCTGTTTAAAAATGTACTTTAAAAGTGAAAGTATTTCACAAAGGTCTTATAGGACTTCAAATGTATTAATTTTGAGAAAGATTTGTGTTGAATTTTTTTTCAGTAGAAACAACTGAAACAATTTGTTTTCGTTTTGTTTTTTTCTTGCATTTTTATTTGGTTATTTGTGTTTGCTCAAACTATGGACTTGATAAAAAAATAAGCTCCTCAGCCTTTTCAGCAGGTTTCAAACAATAATAAAAAAGTAAAGTACATATACCTTCTCTCAAATGTAATGACATAAAAGTAAAAAGTATCAAGTTTAAAATGTACTTAAATATAGTACAGATGCCTCAAATTTGTACTTACGTACAGTACTTTACTACTTTTACTAGGTTATGTTCCCCCACTGTGTATTAGACACTGGAAATGAAAGAAATGAATTACAGATTGTACAATTGTTAAGTCAATAATTGTGACTGTTACTTTCTTTTCCTTATAATCCCAACACAAGTCTTCTACCATAAGAACCACTGCTTTACTGTGTTTTTGTAGAGGAGAAACTTTTCAAGGCTTGTTTGTACAGCTTTTGTAAAAGAGTCTCTTCAGTTGAGTTTTATGACTGCTCAATTCACTCAAAACAAAAGATTCAGTCTACAGCCGTCCTGTTTCACATGGATACAATCTGTGGCTCAAGGGCAACTGCTGATAAATAGGGTCCTAAATGCTATGAATCATGAGGATGCTGGTAAATGGTGCTTCTACATGGAGAAAGACGTCCTAAACCTGTTTAGTAGTTAAAAGTAGAGAGTGGCATTTAGACTAATAGGCAGCTGTTGAAGGTTGTATACTGAATTTAACATTAATAAAACATATGTGGTATTAGTAGTTGTAGTACTAGTGATTTTAGAGACATGAGGTGGAGGAAGAGTAGCAGCAGCAGCAGTAGTAGTAGTAAAAGTTTAGATCATTGTACATTTACTTGATTTCATTTAATTCAATTTCATAAAACACATGATTAAACATGAGTAAAAAAGCCAGAAATCTGGATTGGTTCACGTGAAAGCAGTATTTCACAATAGCCATTCAGTACTTTTAAAGTCTTATTGGTAGACTTCTAATTGTGTAAGCTTTCGATTTCTGTATAGCAGCAAAAGAGTTATTGTTTAGTACATTTGCATTCAATACTTTTAGCCATTATTTCTTAGTTTTCACTAAGAAATAATGTTCAATCATGTTACATTTTGGAAGACATTTTCTTCTGAGGTAGTTTTAATGCCTTAACCCCAATACTTAACCCTGAATACTTAAGTAACACAGCACTTATAGACTTGCAATTAGCCTTTGAAGACAAATAGTTTTCTTTTCAAATACCTGAAGGAACATCAACGGGACAAGCCCGTGTGCACACACAGAGAAGACCATTCACATTATCTGGACTGGGACCCAATTTAGGACCTCAACGTGGTGAAGCAACACTGATAAGAGCCAAGAGAAACTCCGGTAATTAATCACATAATGACAGCGTGCAGACCGGCGCAGCTCACACACGCCTGCTGTTTACCCAATACTAACCACTGCAGTTGGAGATATGTGTGTGGAGTTTAAAGAGTAGCACTACTACAGAATGATTTTTTTACTGCAACAGAGATTACTTCAACAGATACTTTAACACTTACTGCTGATACTGCTGTTTTTTACTCCAGGCCGTAGCTGTGTCATGCATGATTGATAGGCCGTCTGCTAATGCTATCTCTTGCTACGACTTAAAACAATACTGTTGGATGGAAAATAGCAAATTTAATAAAGTACTATTTATACAACTATTGCTACTTCAAACTCCAAAAATACAATTACTACTACTACTGGCAGTTCACCTAATACTACTGGTACTGAAATATAATTGCACCAACTACTACTAGTACTTCTGCTACTGCTACAACTATTTCCACAATGACTGCTACTACTGCTCCCATTACTCCTACTACTACAACTACTAGATTCTACTGACATGCCTTCATTTAAGTTGTTGAAAGCAACTTGTTATGCATGCTGCTGTTGTTTTCAATGATTACAAAAGCACTCCTGGTGAATTGTAATTAATATTTGAGAGAAGATTGGATTTGTGTGACCTGAAACCCTACCGAGAAATTAGTCCACCGGCTGTTTTAGGCAAAGCAGACAGAGGAAGGATGTTAGATTTTTTAAAGGCAATGCTAGGAGACATTTACAAGTAGTTAATAAAAAGTGATATACTGGTATGTAGTTTTTGTTGCTATGGTTCACATTGTGGTTACGTATGATTTCATTTCTCTTTGTGCGAGTCCCAAACTTAAAGAAATTGAAGGGGTCACACAGACAACAACACAGCCAAATCAATATGCAAATCGTGCACACTAGGAGACACACTATTCCCCTGCCCAAAAAAAATAGACAAATAATTGCAGGATGCCAGAGAGTAGTTATTAAAACACCTCACAATGAGGGAGGGCTGTCTGGCAACTTGCAAAATCTGGAAGCAAAGAATGAATAAGATGAATGAGATTCTGGTGTAATATCACAGTATCTATGATCAACACTATTGCAATTAAAGCTTTGGAGAGAAGGCATATTAACATTGTTTTGTATCAAGAGCTGTATTGTTTTCAAGGTTCCTCAGTCTGAGTTAATAAGTGCCCCACATGTCTTCATAATTTATCTTGTGAATCAGTTGCTCATCCAAGGCTGCATCTTGTACACAATTCTGAACGTGTACTGAATGTAGAATAGACATTTCATAAGTCATTAGCATATGGGTTGTAAGATTTTGGAGTAGTACCAAATCAAGATTAAATTTGCGATTTTTGTTTTATACAAATTTCACATTTTAAACACATCCAAGAGCATGAACATTTAAGAGAAGATTAGAATCTGAACTGCTAAGCTAATCTTACATGTTTCTGCAGCAGGTCTTATAAAGAATTAGACTGGCTATTTGGGTGTTTGCAGAGGATTTTTTTTTTAATAGTTGCAATTTGTGATTTATTCATTTTCAAATTATGTGATATATCTTACACCCCTAAGGTCATGAGTTCAATTCCCAGATCAGATGGAGCTTTATACAAGTTCTCCTGACTACTCATATTTCCCCCTGCAACAACTGAAATTCTTCTCCTTGACATGACCAAAACTCTTGCTCAAGATCTGGGGGGGAAGGCACTGCTCCTGACAGGTTGCCCCATGCAGTGACAATGAAGTCCGGGTCAAATGTATAAAACAAAATATCCCTTTAGGGTACAATTAAAAACCACCACTCTCCCTCCATAGTATAAGTGGATCATTTGTGCATTTGTGTGGGAGTGGAGTGTGTCAGTGTCTAGCCCGGAGGAGCAGACAGCTGTCCTCTTCTGGATATTGCCTCCAGTGCTACCAGTCGTCACAGACCGATAGGAGTGAGGTGAGCTTGTAAGGAGATGCCGGCTATAATGGAAAACACCCATTTCTGTGTGTGTGTGTGTGTGTGTGTGAAAGAGAGAGAGTGTGCACTGATTAAAAGCAGATGGCCCCTGGAGGCTCTTATCGTTGTTGCTGTTTTCACTGACTCTTCTTCTGTCCCACTAAAACAACCCAACAGCTACCACCCACCCACAAGTCCACCCTCCCTCTCCCTACACGCATACGTCTACTCCAGTCTATTCACACTCCCCCAGTCTCTCGGCTTGACCTAACGCTGACAGTAAATACTCCCCAACGCTGCCCTCCCCAAACCGTAATAATGACCACACAGGCAAATTTACACATAGGCTGAATACACAGGGAAGAGTCCACGGTCTCAGGGCCTCTCGGTGGACACAGCGGTTAAGCATACACACTCAATCACGACCCAGTCACGGAAAAATGTATGCAGACCAGAGTTTTATGAGATGCAGGGAGGGAAGTAAACAATAAGTATGGAAAAGTTGTGGTAGCACTAAAGGTAATAGTAGTAGCAGTAGTAGGAGTAGTAGCAGTAGAAGTTGTGGAGATAGAAAAACAAAAAGTAGTAACAAGCTAGCAAGTTGAAGCATAAGCAATATTAGTAGCACTAATATTTTTTTCTACTAGCTTTTAGCATAAATGGATATATATTTCTGCATGTATGTTGTATTGTGTTTTAGCTATTATATATAAGTTGTAAATGTGCTGTAGAAATACATTTGGCATAGGCCTGTAGCATTGCCATTTACACAAGCTACTTATTCATAATGTAGTCATTAACAACAGCAGTTGTAGTGGTATAATAGAAGAGAGTATAAGCAGTGATGAGAAGGTTGCCAACTGATGGAACTCAGATTGCTGTTAAAATGCTTTCATATTTACTACTGCATTTGTATCTACTTACATACACATCTTAATTTTTAAAATATCAAAAATGTTTTATGTGAAGTTAATTCAAAATTGTAAACCTTGTATAAGTCTTTGCAAAAACTAGATATAACCTGTTTTGTATGTTGGCCAAATAACCACAAGGCAAAATTCTCTCTTGCTTGACCTGTGGTCCTAATAAGCCATGCAACTTCAAAACCCATGCTGAGTGCAGACTCTGCGCGGTTTTGTGAGTGGTTGTGGTTTCACTTGACACCTTACCCAGAAGGTGGGCAACAGAAAGGAAGTTTTATATCAGTGACCAACATTTGCTACCAGAGACGAACAAAACAAGTGGTTTTATTGTTGCGTGAGTTTCGGCAATGTCTATTTCCACAACCTTTTAAATGCTCCAAGAGCAATTTAAATAAGTTATAGTGGTACAAGGAGGAGTGATACTGTGACAGCAGTATTGTAGCAGTAGCATTAGCATTGGTACAGTGGGACTAGAGTAGAAACAATGGATGAAGCATCAGTTTTAACCTTTTAAAAATACTCAGTTTAAGGACATTTAATTAGTGTTACTATTTTGGGAGTCAATGATATACTACATCTATCTTTTTTCTTCACAGTCTACATTGCTTATTAAAAATCTTAGCTTCAAATAGTGCCATAATAGAATTAGCCTATTTGTGTAAGGGCAATAGGACAAAACCACAAGCAGAGAAAAAAATAAAACTTGCAACTTTGAGTGGAAAATAAAGGAGAGAATGAGTGTTAGACATAAAGAGGCCAGATAAGGTGCATCCCACTGGGCTGGCTGTCATTACCACTTTGTCCAGAAAGAAACAGAGAAACAGCTTTAGACATGGTGTAACTTAAACCTCCCTTTGTTGTAGAGTCGGAGGCATGCTTTTGAAAACAATACTTACTTTTATTACTCAGGAGTATTCTGGGGGCAGGTCCCATTGTAAAATATAGCTGAAAGCAGAAATTAATGATAGGAGTGTTTTCTTTCCACAGGGATGATATAGCCTCACTCCAGATGGGATTTACACTAGGCTAAAGAGCAAAAATAAATCTGGCAGATTGATTATAGAGCTTTTGAAAACATACCAGAAACCAGCAAGGTGGTAGTCAGCTAGTATGCCTGTTTACCTTATACTTTACATTAGTAACAGCAAAGAGTGGGTGCCCCCCAACGTTTGTTATAGAATCATTTGACACTATGGGTCCTATCTTGCCATTCTGCAAAGGTGGTCCACAATTGATCTGCCGCCCACAAAGGGAAGTGAAACCAAGATGCACAGGTCTTGGGTTAATGTGAATATACAAATGTGCTAGCACTGTTTTGCACTTAGGCCAATAGGTCTAGTTGATAAAATATTTAGGTAATGATCTAATTTATACATAATTTCTGTGAAATTATTATTTAAGGATGTTTAATTATTTTTAAAATATGCAAATTGCGCTCAATTTATAAACAACCACATGCACCTTCATATGTTTCCTGTTATGCGTAACAGTAGTTCAAAGCAGTCTCTGCGCTACAGATTTACATCATACAATAAGAGCCAACCTGGAGCTTTCGACATTCACTGAACGAGTGCATCTGTCCTTTAGAGAAAAAAGGTGTGAGAATCAGCGAACGACCTATGGGAATGACATTGTCTGGCCAATTTTTTTTCACGCGCCAACGTTTACGTGCATAATATTGCGAAACCAGAGCTGCACTGCTTCTTGCGTCAACGGGAAAGACGCAAGAATTTCCAAAGTAAATTTTCCAAAGCACAAATTAACAATCTTTCTGAATCTGGGCTCCTTCAAACAATACATAGCCTAACTGCCTCAGCAAGATGTTGTGCTGATGGTAAATACACAAATGTAACAACAAATGCATGTTTTCTATGTATTTCAATGGGGATTTGTGCCCTACTCTTATATTCAGCGTCAAAAATAGGTTTGATTCTATTTTCTGAAATCTATGTGTGCAGGACGTGTTGCTACTCCCCATTCACTTTTAATGCAATCTAAAAAGATGCGTCCAAAACTTGCAGTTTTTATACTTGTGTAGGGCAAAACATGCATGCACTGTGTCCTAGGCCCTGATAAATATATTTTTACCAGAAGATTAGTGATGGTAAAGGAGAGACAGAGGGTATTAGTAGTAATAGTGGCATAGAACATCAAAGATGCCAAAATGTATAGGCTGGAGTACAGAATTGAAGTTCCTTACTAAATTGTCATATATTGGAAACTGGATGTTTACTCCCTTAAATAGCTTTGATCGGACTACTGTAGATGTGTGAAATTCCCCTTAATGCATACAAATATTGACTGACAAAGACAAATACAGCGGGTAATGCATATTTATGACAGTTGGATCAAAGATAATTCATTGCAGACATTAGACACACCTAAATCCCTAACACTGGACTGTAGTGATGCAGCTGCGTTTAGGAGCAGCTCATAATGCCGTCTCTTTGGGGATTATTGGAGTCAGATAGAGCATCTCTCCCACTCTGCAGTTTCCAGCCCAATGTGCAGCTTCCTGTGAGAATGGCACTGTGCTCATTATCACCTCCAACAAACTGCCGTCTAATTTCACACTCTTGGACCTCGTGAGCAGCACACACATGTACCTGCAGCTCCTCTATTCACACCTAGGCAAGCTTTTATCAAAACAAGAACACAAAAAGAACAAAGGGGACACACCCAGATGCTTTGAAACGCATGCAATCAGTCACACACACAGTACAGTCCCCATGAGCCCCTATGCTGTCCGCCCATCAGATAAAGTAGATCCATTGACATTGTCCAACATCCAAAGAGAAGGAGCCAAGTTGGACTAACTCCATATATGAGAAAGCGCTTTTTGTGACCAGGTCATATAAGTCACAGTCCTTCACAAAAAAACTAAATACATGACATAACATGCCACACACACACATATCCAGTTACCAAGCTGGACAGAACGTTAATGTAGATTTTTAGCTTATTGAAACTAGATCACTCTTAGAACATTTTAGGGACATTCACTTACACAAGCACCACAGCAAAACTAAGACTAAACTGGGAGTAAACCTGGACTAGAACAGGACCGAGCCATGTCTACATCAAGACTAAACAGGACTTAAACCAGAACCAAACTAGAACACGTGTAAATGTATGTATTTTCTGGCAACTTCTGCTCCCAAAAAGCTGTTTACTTCACATGCCATTATCATTGGCTCAATATTTATTCTATTCAAATGTGTCACAGTGTTACTTTAAATGCCTGGGGTTCATTAATAAATATCTAAACAAAAGCTAAAGAGCTTGAAAACACAGCAGTTGAAAGCAGAATTGGTCAGAGTGAGATACAGAATAAAACACCAGGAAATGTAACATGGGAGCAGCATTGTTCTTCCTCCTGCCTCTAGCTATTTGTCAGCAATACCACAGAGACATTTGGGCTGACATTTGAGTGACGCCGTAGCTTTAGGAGAAGCTCTGATCATGTCAAATGCTTAGAAAGGTCTTTTTTAGGCTTCTCCTGTAGCTCCAAAAAGCCCCTAGTTGAAGGTAAGTGAATTAAATTTGCATGTAATGGATGTTTTTCGCTTGGCCAGCGCAGAATAAATGAGGGATTTGAGATAAACAGTGTATGACAATGGTTTTTGGGGACTCACGATGTCTTTGGATGTATGGCTCCGGTCCGTTCGCAGTCATAAACGATGAAGTTCCCAGATACCACAGCTGTGCCATTCACTTTTATCGCCACCGAAACAGTCAGATGATCTGCACAAACAAAGGAAACAGTGAGGAGTGCTGCCAGCTTTCAAACCATTCAAAATTCAGCCCGTGTCACAAGACAAAACAGAGCCGACAGATGTCCTACAAGATTTGCAGGAGTTGGGGATACAAGTGCATTTCCCCCAGTAAAAAAAAAAAAAAAAAAAAAAAATCAAAATTGTGGAATCATTTCTGTAGCTCAATTCAAAAGGTAAAATCCACACATAGTATGTTTTATACATTTTGTCATCACAAATAAATATTTCATGATGTAGACAATGGATATCTTTACTCTGCACAAAGAGGAAAATAAGATATATTTTAAAAATACATTTATAAAAGTGCCTCAAAATTTAAATTTTAGCTTTTTATTTAAAGCCACACTATGGAACTTTTTTGTCAAATTATAGACTAACTATAAAAGCACGCATTTACATTCTGCACTGAAAAACTTGCATTTTTACTAAGCGCGGGGCTTGCATCTCCACAAACCTGACTCTTATTTGACCTGGAGGAATATTTCCATGGAGCCTTATCTCCATGAAGATATTGCTCCTTTGACTATAATCTCCCACAGTATATCATAAAACACATCTATCTCTATAGAAAATGTTCTGAAGTATGGGTTTAACTTTCCATAGAATTATGCTTGTGATATACCACCTCCAGAAATGTACATATAAAACCTTTAAGACCACTGGTCAAACGAACATTCTCATTGTGTACAGTAAACGCCAAAGTTAAATCTGTCAACCGGACAAAACGTTGTAGAAGTGATCAAACTCCTGGCAAGAGTTTTACAACAGATGTCCTCACCTGGTTATCTGATATTAGAACAAGCACAAGGTTACACTGACTTGCACCCCTTGTGGCTGGATTATGTACTAAATCCGTTTTTACTGACGTACACTTTCCCACAATAATGCCACCTGTACATGTCCATGTGTTTTCAGTGCTCACCTGTGCCGGGGAGGATGGGCTGGTAGTTCTCTCGGGGCAGCAGGGGGCAGGTCTGGATTTGGGCAGGGCCGTAGTCCAGGTGCACAGTTGCAGCTGTGGACACCCCTGGTCCGTATTCACACTCCACCCGAGAGCCAATGAGATCCGGGACACTACCATTTATCAAGATCCCAATGTCCTACAACCACAAAGACAGATCAATGTGAATCAATACAGCTGCTTCCTCACACTGGCCCACACACACTTATAGTTATCTGCAGAGGTAAAATTTAACCTAACTGGAAAGAATAATGCATACTTTTACTCTGGGTTCACACCCAAAGATAAATATCTGGTCATGTACTACTCTTGACATGAAGTCAGATTTCCAATCAGGCATCTTTGGAATATTTTTCAGATTGATTGATGTTGTTTTAACAAATGCCATTCCAAACTCAATGCAATTTATCCAGGCTTAAAACTGCCAAGAGAATAAATACATGCAGTGTTTCCTTTATACCTTTGAGGGAATGTAAGAAGTACAGTAGTAACAGTTGGAGCCCAGTTACTAATTTAAAAAGCAGAGATACTTCAGAGTATTAGTCGAGTACTGATGTGTCAGTCTTTAAGTCAAGGTGATATATGTCTATAGAAATTTTCCACATAAATGGTAATATTGAAACTACCTTATGCCACTGATGCAATAATTAACTAGAAAACCCTTTTAAATCATACTGTAAAGAAAAAGGATCTGCAAAAAATAATGAAAAAATAATAAATAAAAAGCACAATGAAACTTTTTTTTTTATAAGTCGATAAAGTTATTATAGTGAAAAACAACTCAATTGTTTGGTACCCAGTAGGGCTGCTTCAACTGGAGGCATGTCAATCAAATAGTCTACTGAAAAGGGGGCGTGGCAAAAGCTCTCAAAAATTTATGTATCTCTATATACCTGACTGCACCCACAAGACTACACCTGCAGGGGAGTTCATGCAAAAAAGGACAAGAAATTATGTATTTATATAAAGAGAGATGGAAGCTGTGAATCATGTTTCTTCCTTTTTACAAATAAATACCAAAAAATACCAATTCTTCAGCTAACTCATTAACTTCTCCTTGCTGCTGTTGTCCCATATAAATCCTTATAATCTAAAGAAAATGATTAGTCAACTAATAGAAATTTTGAACGACTAAGACATCATCAACAATCGACTACACAACTAAAGGACAATGGCCCTAGTACACATCCCTACCAAGATATTCACAGGAGTTTTGGATTTAGAAAAAGAAACTCTGTAGCGATGGTAGTATCACCTCTGTACAGTATAACTTTCTCTCCATATTTTGTAACATTTTAACTCCAATAATATTATTTTAAAGTAATAGGATCTTCAATATAAAGTACTTCCTCCAACTCCGTTATTTATACAGTAGTAGAGTAATAGGCCTAGTCTTTAGCAGAGGTTCAACGACACTGGCTTTTATTCAAATTTGTTCAGTAGTTCAAGGAGAGAAGCCGAGAAAAGCGAATGTGCAATGAAGAAACAGATGGCGGGGTGCTAACATCACGTCTAAAATTGGCTTAAGTGATGAAGTATGACAGACATATAATGAGAAACATAGCACCTCGGTGACATGACTGCATTTCAGCAAAAAGATTTCAATGTGTGAAGAAGAGACAGCAGCAAGGAGGCTGCTATAGGCTACGAGCAAGGGCAGTGTGGCATACAACTCTGCAAAATATAACACACCAGCGCAAAATGATGCGTTTGTCAATTTGTATTATTTATTTTGGTGAAAATTGGTGAAATGTGCAGGGGTTTTTTTCCCCCCCTTTTTTTTTAGTTCCGCTTACACTATTTACCTTGACACTCCTTCCCTACTCATCCTGTTGTTTCATATTTGTACCACAACAGTCCTTTGCCCAACCTTCACTGCATCAGCAAAACCAGTTGCCTTCGCAGGCTCCCATTGACTTCCTCTTCCCCATGACAACTGTGCAAAATCTATTTTTTTCATAGACATAGACATACGCCTTGTACAATAAAGTCTCTATAAACCCAATTTTATATATATAATAAATATACATACACACACACACGTATATGGCAAAAAAAAAGTTGCCACCAAAAAAAAAGGTCACACACTCTAAGGTCATGCTAGTATTTTGTTAGAGCGCATTTAGCTTTGATTACGGCATGCATTCGCTGTGGTATTGTTTCGATAAGCTTCTGCAATGTCACGAGATTTAATTCCATCCAGTGTTGCATTAATTTTTCACCACGATCTTGCATTGATGATGGTCGAGTCTGACCGCTGCACAAAGCCTTCTCCAGCACATCCCAAAGATTCTCAATGGGGTTAAAGTCTGGACTCTGTGGGGCAAATCCATGTGTGAAAATTGTCTCATGCTCCTGAACAACTCTTTCACTATTTGAGCCTGATGAATCCTGGCATTGTCATCTTGGAATAAGCCCATGCCTTCAGGGAAGAAAAAATCCACTGATGGACTAACCTGGTCATTCAGTATATTCAGGTAGTCAGATGACCTCATTCTTTGAGCACAGACTGTTGCTGAACCTAGACCTGATTAACTGGAGGAGGCTCGTACTTATTTGCTTAGTTAAATCCAGGTGGCGTCTTTTTAAATTTATCTATCTATATATCCACACACACACACACACACATATCATCCATCCAGCTGTCACTCAGTCAGAGCCTTTAACCAAAAGGAGAAGTGCGTTGGGAAGAGTACCTGTGTTAATGCAATAACCAAAATTGCAGATCATCACAGGGATGAAATCATTTTTCAGTTTTTATCACTATATCGACCAGGTCTAGTGCTATAGATTATTCCCTCTATAAAAAAAAAAAAAAAAAGTGATTTGCACCATATAAAGACACCATCAACAATCGAGTATTCGTCTTCGTTGAAATAACACATTTCAGAGCATAATTATACTGAAATTATGATATCAAAATAGGGAAATAGAAGTTACTTCTCTCTTTTTTCACTCCATGTTTGTATTTTGTGAATCCGGAAACACAAAACCGGAACACGCACTTAACTTACTAAACCTACACTATTGTCTTTTGGAAATTATGATTTCCTGTCTCGGACACTAACTTCCTTTCTGCTGCTTCCTGTTTGGGGGATAGCCTTGAGCTTCCATTCATGTGGCTTAGAGGATGCCTGAAGGATGGGGCTGACCTACATAACAAGAAAATTTTCACCAATTAATGAACCAATTAATGACCTGTCGCTGCGCCGCCTCTTCTCATTACGAGCCATAATTACAGGTCAAATGCATTTAACGTGTCAGGATTCAGCCAGCCAATTCAACTGGGCTGCTGCTTTTACAGTTGTTTTGTGCAAACCTGGGAAAGAACAACATAGCCGTCACAGTCCTCAAATGACACTTGCCATGTATTTGTTATTATGATTTATTATCGCGTCAAGTTTCATTAAAGTGAGTCTAATGGGATTATTAGAGTAGTCAATAGCACATTTCCCATGTCTGAGAGATTTATAAATTGGCTTAATACAAAAAGTTATTACTAGAATCATCTTTTTGATTGTTACTTTTCAACAACAGCAAATTACGCAGTAACTTTACATGTGCAATTCTTCCTCTGCACAAACCACCTCCATCTGGAAAATCTGGCTTTTTCACTAAAACATCCCACAATCCCTCTGATATAAATATATATAAAAAACCATGTCTTCACCCTCTGCAGGTGGTCTTATGCTTTTTTTCCAAGCTCAGGTCCTCTACCAAAGACCTGGGAACTTAAGGGTTCTTTACAGGATCTTTGCTGCTCCTACTATTGCACTTTTCTGGACTGAGATGTCTGGTGTACTTCCTGGGATCTGCTGTAGTCACCCCTCCAGTTTGGGTGTTACTGCCTCGAGTGCTATGATGACCACGGGCACTACTGATGCCTTCACCTTCCAGACCTTCTGCAGCGCTTCTTTGAGTCCCTGGTATTTCTCTAGTTTCTTGTGATCCTTTTTGGTAACGTTCCCATCACTTGGTACTGCAATGTTCATTACAATGACTTTTCTGTATACTGCAGTATCAAGTGATGGGAATATCAAGAAAAAGGAACACAAGAAACTAAGGAAATACCAGGGGCACGCACGCACACACACACACACAAACACACACACACACATCATATATATATATATATATACATATGTATGTGTATATCTTTGCTTTCCCCTAACCACTATGTGCGATCTAAGACTGAAGGAACACTGAGTAAACAACACTTATACTCCAAGACTGTTTTTATCCAGAATTGCCAGGAGGAGATAGAGAGCACGTTGTTCACCCCTCAACAACTCATTTAAGCATCAACTATAAAACTGGAGGGTAAAAAAGTTTCAAGATTTCAATGCAATGAGTCAACCTTTGCTACTTCCACCTCTGCTTATTGTCTGTTTAGTTATTGTCTGAAAAAATATTTCACTTGTAAGATGAAGCTTAAACCCGAGTGTGTTGCCTGGAAATTGAGTGGTGCAAGTTTAATGTTTAACTGCGTGTAAACCCACCTTGATGTCTGCAGAGATGCTGATCTCAGGTGGAGTGAGGGTCATCGATGGACACTGCTGTGGCCCTTCTCCCAAACTGATCCAGGAGCGTGGAGACACACCCAGACTGCAGTCCTTCTGGAGACTACACCTGCACACAAATAAAAAAAGTCATACTTAAAGGTGCACTCTGTAACCTTCCTGATAAGGAGTCCAATGCCTGTATGCATCTACATTATACCTCCACTTTTTTATTTGTATTACTTAAAAATACCTGGCAAAACATTGTTATTGCGATTGGACCTGTCTCTCCTCAGGTCTGATTTGGAACTTGGCCTGTAACGTCACATGCTTCTCTCTGTGGAGATACTGTATATAACTGTAAGTTTTATGCCATACTGTAGAGCATTCTAGGCAAAGCAAACACATCTCCATAGAGCCAAGCAGGTGGCGGACTCACCAACAAAAGTCACACCTTTATTATTCATACCAGGTGTTGTATATTCAACTATTTGGTGTCTTGCACCAGCATGTTGTTTTAAATTTGACAAGAGCCTCAGACATGCCTACTCAGCAAAAACATCCTATTTCCTGGGGAAGTTTGCTCTGAGACATTGTGGGGGAAGATTGTCTATTATCAGCAATGCCTTCCCTTGAACAAGAACATCTAATATACAGTAATTGCTTGTCAATGGTGTTGCTTGTAACTATCAAGAGCCGCTTCAACTCAGCACCAGCGCTGCACTGAGAATACCAAGCCTTAAGGTCAACATGTCACCCTTTTGTGTGGAAAGAAAACACAAATTTACAACGCCCTACCGTTTTAATTTTGGTTGGAATTTGCACTGCCTGGTTTCACGGTCGGCTGCCCGGAGATTTATGAGGTGACACTCGCGTTCACATAATGCGTTCAGGTTTTGCTTTTTAAAATGGCTCAACACTGGGGACAACTTGACACTGGGTCACACTCGCAGCTATGGCAACCTGCCCCAGGCGAAGATCAGGGGCTAGTTAAAGGCGGTGGAGTGAGGAAAACCAACAATAACAAAAACTGTTTCTGTGTGTGGCATTGAGTGGAGGACACATAGAGTACAGCGGTGTGCCTATCTGTGAGTCTAATAAGGACTAGGGCAGAAGCAGAGTGCGTGAGGGGGAGAGAGAGGGTGCATTCAACAAGCAAGGTGGCCCTGGAAGTGACTTCTGCCTCACTAATGAACTTGACTGTCTGTTTGGCAGGAAACGCAATTCATCTGTGAGAGGACAGAGTGACCTCTGACTGAGGAGAACTCAAATAGACCCCTTTAACAATGTCCCATACAAAGAACAGGGTTTATACCCCCACCTCATGCCAATGGAGGAGTCCAAAACGGACTGATCTTGAGCTGCATCAGAACAAGTATTAGACCACTAAGACCACATTGACTAGTATATGCCCATAGAACCTACCTGGACAACTGAGGGATTACACAGCTATAACCTCACAAGGTATAAAAAGAATAATTCACATTTATAATAAAAGAATAATTCACATTTATCATGGGTTATAACCACGTAAATACCATGGCTTCACTTAGTACCATGTTATTTTCATCATATCGCCAATTACTTCTCTGTAAAGATTTGTGCATAGTTGTAAATGTACTTTTCATTTATTCCAAATTTCTAAGCGCTAAAATGAGGAAGGGAGTGGCAAACTGAATTGGGGCTCTGATGAATTTGACTGTCTGCACATCTGCGGAGCCCTGTGAAAAGGACAAAGTGACCTCAGAGCGCACCCAACCCAAATAGACCCCATTTACCACTGTCCTGTGCAAAGACACAAGCTCATCACTTTTATACAAAAAAACCTCCCCTATCCTTGTGTCCGCACCCCCTGCCACATGCCCGCTAGTGTTGGTGCAAAATGTATGTGCAGAGTCCAGACGCAGAGTCCCTGTGGCATTGAGGGACAGAAAGGGGCTGCGAGGTCAGATGCTCCACTAAAAATAACCCATGGAGTGGTTCTGCTGCTAGCTACATAACCCCCTATTGCGAACACACTCCGAAGCACTAACAACTCACCAACTTAGCAGCAGCAGTGGGGGAAAGGCTCTGCGGTTAGAGCCCCATCAGCCACTAACACGTTCTCATCAGATTCATGCTAATTTAACCAGCAATTCGCCACTTCTTTCCAAGTCTCAAGTAATCACTTCTACTTCCTCATGAAATTGGGAAAAAACATGCAGCATACAAAAAATACGTTGAGGATTCAGTCACACTGGTCCTGATTTGGTCCTAATTTAAGCCCAATTTAGCCCATGGTTCAGAATTTTGTTTCTGGTGTAGTCCCAGTTAGGGGTGAGCAGATGATGTTTGTGATTTGTTCTGAAGATATGCAAAATGTGAAAATCCAATATGTCATTTGTAAAAGAAAACTCTGCAAAAAGATATGATTAAAGATGAAAATAGAAAAAAGTACGTGTGATATTTCTGCACTTTTTCATTAATTGTATAGTGAGTTCACATTTGCTTCAGTTAATACAATTAAACACACATTTAACCCATTTCTGTTGGATTGGCATAATATTGTCTGAATATCGATATCAGAATACTCCAAAAAATATTGAGATGTAAGTTTTGGTCACTATTGTCCAACACTATAGTTCCCAGTAGTCCTAATTTTTTTCACTTGTTTTTAAGTGTGCAAGTGAGACATGTTAGTGACCTAAATAACTTTTTTCTTTTGTAATTTCTTTTTTTTTTCCTATGTTTGAACATCGTATTTTATTATCTTGATGTAACAATGTAATTACTTAATAAATTGAATTATTTTGACTAATTAAGTTCCAAGAAGATAACATAATCAATCTTTTCATGTTTGATGATAAATATTTTAAGAACTAATCGCTTTTTTGTATTAAGTTTTGTGTTGAGGTCACTTATGAATTTGTGATGTTTTGCAAAGAGCTAATTGGGGCTTTAGAAGGGGGTCTAAATGAGTGTCTTGTATGGAGTAGAACACATGTGGCTGCCTCCGTGTTTCTGATTTAAAGACAGACAGGAGATGACACAGGTTCAGCCTGTACCAGCTCTGTAATTGGGGTCAGCAAAAAGCCAAGAAAGAAACATACCATGCTGTGTGACAAGAATAGCGAAAGTGCTGTGCTAGCTGGTTCTCCAAAATATAGATGTTATGAAACTGAAGTACCACCAAAATAATTTCCCAAAACCAAAAATCCAGTCATTGTACCCTACTCGCAAATATAGCTACAGTATTCTTGGACAAAACAAGAAAAGATTGCAACTTTTCTGACAGGAATTTGCAATAATGTTGGAATGTACATTTAAGAGCATTAACATTTTAGAGAGGATTAGAATATAAAGTGCTAAATATAACTGTTTCAGAACTTCTTGGAAGAGGGAACTTTTCTGGTTGCAGGTCCACCACTTGTTTGTGTCCATGAAAATATATAAATTTAATGCCATACTTACACACAAAGCAATGGAAAATCAATGGACAGCAGGTGGTAAACAGAAGAAAAGATGCTTTGTGCAAGTCAGAGAGGTATTTTTTTGTTTGTATGGTGTTAGTAACCATTTGCTACCACTGAAATTGTGATTTGATTTGGAATATTCTTACAAACCTGGATATATTCAGGGTTGCTTTGGGCATGAAAAAAATATCTAACACCAATGATTTGCAGTGCTGACCCCTAAAAGAGAGGGAGCAGCCAAAAGGTTTAGTACCAGAACATTTTAATAGCTTTGATGGCTATAATAAAATGCAATAATGAGATTCATTTTATTGAGAAGTGCAGAGTGGGACTTAGAAAATGAATGTGAGAGCGAATGCCTGTCTGTGTTTATGTCTGGTTGTGTGTCTGTCCGTCAGGCACATGGATACAAAATAGAAAGGAGGGAAGATGCAATGCTTCTTCTTATATGTCTTTTGAACAAAAAAAAATCTATTTAGACCTTCAAGTCCACTGCAGATTTGATCTTGAACAGCTCATAGATAAAGCCTGATATAAGCTCAAAAACCCACTTCCTGCAAACAACATCTGAAAAGAAGCTTTGAGATATGAATCAACAAACAGGGGATGAAGAGTAACAATACTGTCCACGCAACTCTTTTTGTCCCACATTGCAATCAGTAGCTCTAACTTCAATATCAAAGATGACACATATCCCGTATATAATTTCACTTTTTCCTTGTACTTGTCAGACGTAGCCTTTTTAACCATTATGATCAAGCACAATAGCCTCATTTCAGATTCACAAGACTTTCACACTATCTTAAAATGTCACGATCACCACTTTCCTAGCACGTTTTTTTTTTAAGTCATTTCAAACAAGTTCTTAAAATAAACAGACTTAACATATATGCAGCTAAATTATGAATTGAGAAGGCGCACCACCTCTTCATGTGTTGGAGGGTAGAAAAATTTGAGCCAATAACAGATTAACATACTGCCAAGATACAGTGAAAAAAAACAGGAAGATGTGACAATTTGTAAAAGGAAAGTCAAAGTACTAAAAGTAGTAAGTAGTATCGGTATTAATAGTAAGTAAAATACACATTAGACTGTTTATTGATTGAGGAAATTCAGGAAAGTAGCAGTAGCATTGTGAGTGGTTATTATACTTTCTCGTTAATTGTAATTGTATGATTTTTCCACTGTCAACCTAACAATGATTGATGATAATAATTTTCAAATATTGTAGTGTTATTTGTACATTACAGTCCAGTTGTTCTCATGTTTGATCTTTATGTGTTGTAACAAGCAGAGGGAAATACAGCATGTGTGAAAAAGCAGCACCTGGTGTCTAATCTGATTCAAATAAAGATATTCTCATCTGTTGTGTGGTTGTTTTGATGAGTTAAAGCACGATGATGGTGATCGCAGGCTAAAATCTTTAATCTACTTTAGTTCAGAGCGGGATCGGAGTGTTCGGGAAGAGATTGCACCAATAATAGGTGTACAGATAGAAGTAACAGTATTTCAGTAATGTTCTATTCATTATTTCAGAGTTAGAATTGGCGATGATAGGGCAAAGGAGTAGGTGTCTGAGGGCAGTCTCACTTGAAACAATTCTACTTTGTAATGACTGAATTAAAAGCTACTGAGCAGAGGAAGCCCGTTAGCTATGGGTTTCTATCTAAGCTCTATGAAATATATTAGAGAGATTGTATTGTTATTATCAATGAACACTACTGTACGCTGTTCCTGTCTAATTAATCAAGTGTCAAAAAGTGATCAGAGGCTAATACAGTCATTCATCTACTTTCAGACAACAATACTGGCTCCTCTCACAGACTTGTTCTTATGCCAAGAACAAGGGAGACATCAGACTAAAACATAACATAACCCAGACCCTCATAGAGACATTAGCGGTTTACAGATTCACCCACACTCCCCCCTTTTTTTGTCCAGTCTGCATGCATTTTGAGATCCAGCGGCTACTGCATGACCAGCCCAACGCACATGACATCAGTGGGAGAGAGAGAGAGAGACAGCTTAGTGACACAGAGACTTACCGAGTTTGACATTTCATCGTCAAAAGAGGCAGTGTGCACTCTCCCCTCCCACAGCCGCCATCACAATCACAGCTCTTTGTACAAGCATAGAGAGGACGACAAGGGCACCGGGGGGGAGGAGGAGAGGGCTACAGAGACACAGAAAGACAGATCACTAAAGTCTCAAAGCTGAAGCAAAAAAGATGGGAGTAAGACGTGGGAGGGGCAAAAAGGGGGTAGCAACCGAGAGAAAGGAGGGGGTATTTGGCATCTGTTTGCGCTCTGGAAAGAAATGTGTGTTTTTATGTTATGCCATATTTGCCCTGTGAGATTTAGTAGACAACATGTAAATATGAAATAGAAAAGATGTAGTTCTAAACAAAAAGCTGGATTATTTTCCCAACGGACGAGCAAAGACTGGATCAAGGACCAAGACGCAATGGCCTGCGATGAGTCATTACAAGAGTAGACTCACTCAAATTATCATGGCAATATACTCACTATGGCTTATGTCTTATTGACCTTACTCCCGCCCGCCCACTTTTGCGTCTAAATGCACCAAACCATGCTCTCTTTGAGGTGGCACTTTTGGTTAAGCTGCTAAAATATGATATAAAATAGGTTGATTCGTGTAAAATGTTCACCGTTCATGTGCACCAACAAGTTAAGACTGCACCGATTCTCTGGGAGGCTTTAAAACGTCTTTCTAAGCCTGTATATAACTTATTTGCTGTCATCAGATCATCAGCCCCATGCAAAATAATACAACCCGAATGACGATGGCAGCACCCGTGGCAACGTCCAGAATAAGGTGAATACTGCGGCTACTATAACTACGGGTGGGTCTTTTGAAAGAAGCAGATGAAATACTTCACTGTGATTGGTTAAATCCAGCTGTCAGTCCCTCATAGCTTAGATGCGGACCAACCAAAAACAGTGTCTGTGACTGAGGAGACAGCTGCATTAAATAGCATATTGTTACAGGGATGAGATCACTATTCACATGTCAGCCAGCCCTAGTATAACTGCACATTTTTCTTATTAGAGACATGTTGTCTACAGCAACTTAGATCTGTCCCACTGGCAGCAGTTTGGCGATTGGCAACTCAATTGAACTATCAGCGGATCAGACAAAAACAGTGAGTGAATCCATATTTAGATGTCGATGATAACTATATATTTTTATTGTTCCTACTACTTCAATGGCTGCTTCTGTTATTTATACTACTACTGTCACTTGAAAGACAGTCCGAAGTCTCAGAGCTACTGAAAGCAGGGGCGAGACAAAGAAGAGAATCGCATGGGTAAAAAAGTGCAGTGAGGCGAGAAAGGGAGTAGGATAAAGAAATGACATAAAGATAAATATGACAAGGATAGCCCACACACACACACACACACACGCACGCACACAGGCGCACACACACACGCACAAACACACACACACGTGCACTACAGTCATCAGTTTCCCTCTTGCTGCTTTGAATGGCCTCTGGCAATGCAGGGGCCTCCCGAGCTCAACATGAAATCCAACTACTATCTCAGCCTGATCTGTTTTAATCACTAGCAAGCAAGCGTCCAGCCATACCGGGGCCTATTACTCAAACAAACAAACAAACTACAGCCCAAAAAAGAGGGAGCCAGATTGCCAAACCACAGTGAGTGAGTGAGAGAGCCAGCCACATTAATCAAAGCCCTTGTAACACTTCAGCCAAGTCACTCCTCGCCTGTCATTCCCAATACAAGTACTGAAGGATGGGCCAAAACAATGATGTCGCTTTGGGCTCAAAGCAAATGTAAAGACAATTTATTTCACTACTTCTAAACCAAAACACTCTCTAGTTGGTGTGTGTTTTTCTCTGCCAAAAGTCATTGAGCTTGGCGTCATTAAGATTTAGAAAGAATCTAAAAACAAGGCTCACTGGTTTTGCAGATCTAAAGCGTAGCAATCTAAATCATATTTTATTGCAATTTCAAGACATGCCGTAATCACCCACAGTGAAATTCTTAAATACTGAGGAATGCATCATAATCATAACTCATAATGATGAAAAGACCATTGCCATAGTGATTAACAATTCCAAGCAAAATATTACATCTGCTGAATTTTGAAAAAGGTCCTCAAAATGTTGTAGATAATAGGTGAAAACCATGAATAATACTGCTGCTACTTTACCCAATGTGTACTGTACTTAAATCCACAGCAGCTTCACATTTTACAACCAAGGTGAAGAGTTTCTACTAAATTTGCAGCAACAGTTTTGTAAGTACCCCTGCTAATAATTTGATAAAAAATGTGATGTTTTTATTAGTTTAGTACAGTAGTTCCAATTTCAGCTTTCTCTCAAATGCTAATGCTAGATGTAGGGCTGTAGGCCTTTAGTTGTTTAGTCGATTAACCGGTCGATGGTGTTAGTAAACCAAAATTTGTACTGGCTGACTAATAATTTTATTTACATTATAAGGATTTATATGAGACAACAGCAGAAAGGAGACGTGAGTGCAGTTTGGGTCAGATACATAAAAATAAGATATCATTTGAAGATTTTTTGCCCCTCCCCTTTTTAGTCAGCTAATCGATCGGCACGACATGTCTTTAGTCAACTAAGAATTTATTTAGTCGACTACAGCCCTAGATAGATATGTGTAAAATGTGTATAAAATCCCATTATTAAAACATACAGTGTAAATCTAATGGCAGTGGCTTGGTAGAACAATCACCATAGATATTTTTACAGAATCTTTATACAGAACAATCAAGACATAAATAGTTGATTGCATGTGGAGCTTACCTTTTCTCCAGAGTGCACCAGCCACAATGAGCATCTCCAGCTTCTAAACAGTCACTGCAGCTCTGCCACTGGTCACACTGGGCCACTTTCACCCTCAGCATCTGCACAAAACAGGACCAAATTACCAAACATAGTCTTTTTCTTGAATTTATTTTGGGGAAATCAGTATTAATGTGTGTTTAAATAGATTTTATGTTGTTTTTGTTTTATTCACCGTGCTTGGGACCTCACCAAAAACTATACTAAACATATTTCAATAGCGTCACAACAGAGATGGTAAATACAACCCAAAGCAATCCATCTAAAAGCATTCCCGAGAGTATTTGTTAGGGTCACTCAGGGAGGGCATCGGATGTAAATATGTGAACTTCATGCTATAATACGCATAATGATAATTTGTCACGACTCCAGCACAGAAAAGCCAAAAAAAATTACAGCACAGGCAATTTTCACAGTGTCTTGAAATGCCATGATAAATACCCCCGTACAGACAAATAATGAGTGTGTACCACTGTCCCAGATCTTATAGATTAACTTGTAAGCAATAAAAGTGCAATTGTGTCTGATTTAAAGGCCATATCAAAGCTTGCATTCACAGTTTCTGCTAGAGAGAAACCTATTTAATTTTGCGGTTGTGGGCATAGAACCGATTCATGCACATAAAGAGAAGAGCTGGAGGTAAAGCCACATCCTATCACAAGCAGGACCTACACCAAGCACACTGGCCTAGAAAAGCACAATGTACTAAAGAACAGATACAACAATGTCTGATGACTGATTGCAACTGGGGAATCTATGTATATTACTACTATACTACATATACTATACTACTACTACTTAAAAAATGTAACTAATAAATACTTCTCTTTTGTCTGTGCTTGTTTAAATCTGTTTTAAATCTAGTGACTTTCCACCTGAGTAATTTAATAGCATGTTTTCATAGTGACTCATTTCTCAAGTGGGTGTCCATAAATATTAATCATATGACTATAAAAGGAAAATAAGCATGTAAAGACAGGGACTGCATTCTTACATGGTTCGATGTCATCACATAGAGGAAGTTTCTGTCAGTGGGGTCAAAGGTCATGATGTGGTGGACTGACTCGAGTGCAGGGAGCTTCAGAGTCCACTGATTGGCCAAGGTCAAGTTTGGCAGCAGAGTCAGCTGTGAAAATAGAAAGTGTGGCATAGTTAGTACTGTAGTGCTGTTACCTGAAAACAATATTACACAAATGTAAAAAGAACAAATTAATATGAAATTGACCAAAAATCAATCATTTTAGCTACTGCACCTCTATCTACAGCTGCAACTTCTATCCTTCTGCTGTTATTACTTCTACTTAGGCCTGTCATGATAAAACATGTTGAAGTACAATATATTACCGATGAAAACATAGACGATAAATGATTGATGATGATAAAACATTGAATCCCATTATTATTATAGAATTCTCACCCCAAAAAAATTCTATATGTATAGCTCTTCAGCTCAAATCTCATCATTGTACAGAAAAATAACAAAAAATCCTCAATAGTGCAAAGAAAAAAACTACCCAAGATAAATATTGACCTCCAAAAATTAATGTTCCAGCTCTCATTTATTGAACAATAAGATGATATAATAATTATCATGATAGGCCTAATTCTGTTCATTTGCTCTACAACTATAGTTTATACTTAAACCACAGCTATTACAGCTGTTTTTGTGCAGCGTTTGGAGTTGGCTCATTTACTTAAAGACTTATATTTTTTTCTTACATTCTCTACATTTTTTACTTTGCAGAGGCAGATTAGTTGAGCAGAAATTACTATTTAAATGTCACCTCTAGATAGACTGGTGCCATTAACAATGTCTGAATTATCAAGTCCAGTCGCCAATGTCTTGCTTCATATTTAAACAAAGACTACTCAAATATGGAAGATTTCTCAACACTGGCAAATGAAAATGGGACATTTCAGTACTGTAGGGATATGCCATGTAACCACTTATAATCAAAAGATTTAATTTGATACAATGATGCTCACAAAACATCATTTTTTTATAATGCATTAAGAGACAATCTTATGTCTTGTAAATGGGGGACTGGAGACTGGTAAAGCTTTTATAAAACATGTTATTTGATTGTATCATACTATTACTAAAAGAAGACTATTCATTCCCAGTTTCTTATCATGTGGATCAGTAACATTCATAGATTCTTCTATAATTCAACCTTGTCAAATCTAAAATAGATTTTAGAAGAGCTTTTGTTCAAGCTCTGTGTCTAATCTGGTTCAGTCGAGCAGTCATTTATCTGCACCGCGGCGTCTTACTCCGCATTTTCACATAGAGACAGACAGAGAAACACACAACAAAATACAAACTGGTACTGCTGACTGGGACTTCCTGTCACGCACACTGCAAACAAAGCTCTTATTTCTGAGGTTTGTCTGGTTTCCCTTCACTCAGGAAGGGGAACAGAAACTTATGATAGTAGCTGGAGTTGTATTAGCCATGTGGATTGGTATCACAGGACCTTCAGCACCTGGTCTTATGGCTTAGATTTACTCCTGGTATTTATGGTGGTTAGGAGCTGCACAATATGTCGCAATTGAATCAAAATTACAAAGGCTGCAATTATTCAAAATGTCTTTTGCACACAACAAAGTATCCTGTCTGTCTATGGAAAAAAATCTTATTAACCCTGCAGTCTAGACATGAATTAATTTCACAGTTCATATCTCAGATGTTAATGTAACCCCCAGTTTACACCAAATCAGAAATAGCACCTAAACGCAGCATACGCACAGCATACATGCAGGAATCGTTTTTTGCAGAATCTACACTAGCAGTGTCATTCGTGCGTCCACCAGGCGTCATTACGCTACACATCGCTCAAATTAGGTTAGAATTCAAATTTTCAGCATCAACAGAGTGTCTCTAGGCATTTTAGCAGGGGAAGGCCAGGAAAACATGTGTCGCACCAAGGACCTCAGGGAATGACCCGTGATGAACTATGAAAAGTTTATTGGCTTGGGGGATAAATATAAGACACTTTACGACGTCAAACATTAATTTTGCAAGGACAACTTATGAAGGAAAAGGCGCATGGCTAGCAGACACAATACTTAAATGGTAAGTAGTTCCCTAATTAATGTGAGCAACACAGCCATGGATTGTTACTGCTGCACAAAGCATCCGTTGTCAACTTTTGTTTAATTTTTAAACGTAATTCATCCAATCAACAATGAATATGTAAGCAATATAAAACAGCTTGGTGTTTAAACGTAGGAATATACAGAGGCTAATGTTCCAGGAGCGGCCCTGATGTAAATTGACACTTTAAAAAATATGCATATGCAGCTTTGCAAACATTGTGTGTAAATTCTGGGTAATTGTATGTATTTGAACTGTGAACAGGATCCTACTTTTAACATAAATCACAAATCTTAGCACAATCACAATACTTCTGTTTTGTTTTTTTGCAATCCTTATTTGACTGCTTCTCCATCCATCCATTTACTTCCGCTTATCCGAAGCGGGGGGGGGAGACATAGTCTAGTGTGTCCTGGGTCTTCCCCTGGGGTCTCCTCCCGGTGGGACGCCCAGAACAGGAGGCACCTAGGAGGCATCCTGAGCAGATGCCCGAGGCACCTCAGCTGGTTCCTCTTGATGTGTAGGAGCAGCGACTCTACACCGAGCTACTCCCATGTGACCGAGCTCCTCACCCTATCTCTAAGGGTGCGCCCAGCCACTCTACGGAGGAAACCCATTTCGGCCGCTTGTACCCGCGACCTTGTCCTTTCGGTCATTACCCAGAACTCATGACCATACCCAGAGTATGACTGCTCTTGTCTGTCCTTGCTTCATCCATGGTTTAGTCTTAGTCCTGCTTTAGACTTGGTTTGGTCGAGGTTGGTGGAGTTAGTCCAATATTTAATACTTGTTTAGCACTGGTCGACAATTATTTATTTTGTTTATATTCTGGAAATTAATATTGAAAGCTGTGGGCTACAATGACCAAATGTATTATTTTAATAAGACAAAACACATTCAGAAATTGTGATTGATCAATAGGAAATCTTTTTTTTTTTTTTTTTTTATTGCCTAGCCTTATTGTTCTGTTATGGTTTAGATCTGGGTTGGTTCTACTTCAGACATTTATAGATCTGGAGTTATCTTTAAAGTTAAATCCTAGTTTAGTCCTGGATTGGTTTAGCACTGGTTAAATCCTGGTTTAATCCCTGTTGTGTGGTATATGAGAATACAAATAACATGCTATTCCCCCAAACAGACAGGCACTCACAGACCAACACCCCGGCTGTGTGTAATGCTGACTGGGACTTCCTGTCAGGCGCCCTGGAGCTCACAACGCTCTTGTTTCTATTATTTGTCTGGTTTCCCTTCAATGGAGACTTTAGGGGAGCTGACAGACTGACCAGCATCTGTTTACAAGCCCGGACACTGCCTCCTCACCATCACCTCAACAACACAACCCCACCGCATGCACACATTATACACACATTACACACACACACACACACACACACACACAAATGAGAGAGACAGGCATGTTACTGTTTGTTCAACCAGGGCAAATGCAAGGCTGAGTAAACCATTGACTTCACTTATCTCACCCGAAGAACCACTCTCCATTTTAAAACACCTGCTTAAACGAAACACACACACACACACATGCTTGGGTTTTATAGCATCTGTTTTTACACTAAACAAATGAAGCGTGATCTCTGAGCGCCGTAGCAACATGGATATGTCAAAGATGCTGGAGGTGCACCAGACAGGTATAACATTATGGCCACCTGGCTAATCTGCAAATTGCATTTATTTGTACATAATTAATTACATGTAGGTCTTCTATCAAGCAAAAACAGACTTAATTTCTTCAGCAATCTGGTCAACATTTTGAAAACAAAGTATACTATTGACTAGAACAGAGGTCTGCAACCTTTAACCGCAAAAGAGCCGCACTGGTCTGTTTCAAACCAAATGAAAATCAGAAAGCGTCATATTTACAAAGTTTTTTACAGAGAGTTTTGAGATTAAGTGATTAATAAATTAAATTAAATCAACTGTTTGCAGCTATTAAGACATTGTAAAGAATGTAGCATTTTGTGAAAGTGCTTTTAGGAGGTCTGGGGGTTTTGAGCAAATTATATGTAATTTCCTACATTCTGGTACATTTTATTTGTAATATTTACTCCACTCATTTTTTTTTTTTTTTCAGATTTTATGCCTGGGATGTGCTCAAACGAATAGTAAAAACGTCTACAACATGAATACTCTTTGGTATGCTACAAACACTGTCAAAAACAACAAACTTAATAAATAAAATAAATAAAGTACCTAAAATAAACTTTTTTCTCAGTCAAAGTGCATCAAAGTGGAGGCTTTAAAGAACCGCATGTGACATTTTAGACAGTGGTTGCAGACCCCTGGACTAGAAGATCCCAATAGAGTCACCATTTTGGATATAGTCTGATAGTCTAGTCATTACACTTAGACACATCAAAGCTATTTTTGCCTGCTTCTAATATGACCCTCTTTTGGTTGTCCTACACAGCCTTTTAGGTCCCTGTCCCTCGCCCCACTTTAGAGAACATCCCATTTTTTCATTGTGTCATAAAAATTCAAGAAAAAGTCAGAGTTCCATAGAAAAACACATATTTAGGGGAGCTTTCACAGTTGTAATATGCAGGCACCTAATGATATTCCAGTTTATCTTTGTGTTACGATTGATCAAACTAGAAAATGTTGTTTCTGCAGTTATTATTTCCGGAGTCCATCCCTCTTAGCCCCAGCGACATTCAACAACTTTTCTACAATCTGACCTATTCTAATATCTATCTCTGTTTGCATAACTTTTATAGAGTGTGCTTTCAAATGACGTGGCTATTTTCCCTACAAACATGCACCTGTGTTTGTGTATAAGGTGTTGGGTGGAGGTGGGACGGGGGTCAGAGTGGGGTTTCACTGGTTGCCCCGTGAACACCTGCTTTGGTGATAGGTTTATCTGTTTTCTGTTGTTTGCATTTGAAAGAGCCTATTTGAAAGCGCTCAGCTGTAGTACACTGAATAAGTGAGCATGTTTGGAGCTGTACCTGCTGTAACGGAAACTTTTACTCAAACATAATGTGTGTGGTACAAAGGAAAGAATGAATAGAGAGATTCAAAGGCTGATTCAGTTGGTTGGTAATAATAAGTTATGGGAAAAGAGATTCCTATTCCTTTTCTCTTAAAGCAGCAAGAGCTCTTATGCAAAATCGACTTTTCAGAGTTTTTATGTTTATGTTATAGCTGTTTACCTTCACCATTTACTCACCTGAAGTTGTATTTAGAGTGATTTGTGCATGTTTGAGTAATCTTTAATTGCTTATTTTCAAGGCACCATTTTGCTGATCAAGCCCTGTTTTCACCTCCAGAGGTATACGCCCACAGCTTTGTACTTACTTCGTTCTTCAATTAAATTATTTGTGATACACATAGCGTGACGTGCAGCTACCCATGTCTGACATCTGCTCCCAATGTGCACGGCAGTTTTCTAATGCAGAAGTTAGTAGACTTGTTTCTTTGTTTTAGATTAATATTGCAATTTAAAATGTTCAATTTATAACATAATGATTCACGGGTGTCATAAAGCACAATATGGCTTCTTTAAAGTGCTATTTCAACATAAAGCTTTTATCAAATAGTTATCAAGGGACTATAACCTAATATTTGAACTTCAGT
Source organism: Periophthalmus modestus (assembly GCA_019594935.1). Classification (NCBI taxonomy): domain Eukaryota; kingdom Metazoa; phylum Chordata; class Actinopteri; order Gobiiformes; family Gobiidae; genus Periophthalmus; species Periophthalmus modestus. The sequence goes on along the minus strand of JAIEZT010000084.1, from coordinate 20,057,669 downwards.
AATACTTGATATTAATAGTACTCAAGTAGAATGATAATAATTAAAAGTATGGTAAAATAATAAATAATAACAGTTTGAAGAAGAATTTTAATAAAAAATAAATAAATGGTTACTCAGAAAAATGTAACTAGGTAACTAGAAAAAAGCAATACATAAATCCTACATTTCGGAATGAGCCCAATGGCATTTTGAGAGAGGAATATTCTCTAGCTGTCATTTCTTGATTCTTTTGTTGATAAGGCGGCAGTTATCTTTATTGCAAAATGATTATGCTGGGTCAGGACATACCGCCCATTTTACCATTCAAATGTGCATCGAATTGAGATGACTCCTCGCGTGCAAGCAGAGGTGAGGAAATTGGATGAAGTCAGATAAAGACGGACTCTGCAACAAAGGAGTAGTAGCCCTAGTGATAGAAATGTTCATAGTAATAGTAACTAGAGTAAAGATGATGATTGTAATAGTAGTAATAGTAGTAATAGTACTAGTAGTAATACTGCCAGTTACAAATAAACTTGCCTTGACTTACAGACTTTTACTAGGTTTATTTTCTCCAGTTTCTCCAATTTTCTCCAGTGAGAAAATTATAATTATGGACATGTTATCACAGCACAAAGTCATCTTGACCATCTAAATCTGATTTGAATTGACAGCGGAAGAGTGGTCTGACAAAGGACGAAATGAGATAGAAAGTCTAATGAAGTAGTAAATGACACAATAGTATATAATATAAGTAAGTCAGTGCAAAGCAGCACAACAGCAGTAGTATTATAATAGTATAGTAGAAGTATACTAGCAGTCGGAATTTCTACTTGACCTTACTTTAGACCTTTAGTCCAAACTTTCCTCTATCCTTTGTCACTGAGGGCTACATCTTGAAACATATTCCAGGCAAAGGGCTACAACAACAATAGTGGATCATTCAGATGGATACATTTAACATAGTTTTGAGAGAGCCACTGCACATTTAATAAAGCTTGAAACATTAATTTTAGGTCTGTGTCACAATGCAGTGTGATGTTACTGAGGTTTTAGTAGTGGAATAGTTTGTCCCCTGGGCCATAGTTTGGACACCCCTGATTTAGACCATAGACGCTATAGACTACAGACAAGACTTCATTAGTCACTGGAAAGCATAAAGTCATCGCATAATAAAGTATTATTTGGGTAATATTTTACTGCAGGCTTTATTAGATTGTAAAATCAGCGGCAGCCATGACCTTTCAGCTAATAAAGTCAATTTGAATTTTAATGTAAACTAAATTAAAGTGACAGTGAAAGGGACTGTTCCACGTGAGTGATGAGGAAAGTTATAAAGATAGAAGTGAAAGTACATACTTGTAGAAGTGGAAGTACATCAGAAGCAGTTGTGTCAGACACTAGTAGTAATAGAACTGATTAAGCCAGTAAGTATTTTTAACAAACAAATACAGACTAAATAACTTCCACTGAGTTAGCAAGAAAGAGGTAATGTCTCCACTACTGTTTTTGTCATTATCCTTGGACATTATATTTCAGGACATATAGCCAATTTCCCCTTTTCATAGTGTACTGGATTGAATCGACAGTGAAAGGGGGTGGTCAGGAGCTCACAATGAGGAAATTGGATGAAGTCAGATAAAGACGTTTAGTGTGAGAAAGGTAGTGATGGGGGAGGGAGCGACTTCATTAAAACATGCATGTAATCACAAATGAATTTAGTGAGGGCTCTCTCTGAAACGTAGTCAAAGAGGCCTAACTCAATCTGAACCGCGGCTCCCTTGTGTTTTAGCGGGAGCCAAACTCACATTCAGAATCACATTACATTCACTAACAGCCCCATTAACCTCTGTAACGGCTCTATCCTCAGGGCACACACAGACACTGTCGAACACCAGCCACACATGCATAGGCAAACAACAAGAGGGGCAAGCTAAAAAGCCAAGGTCACAGAATCGCTAAGCCACGCACACACGCACACCCACACATACACACAGATATAATGCATGTAGGAAAAGATTATAGTGATTTTCAAAATGTTTGAACAAATTTGAACACTTACTCAAAATAGCAGCCTCGAGACTTGTCATCTGTTGAACTGTTTTTTGTGCAGGTATTCACAAATGGTACTCAGGTTTTCTTAATTGTGCCAAGCTGCTGTTGTAATTCTGATTTATTTCAATAGCATTTTTAGTTTCACTTTGTTCTTTGTTGTCATTGTGTAGCAATGATATTTAAGTCTTGTTTAGTCCCCTATTCAACTCTACATAAAGTCTATTATATACACCTGTCACAATAATTCCTATAGCGACATGTTTTGGGTTTTTTTTAGTTCATTGAGAATTTAGAATTGTTTTTGGGTATAATTCTGTTTCATACTTTGACTTCAGTATTATTGATTATCATCTATATTTACTTCATCAGTATATTGCACTTAAAAATGTGTCATTGTCACAAGCCTACTATTATAACATACTTGTATTATAACAATGGTTCATTGGCAAGTTGACCTTTAAAGTACATAAATAATTATAATGGTAGTAAAAGCTGAACTAAAATCTGTAATAAGTCTTAGTAATGGTGAAAGTGCATTAATTAGTACTGAGTGATAGCACAGGTTGTAGTATTGAAGTAATAAAAGCACTGTTGTCCAGTTGACAGATTTAAATTTCATCTTTTGCTATGGATCTGACCTGGACGACTGAGGGATTACACAGATACAAGCACTGTTGTTGTTGAGATATATTACTGAGTTTTTGCACATGGCTGACTGTATGAGGCAGGAGCCGAGAGAACACTCTTATAGCTCATAATGACAGGGTTGGAGTCTGTGTGAGTAAATACATGAGATCACAAAACCACCGGCATTGGCGCGTACACAAACTCAACACCTCAAAACATAGTGAAACCTGCAATCAGCCAAACAGACACATTCAGACACAAAAAGACACAGCTTCAACATCCAACAGCATAACACCATGAGAGTGTCTAAAACCAATTACAGGCAGCCTTCATGGAGGAAAATACTACCTTCATCTTCTACAGGAACTCTTTCAGTAACATGAAGTTTTGTACTCCAAAGCTGGATTTAAAACAAATTTAAAACACATTTTCCAAGCATTTACCTCAGCAAGCTTGTACTCAGACCTCTAAACTCACAGTACAAGTCCCTCTATAACCTGGCCCCCACCTACCTCTCTGCGCTTCTCCACCACCACACACCCACCCGTGCTCTCCAATCAGCTGATGCCAACCTCCTGCCTACCCCCCCCCCCCAGGACTAAACCTAAGACCTGGGGGGACAGGGTCTTCTCCGCTGTTGCACCCACCCTCTGGAACTCCTAAACACATCAGAGACTCACCCACTCTCACCATCTTCAAGAAAGCCCTGAAAACTCCTGTTCAAAACTGCCTTCAAATAACTGCACCTCCTTTAAAAAAAAATAAAAATCTGTTTCTTTCATTTATATTTTGTGTGCCTTGAATTGGGTGAAGCATCTATGAATGTTATGGAAAGCACTATATAAGTGTTATGTATTATTATTATTAGTAGTAGTAGTAGTATTACTATTACAGTTTGCCCAATTGGTGGAGTTACCAATGGCTGTATTCATAGGTTTGATATTTGAGGACTTTTGCCATTCAAAGGATATAATACTTTGTTTTAAAGTGTTAATTGCTAGGGAAATGATGCTAGATTTTCATCACTCTAAAACCCATGGATGAATAAGTAAGTGGCTTTTAGTTTAGTCAAAAGCAAAATTATACTTATAAACACCATGGCAACACATTAAAAAGTTTGGTACATGTTCAAAACATTGGTTTACAGAGGTTTGTTATTATGTCTACGGTTGTCAAAAGTGTCGAAAATCAGATACTAATCGATATTAAAAATAATATTGAAACTAAAAAGGTCATGTTCATAGGACAGAAATGAACCTTCCCTGAATAGCTTTAGAATGCTGTTTGCTCTGTAGCAAAATAAATATAAGACCACATAGACAGGATTACAAAGACATAAGGCCACATTGTAATAAACTATTATTTAATGTTGCAAATCACATTATATTGTCTAAATAAAGAGTGTTTTTTTATCATCATTGTGTATCGGAATCAATATTACGTCTCGAGTCTATTTCTTATAGTATCGAAATAGAGTTTGAAATGTTTGTATCGTGACAACACTAATTATGTCTAAGTTACTAATTAAGTACGTGAGGAAAAAACACTTGTTCCACTTCCGAACAATGGTCCCACATAACATTGTTCTAAAATATGAAAAATATAATTAATTTGCCTTAATAAAGCATGAAGAAAGACTTAATTCATAATTAACAAATATTTTATAAAGGATTCTGGCTTAGTAACAACTTCATTAAAGGGTTATGGTTGGAAGCTGGGATTAGGGCATTACTTAAGTAGCTAGAAATATTTGTTAATCATGAATTAAGTATTTATTCATGCTTTATCAAGGCTAATGAGGTGTTTTATAACATGTTATCCTCTCATGTCTGCAAAAAGAAACACAGAACTTAGTCAAATGTAACACCTACCAACACTATTGAATGAACTATTGTAAATGTCTAATGTCAAACAATGGGGCAGAGAGCTCCCAGAGCTGTTTTTTCCTGCCGACTGTGGTGAGTGTGTGTCTGCTGCTCAGAGAAGCCCAGTGAGGGGTGACCAGGAATGTGTGAGACAGAATTAAGGCATGTTGTTAATTAGACTCCACTCAAACCCGTGCAGATGTTTTTAGCTTTGGAGATTGTTGGATGAAAATCAGACAACACAAAGCAAGGACCTGACTCATTTGTGGAGCAGCGATCCTTTTAAGCAGCTTTGTGGTGATCACAGACAATACACAGGTCTCATGAACATCAGAGCATGTGATTAGGACGACTTAATGGAGCAGGAGGGTCATCATGGTCGACTGCAGGACAGACAAAGGGCTGGGAGTGACGGTGTGAGGACTGTATATATCCAGCCCAAGTAATGTAAGTTAAAGACTTCTAATGTGAAAATATACAAGTAAGTATACACCAACAAAATAATACAAGTACAGTCATTGTAATGTGGGTTAAGTTTTATGGGTCCTCAGCTTAACCTAAATACTATTGTATATGGCACCTAATGAAGATGTACAATTTCACACCAATGAATTAACACTTCACAAGGAAAAGGCAGTCTACAATGACCAAATGTAAAATCATGATCTAGATATAATACTAAATAGCAGAAAAAATATAATATGTATTCTTAAATGTAACTTCCCATTTTTGCTTGTAAATGATCCTACAGCACCTCCTTGTTCTGTCGGCCACATCAAAGCAAGTCACTGTAACTCAGGAACGTTGTAGGTTTTCCAAGCTCCGGGCAAAATCCCATTAAAAAAATTAACTCTATTCAGTGGCAATAATTACATGTTGCTATTAGATTGTGACCTGAGGTGGTGCATAGTTTTAGGAGCAGAGGAACACGTCTCACCTTCCGCAGACGTCCGCTGCTCGTTCCCAGGAATACCACAGTGTGATCATGCACGTGGTCCACACTGACGGAGGTGAGAGAGGGCGTCTCCAGCAGTGGCCTCGATCTCAGGGATCTGCGCAAAGCCAGAGGGTGCTGCAGGTGGGCCGCACCACAGTCCAGCTGATCCGGCTGCAACTACAGAGACACAATAAGAGTCAAGGTGTAAGTTTGACTATTATAACAAATGTCACTCTGGAATAGGGGATGTCAAAAGCATTGATAGGCAGATATTAACTGCTACTAAAATTAGGTGAACAAGTAAAAATCACGTAACAGTCTTTCCTGAAGAGTTTTAGAATTGTCGTATTTTGTGTTTAACATTACATTCTATTATCTAAAAAAGCATTTTTACAACACTGCAATCAAATCAAAATCAAATTTGTTTTTCCCAAAATTTCAGCTCTAGTTCTACTTTTGTCTGGTCACGTATTTTTCACCTTACTCAAAAGGGCTTGACATAAACTTTTTCACTTCAAAGTTGTGATAAAATATACTTTTCAAGCTTTATAATACAGTTATGATAAAAATGTATCTACATCATCTTGTGGCACGAGATCTTATCCCATCCCTATTGGCTAGAGTTCATGTCAAGCTTTGTTAATTAATTTCCCTCTAATCAAAACAAAGCATGGTCATCCAGCTTGGTACTCCTACCTCAGATCTGAAAAGGGTTTCCTGAGTGCTTTAAGGTGGTTGCCTAATGTTCCTGAGAAATGATTCCATTGAAGGGTCAAATCTCGACAACAAGTTTTAGAGGACTATCACCTGTCTAAAATGCCACTGAAGAAGCATGTCTAGTGATAGCGAGTATCTAAATCAAATACAATGCTATTATTCCAATAAACAAATGCTGTTTATGATACACTTATTTTCTTGGGATATGAAAATTGTGTTTGCTTTGGTTAATAACAAAATTACAATTTATTATGCAAACCTACACGCAAGCTGTCATAACCATTCCATACAGATGAGAGGATCAGACAGAGCCTTGAGACAAAAGTGGATTGATAAAACAAAAGCTGATAGCGGGTAATCACAACCGTGCTGCTAATTCCACTGAATCACTTCCTTGACATCTCCGTGAATACTTGAAAGGGGCTTACAAGGGTCTTCAACACTCATAAGACCGTGCTTTTGTCAAATCCTCCATGGGCAATGATAACACATTAATGCCATGCTCGGATGCACACCGGGATCTAGTGGGAATTCTCAGAAGATTTTAGCGCACACACAGCGGCAGGGAGAATTAAGCAGTACGGATATTTGCAGAGCGCTTTCCCACGAGCTCTGGGTCTCTCTTATCAAATTGTGTCTGACTTTTTAGTTGCACACTGGCCTTCACACAGCTGACAACAAAAGACATTGATTTCAGTGTCCATGAAAACAATAATGCACTGAACTTTACTTAGTTACAGATGGCTTTGAGTGAATAAGGCATTGAAGAACAGAAAATACCAGTGGGAGAGGTGGCCCCTACATGACAGAAGGGCTGCTTTGGTGGCAGATCTTTGACCTGACATCACATTGGTTTGTTGGACAGTCTCCTTTGACCTCACCGCTGTCACTCAAAACCACCAAAATGAAAAGATAGATTTCAGAGAGTGCATTCCTCAGAACTGTGGACAGTCTGAAACCCTTTTAACTTCTGTCAATACAGTCTCAAAGAAGGGACCAAATCATTATGTGAGATGCTTGGGCCAAATATCTGACGAAGTACAAAAAGTTTTATTTTGCACTGTGACAGCCTTTTGGTACAATGGTACTATTTGTTTTGACAAAGAGCCTATTTGTTCCATAACTAGAGCTAAATCCATGCTGATGCTATAATTAGTAGCACAGGAACAGTTAAGACACAGTTGAACAACATGTCGGAGAGCTTTTAACACGGAGCTAAACTATTGACCCTGACCCATGTTTAGATTTGAAGATGTAATCTTGAGTTGTCCGCTAGATGTGATGGGAAAATCACCCTTCCCATAACCCCCAGCGTGGATCTAGCCACCACAGCTATCATCATGACCTGCCCTCGTGACACGCGGAAGCCCAGACACACGCGCGCGACCGCTCCACAGCCTCAGGACCCACTCTGCGCGTAACACCAAAACTATCAATGACACTCACAGCTCACATGGGACTTAGAATGAAGCTGTACAACTAGGCCTATCCTGAAATAAATGATTAAAGTAAGACGCAAGCAAAAGAACACCGTGCGCACATAACCATAGTAGAAAATAGTAGACTACTTGCCCATGTTATGTTTGATAGACTCATAGAAGAGCCATGGGTAGAATATGGGAATGTTGTGGCACATGCGCACACAAGGAAGACTAAAGGCAAAACAATTCAAATAAAGCACCACATTTACACAAACATACACACACAGAAGATTTTTTTTAAATGCCTGTACTCTCCCTCTCCTTTGTCCAAGTTTATCTTGTGAAAGGTTTGCCACGTACTTACTTTGTTAATACATTTTGTGTTAAACTTTAGACTAAGCCCTACTTACCACCAGATTCCCCTTCTGGATGCATGCTGCCCCAGAGCCCTGGATGACACTCTCCAGCACCTGCACGTCGCTGTTGGGGGAGTTGGAACAGTTTCTCCGAGCCTGTCGGATCTCCTCCTCAATGTCACTGAACTTGAAGGCGCACAGGGCAGACTTTCGGTCCGCCTTTGAAAATACTCCGAACAGGTAAGGCTCCGGGCTCGACCGTTCCTCCGTGGGAATGTTCACGGGATAAACGGACACAAGCCGGTTGTAAATGTTTCCATTAGATCCACACAGCAGTGGCATCTGGATGTAGGACTCAGTGAGTTTCCTGCTCTCGGGTCCGCTGGGTTTCTTTGGGTTGTCAGTGTCCAGACAGATCCGGGCCAGGATGCTGTTGGGCTGGCTCTCTTTGTGGCCCATTTTGGCGTCATTATTAAAGGCAATATACGAGTATGTCTTTTGGATGAACGCGTGCACAAAGTTCAGCTTGTTTTTCGTCTTGGCCTCCTGTTTGATCTTGAAGACATTGTCTTCTGAAGGGTTTATGTCATAAGTAAAAAGTCTTGATAAATCTTTGACATTTAAAGAGCGAATAGCTATCTCAGGAGTGTTCTCAAACCGCAGGTCCTCTTTACTGTGGTTCTTGGGGAAATACTGGGTACCAGCCCCTGTGTACGTAGCTCCCACCAGGAGACGGGTGTTGCCCCCGTGGCTCCTGAAGATCAGTCCCACAGTGGACGCGTTTGGGTGATTGGCAGCGATGTTCAGCATGCTCGGGAACACAGTCTTCTCCCCATGAGGAGGGAACTCCACCGCTATCTCCGAGATATTGTCCATTTTCCTGAGCTCACAGAAGCCTTGGTATACTGACCCACACACGACCACGACCCCCTGCTCTCGGTCCAGCTTTAGCAGCTTGTTGTAATTGTCCGTGAGAGATTTGGGATGCTCGCACGGAGCTTGGGGCAGCTGTGGCGCATGGCACAACAGGTTGTCCTCCACCGGCCCCGTCCTCTTCTCCACCTCCAGACTGAGCGTCCCGTTCAGCTGGTACACTGTGTTGACCGTGGCTAGGTAGACTCTCCCGGAGACGGGGTCAACCACAAAGTTATTGGTGTGATTGGGAGACGCAAAAGCCTGTTGGATGTGCAGCGCGCTGGCACAACGGTGCGTCTCCAAAGCCAGGACGCTGAGCAGAAGGACGGCTATCTCTATCGAAGGAGGCATTTTTCCTTCTGACCGGCTTCCGCGTCTTCTGTGCCGTGGGGTGCATTGAGCAAAGACAAAATAGTGTTTGTTCCTAGTGCGACAATCCGAGAGGAAAGGCTGTTTCCTGCTCAACGCCTAGACCCGAATGACGCGATAAGCGAGTCGTGCTTCCTCTTTTCATCCTGCCTCTTCTGTCCCTCAGCCCACTGTGCTCCGCGCTGCTCCACAGCCTCGCTCCTGACGCGCAACGGGACACATCACTCATGTTTTATCACCACTCAAACCAAGAGCTTTTAATACAACCAAGCACAAACAATAAAGAGTAAACTACTTTGGACCCGGCATATTTTAGCCTATACTTAGAACAATAGTCAAATTACAATTGGAAACCCTTTTCCTTAATTTATTGATTTCTTCTCTAAAATGTTTATTGCCAGTGAGGTAAAGTTAATTAAGGTTAGCTCCACGTGTCCGTTACTTTTTCTCCATTTGATTTATGACACTTAGTGCTAACATTTCACAGATTAATTTATGGGGTGGGGCTGCCTCTGAAGTTGCAATAACTATATACTTTTTCTTTCAAGATGTTGACTTGACCGTGCCCCACCCCACGCCTTGGTTCCGCTCAGCTGGGGGTTAATGATGGGTCAAAGTCCCGCCTCTCGCTCCTTCACATCTCCACACTCAGATTCGTTCTGCAGATCCGGAGGGTTCCGTTATGGGCACACTAACAGCACAGTAAGAACCGTGAAAGTGCTACCAGATGGACACATGAGCGCACCTTTCCGGCTTCTGACATTCCCGTCTCTCCAACGAAGATCAGCTCATAAATATTCAAGCTCAACACATGCGTCCTCGTTCAACACGGACTGGCATTGTGTCAAGAGTCCTGAAAATATATATCATATCTTGTAGGGCAACAAGTGAAGGTCAGAGGTCACATCTGCGAACATGTGGAAATGGATACTTATGTTTTAACCTGCATGGTGGTACAAATATATCTTTTGCCAAATAGCAATGTCTCCAACAAGACAAACAAGCAGCTATGTTACCCTCTAACTCACTGCGTCCTTCTGTTGGTCAAGCGCGCGCTAATGCACTCCTGGAGTCTTGGAGTGTGTCTGCATAAATCACGGCTGACCATGTTATCTCCACACACAATAATTAAAGTTGCTAAATTACCTCTGCCTATTTACCGTCAGCCCTCTGGAGACATGGTCTCCCATTCGCCGCTTGGCGCTTCCAGTGGCCAAATAAGTGCGCCCCATGTTTACTTTGGCGCACAGCCGTGCGCATCAGATTTGCCGCGCGCAGACCAGCAGGAAAGAGCTGGGATAAAGTGCATACAATATGATGACCCCCAAATCTACATCGCACAATGACAATGGCTGAGACAGCAGGCAACCTGGATTGTGCGCACGTGTGCCATGGTGTCCTATTAGCCGCTGTGTAGTGCGCGCGTGAGGGCACGCAGGGATAAAGGTGCGGCGTGGGTCAGAGCTGTCAGCATCAGATATCAGCTGAGAGGTTGTGCTGCTCAATCACGCTTTTAGAGCGGAGACTGTCTGCCATAGAGTGGGCCACGCCAGCCCCTCTGTGTTTTGAATGAAAATATTGTCCCTAGTGTGTGTGGACTCTGCGGTGTTCCAGTGGGTAAGAGGCCTCGCACAGACCTGTTTCCTTCCTGATAAGGAGTGACACCTCCTCGAGCTCAGGCCACCGCCTTCTCAATAGAAGCGCCACATGGCACAGACGGCCACAGCAAAGTACAGAAAGCCAAAGAGAGCCATCTACCGGCTGTAAGAGAACTGTTACACTTCAGCCAACTTATTTCACATTCCATTATTATTATTGTGGATACCATGACCCACACTCAAACACAATAAAAAAAAAAATGAACAGCTCTTGTGTTAGTCAGGAATGCACTTTATTTATTTAATCCACACTTACAAAATGAAATTGAAGGCACTGGAGTGGTAGCACACAGCCTTGTATTATCATTACCCAGACATTACTACATCTGTGAGATCAGGCTCACTCTCACTCTAAACCTGCCTGCAATCAGCATTTACTAAGGGAAAATAACACAGGTGTAACAATGCATCATAAATTCTATTATTTTCACACATTGAAAAAGACAATAAATAACTGTGGTGCTGATTTTAACAAATTATTTCAGGTTAATAATAATTTAATTCTGACTTACGCTCATTGTTACTTTTGCTCATTGAAAATATCACTATCATTATCATAACAATTTCCTTTTTTCATTTAAGAGTAGAGATTTATTGACGTGTTGACATGAAGTGTATGGAGTCTATGGATTTTAACTTAAGACAGAGCTGACAGTGATTCTGACCTGAGGCCGCCTTTCTCTTATCCCAGGAGAACTACTGTCTTAGGAGTGGCAACCTTTGAAGTCTCGATCACAGTACCCCCACCCCGTCTCCGCCTGACACACGTTATCAGCTGTGTGCTAAAGTGCAGCGGTAACGTACTTTGAATGGTCTCACTTTATCTTCTGCTCCTCAGTGCAAATAGTTGCCCTTCACTAATAAAAATGGTAGCAAATACTGAAAATCTAAGGGAATAATGAATGAAGCAATTAGAAGCAAAAAGGAAGTCACTATCAAGTCACTCTTTCATTTATAACAAACATCTCTCAAAAGACAAATTAATGAGTATTTAGACATTTGATAAACTTTCTTTTACTTATTTTATCTAAGCTTCTCTCAGTTTGTGCACTGATAGCCTCGGGGTAGACCAAGGTTTGGCACTGGATAAGGACATAAAAACAATATGGTAAAAGAGGAGTTAGTGATTATATCTGGTGAGTATGTGAAGATTCCTTGGTAATGTGCACCTGACAGAGTGGTATAAAGCAGCTCTCCTTTTCCAGTGATGGCGATGGAGCACCAAAACAGCTATGGCTCAGCGAATGACCCCTGCAAATAAACCTTATTGTGACTGGTTAATACTGCTTTATGAGCAAACTCTGACTCCTTAAGAAACTGGCAGCATGTTAGACATGTTGCAAATATGGCAGGTTCACCCTAAATGTTTTTTTTTATTTTTTTTATTTTACAATATCATTATTGTATTTTTTTTTATAAAATCTGAGACTTTGCAGATATTAGCTGATTAGATCTGCTATTTAATGTTGCTTTTTTTTTTTTTTTTTTTTTTTCTTAAATCCTTCTTTCTTTTCAAAAGCAACTCATCATCACAACATGGCCATGGCCAGCCCAGTGTCCAGAGTAAACTCCTGCAGAGTAAAGAACCATAATGCTACATGATACTATTATAAATATTCATATTAGAAATTATATCATAATAATTGATTAAAATCTAAACATAAAATGGTACAGTGCGGCATCCTGTAAGGACTAAGAGTTCATTTCTAAAATGTAAACAGTCTTTTCCTTCAGCTTGAAAATCATGTACTTCACTTCACAGTTTCTGCTTCTGATCATCGTAATTCAACTGTCTCTGTGTCTGGACGGGTTTTCAGCTTCTGACACCGTCACTGTCACTGTCCATCACATTTACAAGTGTCCCACGTGGCTGTGGTGACGCTCACTTCAACTGTTGTCACCAAAGCATTAGAAGTCATCAGTCCTGGGCTGGTTTGGGTTCATCCTGGAGGCTGCAGTGCACGGTGGGTGTATCCTGACAGAGCATCCCAGTTCCTCCAGAGGAAGGCCAGTAGCACAATTAGCAGCAGCGTGGACAGAGAGCGGGAGCGCGTCCTCATCAGGGGCACCACACAGTTGGCCACAGTTGAGACAAAGACCAGGAGGACTGCCATGAGGGCCAGCAACACATTGATGAGTTTCCCCAAGAGGGTTCGGGCCGTGGCGTTCTCCAGCCCCTCCAGCTGCACCACCTGCTGCTGTTGCTGCTGCAGCTCCATTTTGGAGATCCTGGTCTGACATGCCTCCAGCGCCTCCTATAACACAGTTAATGAGCAAGGTCACCTTCCCTCCGCAAACACACTGCATTTGTACTCAAGTGGCTCCGGCTTTCATGAGGCTTTACCCCCCTCTGCTGGAGAGCAATGGTAATAAACCTAAATAGAAACCTGATCCCTCACCCAGACTGAATGTGGGCTGTTTAAAAGGAAATGCCCTTATTTTAAATAAGGCTCAAGGCTGGACAGACAGGATTTTTCGGACATCTCATTGTTTGGTATTTACACACAGACAATGAGGTAATACTTGTACTTCAGCAGGTATACGATAACCTTCTGAGAATTCAGGTGGATTGTACTGTGTTGGCTAAATATTCTAAATCCAGTTTAAATTCATATAATCCATGTGGTTTTACTGTCCATAAATTAGACTACAGACTTAAGCCAGCTATGCAATGTGTATACAGCTGGACATCTCTGGAATAAACATGTTTATATTGCAAAACTTGGCATTGTTTTTTATATTTATATATTTAGATCATATTTAATAATTATGGGAGAAAAAGTCACGTACATGCTGACCAATAATTACGATAGCATTGCACCTCTTTAAATAATATTACTACTGTTTAGTCTGTACAGATACAAACCTGTATGTCTCTGGCTCTCTCGTATGACTGATAGGCAATCTTTTCCTCCATACTGGCTAACTCTTGTTTCAGGTTGAGGATCTCGTTCTGATGAAGTTCAGTGAGGTCGTTCAGCTGCTCCTCCAACCTCTCACACCTGAACACATTAACACACACAGATGCACACGTGAGACTGGGATCTAATTGGCTTACATTCAGAGACACCTAGGATTTAGACAGAGACAGATCTTCCTAAAGGCATTTGACCACATTGGCACCTGACTGGACAACTCATTAGATTTAGTCATCTGCTGATCAAGTAGACCAATCACAATGAGCCAGCAGGAGAAGAGTGGCCAATCAGAGAGCAGCAAGAGTAAAATGGTTCAACAGTTCACTATTGTGTTTTTGCATCTAAGGAACCAGTGATGGGCAATAAGAAAATAAAAGATGTCAATGTATGCCTAATAAGCTAAAGCTGAAAATACACACATTACAATACACTTAAATATAGTATTATTTAAGTAATCTAATTCACTTTTAAAATCTCATTTAGATTTCATAAAAACATATATAATGTTTTTAGTAATGTGTAATACAGTTCTCTTTCTGATAGGTCATTCATTTATACAGATTTTAAAAGAGCCATGTGGATACATTTTTGTTACTTTCACCATACCAAATTTGATAATTGTGCTGTAATGATAATAGTTTACAACTGTGACACACACTACAATTAATACAAACATATGCGTGTGTGTAATAGAATTTATAAATTGACTTTTCCACATGAGACTGAGTTGCACTGTTTGGGAGACTGGTCCCAAATGAGATTGACCTGAAATGCCACTTTAATTATGGATATATCTGGAAATAAACATTATTTAAATAGCATTCCTGCTGGCATGATTTGTTTCTGATGGCTCTTCCCAGCTGCCAGGATGCGGTCACTTTGTCCCCAGTTATTCTTAGGACAAACATGGCTGGCTTAGACTCTGGACATTTTAGGTAGAAAAATGCTCTAGCCACTTGTTATCAACTGCAGTGTTGTTTTGCCCTTAATACGAGACATCTTGATACTTTAACTGAACATTCTGGGCATTTCTGACTGTTTTTTGAAGACAGCTGCCCACACAAATTCACAACAATAAACACTGTTTTGCTATAATAAAAGAATGGGCTGTAATAACATAGGGGAACTTGTAATATATGGGTGTTTGTTTAAGTGTAACAGCTTCATAAAATGTGTGAAAACATCATGCTATCATCTCTGAAATAATAATGTAAGCTATTAGTAAGAATTACATGCAAGGGTTGGCTACTTATCAGCAGGTAATGCCTACGATAAAAGGAAATTTGGATTAATGTAATCCTGTAACATAAAACAGCTTGGCCTATGATTTCTAGGAAAATATGTACCGGTACTTTGTTTTCATGGGATTTTACTGCACCAGTCAAAACTGCTCATTAGTACCGAGTAATAGTCAACCATGTTTTCAGGAAAGGCAATGCAAAGATTAGTGTATAAATAATTCAAACACTGCAGAACTACGTAAGCATTGCTAGACTTCTGTCAAGGCAATGGTTCTATGTCACAATAGTAAAAAAACATGGGTCACCTGAATCGCTCCTCTTGCAGTGCTTGCATGATAACCGTATAGTCCCTCTGATAGTGTGACTTAAGACATTCCAGATGCTCCTCTAGTCTAGCCTGACTCTCTCTCAACTCCTGCACCTCCTGTAGCAGCATGTCGAAACCCAAACTTTGACTCCTCTCCAGCGTGTTGCCTTTGGAACTGGGGGGACCACCTGGCGCCCCTGTTGTACTGTTGGCCCCTGCCGATCCCGATGTTGCGCTCGAACAATCATCTTCACTACCATATTTGAGGGACTACACTGAAAATGGTGCCCTAAAGATCGTCCACCAACTACAGCCACTGCCTCTTCCACTGTGGAGTCATCCAGAGAGTCTTTTAGCGAAGGGATGTTGTCCGCACTTCCGAATTTGTTGCGAATGAGGGATGCAATCTCTCTTGGTTTGGAGACGACAGCGCCAGCGGCAGAGTGAGTAGCCTGGGAGAAACTGGACAGTCCTCCCTTGACGCTGTCCACCACTCCTTCACTGAACCCGGTCACTTTGGCCCCTACGTCCTTCAGGCCCTGGTGCATGTCCCGCAGGACATCCTTGGGCTGGCGTGGGATGCCGTTGTGCTCTACCTCACGCAGTTTTCGGTGGTAGTGCTCCAGTTTGCGCTGTAGCTGCTGTATGGTCTGTGCCGACTTCTGGTTCTTCTTTTCAAAAACCTTATGAGAGGAAGTAAACAAAAAAGCCATTAACATAAGATTTTATGAAAAACAATGAAAATGTACTCTAAACTTGAAGTTGAAAAACTGTTAATTAACCCTCTAAAGCCCAAACCATTAAATAATTGACAGCAAATTCAAATTCTTTGAAATTGGAGCCTTTATTGGTCCCTTTGAAAAAAAAAAAAAAAAAAAAATTCAAATGTAATTTTCCATATATGAGTTTCAATTTGTATCATATTTGATACATCAGGTCATAATGCTCAAAGATTCGTTTTTCCTCAACAAGTAAAAATGTAATAAAACACAAATAAATTCAACAAATTTGTAATTCCAAACATAAAAAGTTGTACCATAATGCAGAAATGAGAAATCTACCAATGGAACTGGCTGGGTGGAAGTCTGGAAAACATAACATTTCAGTTATTTTTACTCATTTTGCGGTTCACAACCTTTTATTTTGCGGTAGGTTTGAAAACAGTTTCTGTCCTTGTTCAGGCAAAGATGCACATTTCTGACAGTACACATGGGTAAAGTGGCCTGTGCAGTGCTTGCATCTCTGTCGGATTACCCATGTTGGGAAATGATCCAGGCCATCCTTTCTCACATCGAGGGACACCTCAGTTTTTTTTCCTCTTCTGGGGAGGGGTTGGCATTGCTTCTGGAGAGGACAGTGGTCTTCCATACTTTTTGACCTTTCGCGCTTGTGAGGCTAGTGCAAACAGAACCCTGAAACCTTCGCAGGGGTTTCTGTAGGTCTCTTCTGTAGGTCTCTTCTGTAGGTCTCTTCTGTAGGTCTCTTCTGTAGGTCTCTTCTGTAGGTCTCTTCTGTAGCGGATCCATGCATTGATTACTGTCACTGTAACAGTGTGCCATCAAATGTAAATGTACCATCTTCGGAATCTGCAGCTGAACTTGTACAGTGCAGAGAGCATATCAAGAAGGTCAACACCTCACATGAACCTGTTATATGTGTCAACTATCTCAAGTCTGGGAACCATTATGTAGGCTTTGGCTTTCAGATCCCAATGCCTCACATTATCCATTGGTTCAACACCAACAAAAGAAGAGAGCAGGTTCACAACTTTGTTGTCATACCATCTCAGGATGATGTTATCATCCTGGTTTACTCCGAAGTGCATGTACATACCCAGAATTTGAGCGATTTCTTGAGCATTTGTGTATACTGACTTTCCATTTTTCTGCACACTGAACAAGTTTGTTTCTTCTGCAATTTCCTGTAGCATTTCATCAGTCACAAAATCTTTAAAATACATATATGGTGTCCAGTCAAGCCTATCTTCAGAGTCTTCCTCAACACATTCGACAAACTCAACAGATGGAGGTTCAAACTGCTTTCTTTTCCAATGATACACTTTCCTTTTCTCTTTACCCCTTGCCGACCGCTTTAGTGTTGTGTCTTTTGGTTTTGTTGTGTCCTCTTCTGGGACTTCTGGACTTTCATCATCAACACTGCTATCTGGGTTTTCCTCTTCCTCATCATCACTGCTACCTGGGGTTTCCCCAGTAGGAGTCCATTCCTCCTCCTCATCATCTTCTCCTAGCTGCTCCATGTCACTTGAATTCCGATCTATGAACATTTTCAGAGCATCTTCATTACTGTATTTTCTTGCAATCTAAAACATACATGCACACAAAAACAGATTTTGATTTTATTTGAATTGGTCAGTTTTTAGTGCAGTAAGCAGTAAGCAAAAGAAAGTCACAAGCAATCGTATCGTGGCAACACCGAACTAGTCATCAATAATCATGATAGAGTAAGTTACATATATTTTTTTTTACTCTAACTGTACCAAATTATGTAATTTAAAAAATAAAAAGACTTTATGTTGTTTGATGTTATACTATATAATGCATAAAATACAATAAAATGACAATTGACTGATTTAGAGTTACATGACCTTATATACCTGCTGTATCAAATTTGATACATCATTTTCAACACGGTTTTCCAAAAACATAGATTCTAAAATTTTTTGTATTTTCACATTGCATCAACCCAGTAACTGTTCCTATTAATGTTTCAGTAAAAAAAATAATGTTTGTCTTACCTTAACCTTTTCAAACTTGGCAAAGTTCTTCTTCAAAAAACACCTGTGTCAAATTCCTGAATCATGCTTATCTTGCTGTGTCACTGGAAGGCCCTCCGAATGAATAAATTATTACCCCCTGTTGGATTATCTGTGCACTGCATTTAACTGATTGTATACATCAGGTTTTTCAGGAAAAAAATATCACACTGCTACAGTAGAGGGCTGAAAAACTCATGTATCGAATATGATACGTTTGGCGTTATATACAACCACTACATAGAAAAGGTAATGGAGATGGCAATTACCAGCGACCACTAGTGAAAAATACTTAATATTCTCATATTGTGATTGCATTAAAATATTGACTATTGATTCTCCTCCATGGGTAATTTCTGCAATGAACTGTGCAACATGTTCACATAAAAGTTAAATTGAAATTGTTTATCCCTCCTTTCAAATTTAAATTTTATGTGATGATGTAGATGTAATGTCCTTGCTAACGCTCCACTGGGTTTTGTATGTTTCGTTGTCCACTATGTTCTTTTTTATTGTTCTAACTAATTGCCCCTGGAGGGTTTAATGTGAATCTGAAGTAAAGGCATACATAAATTATCATACTATAATAAAAATAATACTGATAAAAATAGTGAAATTTCCTTGTACCTGCTTGATGCGTGAGCTCTGTTGCTTGTCCGCATTGTTGGCCAGCTTGAGGTACTCCGCCACATTGTCATCTCGAGCAGTTTGTTCGATTTTGATCTGCTCCGTGAGTTTGAGGATCTTCTGCTGCAGTTGGGCGATGGCCTGCTTGGTGCGCTGAGGGTCTGGGGTGCCATCGTCTGCCCCAGGATAGGAACCATCTGCCCCACAGGACACGGCCAGCGGAGTCTGAGAGAGGGCACTGACCTCCAGGCGGTCAATCTGAACAGACAAGAAGCAGAAAGGTGTTAGTTAGACTAGTAATTGTAACTTTTAATAATAAATAAAAATATTTGGATGTTCAAGTGCAGATGTTATTGGACATGATAATCACAAATGTTGATATTGCTACTAAAATAGAAAGCATAAATGGTAAAACATAAATACTTAATTACGGTGTAAAAGAATCTGAAAACACTGCTCTAAAACTTGCCTAAAACAGAAATCAGGTCAAAAGTAAAAAGGAGGGAAATGAAGAAAAAGGAAGAAAAATGTGAGTGGCACAGCACATGAAAGTATTTTTGCTGACTATCAGAAATCAGACGTTTGCGTGTGTGTCACCCAAAAAAGGGGTAAAAATCAGACAATGGGTAACTTCTGGTCATTATTAAAAGAGGAAGCTAGTATATGAAAAAATTGTGAGGAAAGTGAATCTTAACTGAAGAAAGTGATTCTTAACCAAAGAAACAAAATTGGAAACAGTAAAAGGCTGTGTCAGATTTTTGAGTTATGTTTGCTTCTAGGGGAAGTATGAACTATGACTTGTTAGACACAACTGACAACTGTTGTTTTTTTTTTTTTTACTTCAAATGCATTGTTCTTTGCACTTTAAACTGAGCTGCTTGAATGAGAAAATTACCTCACTTTCAGACCAATAAAATATATCTTATCTTACATTAATAAATGTCTTATCTTAATTTGTGTTAGGATGTGATAAAAATGGCTGATTGAGATAACAGAACAAAATGTAATAATTGAACAAATCAGACAGAAACTAGATGGTAATGACTACTTTGTTAGTTATAATGACTAATTTCAGTTCACCAACCCAAAGCTCTAGGCATAAAGCAGAGGAAATGTGTCATCCATAATACCATTCATAATAATGCCAGTCAAACAACTCCAGTTGGAGCCGAGTGTATTGCCACACCATAAAGGGTCAAAACCAAATGTACCTGGCTCACCTGCTGCTGCGTGCGCAACTCATGACTAATCCCCAAGAGCCAGACAACAGCGGCTTTTACGCATGGATCACAATACGCACAGATGCATTAGGCTATAGCACATTTATTAAGCAATTTAACACACAAAACTGCAATAAAAAACGCTTAAACTCCCATACCTTGTTATTAGTTAAACGAAGAAGCTGTTCCCAGTGCATTGTCTCCAAAGTAATCCAAACTCGTATTTTTTCATCTGTAATTCCTTAACATTAAGACAAAATACTTGGAAGTGTCCTAGATGCTGCTCTTCTAGCTCCTTCTGTGAGCTTTCCCTGAATAGTAACTGAGAGGAGGACTGACGCTCACCGGGTGTTGTTGTGAAAGTTGAAGCGTACCTGAAACTGAAGACGAGCGGCACTCCGAAACCACGCCCCCTTTCCACATAAGCCCCGCCCACCGGAGCAAAGGGTGACATCATCCTTTTACAAAGCTTTACACTGAGAGCTGAAATAGCGCCACAGTCACTGCTTTTACTGTATGTGACAGGCAGACATTCACTGACAGTGAGTGGGACATAGTTATGCTTTTAATTGTAAGGGCTCCATGCCACGACTTTGACTAATAGAGACTTGTTAGTGCAGCTGTTGAGGTAGTTATTGACAGGGTTTGCAGGAATTGTAGCCTACTTAATCCTAATTTACTGAGGATATGTCTATTGTTGAATAAATACAAATGAATGAATTAAATTTTATTTACAAATAATTTATTTCATCTAATAGGTACATAATTTATTGTCCTCATAAGTAAATTGTTTGTTGTAAGTTTGTTAAAATGAACCCTCAATCCTGAAAATAAGTTGATTATAAACAAAAGGTAAAATCATATTTTACTATTAGTGTAGCCTACTGATAAGTGGAACATATTAGTAATGATTGGCTCAGTTTACATAGTTTTAAATTACGATACAGGACCCTGTGGGAGTAATGAAAGTAAATATTAATCACTATTCAGATTTGTGGCTTGAGGGCAGAAAGGGAGTTCCAGCCAGCTGAAAGGTGTAATGGCCCTGAAAAACCAGTCCAACATCCAACTCCCACTTTAGTGTCAAACAATGAACACAAATGCTATGGGAGGAGAACACAGCTACAATTTCTTAGTAAACCAACATGTAATACTTCATTCAAGTTAAACCGGATTAACAAACAGTAGAAATATGACTAGTTTTAGCAACAACAATAACAGTGTTATCAGCAGGAGTCGTGGTGGAAATAGGTGTAGTTGTAAAAAAGAGCAAAAAGATATGGTAGCGTTAGTGCTAAAGCAGTAGTAATTTGCATTTACTCAATGTTTGCCTCCAATGTTTTGTAATAAAATTTTACTTGGACAAATAGACAAATATGAGTTGCAAATTTACAGATGATACAGATAAGTGAAAGGTACTTTTAATTGAGTACAACAATGCGTATAAGTAGAGTGTACCTAGGAGGCACCAAAACAAATGTATGAGCACATTGTAATCATTCATAAATCCGCTTTGGCCGGTCAAGCAGATCAAATGATGAAAGAACAAGAATAGCCTGTTGAGCTGCCACAGTTAGGGACTTGGGGTTTCACCCACCACCTGGTCCCTTCTCAGTCTTTAAATAAAGCTGATTTACATGTTTATATATAGAAATAGAATTTCATAAACTCATAGTTTTAAAATAAAATCACATCAATCATTTTTCATGTTTAATCAGCTTTTTTTTGCAACTTGTATATTCTCTATTTAAATGTTCATATCTTCAACAACATTCACAGTGACACCCATATTTTCATAATTTGCCCATCTCTATTTAGATGTAACAGCAATATAGTATAAAACACTACAAATGAGACTCTGGCATTACATTCCGGGGCTTTCTACTGTCTCATAGATGACTTAATTATCTGACAGGCCTTTGACTGGAGATAGGACGATGGGGCAGAGTACATGTGAAATGAATGGGGTGAATCGGATAGAGACACCAGATATGAGGCCCATTGACCTGTTCTGATAGTGCCCCACATCACACCCTTTTATTGGACCACACGTCAGCAGAAAGTGTTTTGTTTATGTAAAGGACTGGAGTTTAGTCAGCTGGGGACTTTTATGTTTGTCCGTGAATAACCCACAGTAAGAATCACAGTCAAATAAGAAGGATTGGCCAGCTAATTGTGTGTGCAGTTCATTGTGTACAGTATTACTGCAGTGCAATAAAAAGTAAACATATACTTTCTAAAGTAAAGTTGGAAAAAACTTTTATTTTGTCTTATTAAAAACTAATACCCCAGCCCTTGGGACAATGGATGGAAATTAGCTATAAATTGGCTATAATCCGGTGTTTACATTCATGTTGTATCATGTCTGTTCATTCATTAGCATGCATTTTGTCCCACTCAAATAAATGAATACATAAATAATGTAATCAGTTAATTTATCAAAAAATACGCCTAAATTTGACCCTCCAAAGTCTGGACTCTGCTCCAAACCCCATACTGAGGATTGGCTGTGGACATCTCAATTAAAAAAACCCAAGAATATCATTGACAATTAGAAATGACTGAATTTCAATTGAGTAAATTTTGATTAACTGCACAGCCCTTCTTTCACTAAATAATCATTACTGTCACTGTGAGTATCAGTACTCTTCATACTACCAAAGCTTCATCAAAAGTTTCAACCCACTTTCTGACTGTGACATTAGGGGGGGACATATGTGAGGACTACAGGTATTTGATCTATAGGACAGAGTGCCACAGGACAGAGGTCTGAGCAGAACCTGTTTTCTGTTGGAGATAAACAAATCAGTTTAATCACTGCACCTCATTACACTGAAAAGCAATCCATTTTGTCACCACACAATTCTGCTCAGTTGACTGTAACTAAAAGAAAACTAAACAACTAAAAGTAAGGCTGCCACTAATGCTTATTTTAGTAGTTGACACGTCAGCAGTTATTCTTTTGATTAGTCAGAGTATTATTTTTGTAATAGACTGAGATGATTTAATTTAAATATTTATAAATAATGTGTATAATTTATGAAAATCCTTTTTTTTTTTTTTTCTTTATTTTAATATTTCCATTCTGATTTGATAATGCTGCTGTTTTTGTTATAACGTCTTTTAGCAAGTGTTTTAGAGTCTCTATAGCTCAGATAATGATTAAGAATTAAAAAATGCATAGAAATAGTTAGAACAACAAAAATTCTACACCCTATACCACCATGGCCCCTGCTTGTGTAACCAGAACAATCTATTTAGCTGTGAATAGGCTCAAGCAGGACTTAGCTCGGACCTAAGACTTAGGCCTGGGAACAGAACAGTCCATGGACCAGCCTTACCTAAACTGTCACAGCCATATGTCCCACACAAACAAGCATTTAGAACGCATTAGCACCATAATGTAGTTAGATATGCATCACACATAATTAGATACAGCTAACAGGGACGCCTTGTATGCTCCACTCTAACTCTTTCACTTCTAGTCAAAACATATGTCCCAAATACCAGCTTTCTCAATGTGACCACAAATGCAGGCATAAGGTCATGAGAAATATTGTCTTGGTCCACTTTTTATAACAATGTTGTGCTGCGGCTTCTTTTACTGTATCAGTTTGTATCAGTTCTGAATAAAAATAAAAACTCTGCCTCTACATATTATTGTCATTTTTTACAAGTGACTGGGACAAGGGAATACATATTAGAGCAGTATGTACTTAAGAGAAAGAATATGTACCACTTCAACAAAAGAAGCGATATGGTATAAGCCCACGTTGCAGCTCAAGTTCAAAACCAGTGTAACTCTAGTTTTAGTTAACAGAGATACTCCAGCTTTCTCCTTTGTCAGTGATGGATATCCACTGTCAAACCAGGTCAGGCCAACTGCAATCTGAACCTTTCACTTCTGCTTACTGGTTAAAGATGCATAAATTTTGCAAAAATAACCCTGATAATTTTGTATGTTGAGCTTTTGCTTGATATGTTGCCATAACTCAAAATCCTCACTCATAAGTTCAGCTTTGGTTATTTTGAATATAAACATTTCTTTGTGCAAGGCAAAGTTCTGTTATGGTCAGGATTAACTTCAGATTTGTGTTGAAACAGTAGAGAATACCAGTCACGGTCACTTGTAGACCTGCAAGCACATAGTTACTATATGTCTGCTCAATACAGCTGAGTGTCTGTGGCTTCCAGTCTGTCATCTTGGGTTTCCACTGAGGAGCAGGTTCACGTGCCAGGATGCAAATGAGACACGATTCAGACACTAACTTCATGTTTCGTTCTAAGAAGGCTTTTGCATTGTCCCTGGAGCTCCTCCTGTTACAATCTTCTCTGAACAATGGAAAACAGGGACAGGTTTGCTGCAGTTCAATCTTGATAAAACCTGTAAATTGTCATTGACTCAGAGGAGAGGATCGTTGCTGTATACACTCATCTTGTAATGCAAAATGTAATAAAGTATGTATTGGCTGGAGGGATAGCATAACATCTACAATATGGTAACGTTATACAACACATTTTTTCATGCGCCTCAGACAATTGTATAATCATGTAAATCAACACAAACCAGACCAAAGCTAGTGAAATATGCCAATATATCAAACATGCAAATAAAAATGACTTGATGAGTACAGTGTGGTGTGTACAGTACATGATGCCTGTCATTAGTGTCTGAAAGAAGAGCATGTTTATGTAAGTAGACTGACAGCACAGCAACGCAAATATTGTGAGCTGACTGCGTAAATATATGGGAGAAAAACTGTAGATATTAGAGGTGGGCTAATTTATCTAGCATTTTTCCTTGAGCCAGATCACGATTTTATCAGGACTCATATAAAATTTATGCTGCCATGAAGAGGTAACTAAAGCTATCTCTTCTTCTCTCGTCTTCAGGAAGTGCACACTTAATTACAGCTGGTTAAATCCATCAGTCACTCACTCAAAATATTGCTAAGGCTGACCAATATGTGTGGGGGCTTTGGGTGACCAGATTTTCAAAATTAAAAACAGACACACATAGGTTGGTAAAAATAAACGAAAATAGCGGGTAGCGTTGTCCATTCTCGACTCATGTGGATCAATATGTAATCTGAGGGACTTCTGTTGGTATATTTTGCCTTATGCTCATTGTCTCGAACAGTTTTCTGTATTTTAACAAATGATAATATGTTGCTCCCTTTACTGTTGGCAGGGATCAGATTGGTCAAAAATAGGGACATTACTTGAATAAAACAATTCAATGATTTTGGTTTCTACTGTGATAGGGGATACAGGGCTCAAAACTGGGACTGTTCCAGATAAATAGGGACGTCTGGTCACCCTAATAGAGCTGCATCATGATATGGCAATTTTATCAAATCATCACATCGCCACAGGAGTGAGATCACAGTTCAGTTTTTATCATCATATTGCACAGCCTTAATAGATATTCTTAATATAACAGGCTTTAGTTAATGTTTCACTTTATTAGAGACTCATTACCACACCGAAAACATGTTTATACCTGTTAGTAAAGATGCGCACTTGGACAGGATGGGAAGAACAAACAAGAAGAAACACAACAAATTTTGACAGCTAATGACCAGTTTGATACTATGCAATGTCTGAGTCAGAGAACAGTAACCCACCACTTGGATATTACTCTAGCCTTCAATTTGCCATGTAACAAGTTGAAGCGCATATGAAATACAGAGAAATAAGAATAATAAGTATTACTGAGTATTATTGCCTGCACGCATAATACATGTAGTAATACTAGTACATAGAACGGTAACTGGGACAATGAGGGATAAATGCATTTTGCAGCATATTATTACAAAGAAAATACTAGCCATGTTTCCTATAAACATGTATTGTTCATAGTGCATTAGGATAAGTCCTAATTAGACCAAAAGTAGAGTGAGAGTTGTGTCCAGTTTTCAAGAGTTACCACGCTATTTATATTCTATTATAATGCTATTACAGTGCTGTAAATTTAAGTGCTTGCTTAAAGTGTTCTATTTGTTGTAGTATCAGTTATTAGTAGTACAAGTACTTTTTAACAGATATACAGTGTGTAAATGTAATTTCAAAACTCACAGTAGAAGAAGGAGAGGTATCAGGAGTCACAAAATTTAGGATGACCTCCATGGCAGGTAAACGTATGTGTATGTATCTTCAGTTCATCCTTTTCTGTTCATTAGATGATGTTGAGATGTTGAAAAAAAAGAGGGGACCACTGGTTCTCTGCTCTTCAAGTCACCTTTCCAAAACACCAAACTTCAACTTGCCAAAAAGGAAGTCGTCATTCAGGAATATTGCAGTCATAAATGAAAAATCAGCCAATAAATCATGCCAACTGAAGTCCAAACTGCAAAGTCTGCTGGTATTAGCCATTCCTCCAACTACATTTGAATGCTAACACTTGCTTAACATAACAAGAGCCTATATAGTTTTGAAGCCAGTCTGTGGAGCTAGAGATGATGGAGGTTTTGGGGAGTTCGGGTAAGCCACATGACGTGTCCTTAGTCGGAAGGATGAAGGTTTAAAAGACTTTGGTGTGAAGTTAAAAGTGTCCAATGGGCATGAAATCCGCAGAGGAAGAGGAGGCAGAGACCTGAAGGACGGATGTGAATCGACAAGGGAAAAAAGCAGACCACCAGAAGCCTTCAGAGAGGCAGGGGGAGGGAGCAGACTGAAGGGAGGGGGATTGTTTCAATTCAACTTTCAACAGTAGTTTGCAAAGATTTTGCACACAGTATGATTTATTTAATGGGTTAATTTAGGCTTAAACCTAGTCTGACTGAGCCAATACATAATCAACACGTAATTTGAAGAAAGTACCAAGAAATACCCATCCAAGTTTGCTCAGCACACAACATGAGGCCAACTGAAAGAAAAGTAAAACTATCAAGTTCCTTTTGTAGAAATTACAGACAACGAGACATTGTGTAGTTTTGAATCATGAAAGACAAACCAGACTAAATATGTTTTTGTAAGTGACACCTTTTTTGTATTAGGAGGAAACAGGTTTCTGTGGAAAAAATAGATTACACAGTCATATGAGGCCTACAAATCTGCTGTTGCATATAAGAGCGCACATGACTTCCCTTTTAGAGACGAAAGCTAAACTGCTTTAGTAGTAATCCTTTTGCAATTTACAAACTAGCATTGAGGAGCATATATTCAGTCAGTGCAATTAGGCATATATCCTTAAGCTTATGGGTATGTCCACAGAATTTACATAAAGTAAATGCAGCTATACTGTTATTTTGAGTACATATTACATACCCAGATTAAAGCTAAAGTTTTAATAGTATTCCTTTTCATATTGTGGCAAAATCACTAAAGTCTAAACAGGTTTCCAAATATTTTACACTGTAGTAGAGGAAGTCTGGAGGTTAAAGGTCTACTGTTGAAGAGCAGAGGAAGGAGGAGAATGGAGAGTGAATACAGGCTTTAATGAGCACAGAGGGGGTTAGGGGCCACAGCAAGAGAGAGGGAGGATTTAGGGAAAAGGCTGATTACATAAGAAAACCACACTGCTCAAAGTTTGTATGGGACTCAATTTGGGTCTATATTAAATGTATACTTAATGTACAAAATACGTTTATTTATTCAAAGTAGATAGAAACATTTTACGAAACAATAACAAGAGTTGCAACATCAGTGGTAAAATATAATTGACACTTTCTATACTTATAAAAATTGATAAAAGGACTCATTCATATAACAATAAATATAGTCATGTGACTTATTGTTATTATGTGACGGTGAGTCTAGCAAGTTCTCTAGTAAAGGCATGACATTCCTCCTCGACTGAGTCAGCCAGTGCCTGTAGATACTGTCCCAGTGCCCCTGCGGCTGACTTCCAGCAGCTTCTGTCACTTGGCTCTCTGTGACTCAGGACGTACCAGGCTGTGCACATTTGGAGGGTTAACTTACACATACCACAGACAACAGAATGGCTCCACAAAGCTAAATACACTATGGGGGTGGTTCTGCATGCTCCCTCAGGACACTGATGAACTGAGACAAGAGAATGGAAAAATACAGGCATTACAGGCACTACCAGTCAGTTAAATTTATTTAAAATATCAATGACTTAACTGTCTTTAAACTGATTAAATATTCTATAATCATTGTCTTTTGCATTGTAGTTTAACAGATAGTGTATACTACAACATATTTTGTACTATATACTAACTAGAAGCAAGCAACAGTAGTCATATTGATGGTAATTGCTGTACAGTATTGTTAGAGCTGTAGATACAACATTAGTACTACTAGTGTCCAGCATCACAGCAGCAATAGTACTACAACTCTTCATTGACAGCAACAAAGTGTTTGTTTTGCTTTCAGCTCACTCTTTTTAATGACCACATGGCTTTGTACGCTCACCTGCTTACATTACACACATTTGTTTAAGACACAAATAAAAAATACACCACATAACACAGGCATTAAAAACATGAAAGAGGGTTACAGACGATGCCATAAATGCCCTTAAAACTCTTGAGTGATCAAAGCAGAAAGACTCGGGGAGACAGCGGGAACAGACAGTGCTAATACAATGATGGTTTGCTCTCACATTGACTAAATTGGTACAGTACAGTATAATAAGTTGCACAAAAGTAGCTGAGTGGACCTTAGTGTTTACTTAAAATAATATGCCTACACATTTTTTACTAATTTTTACACATTTTTACTAATTTTCTTTTCTCAGTACATATTTTAAATCACGACTGTTGACAAATATGTTTTCATTTGGTTTTGTAACTCTCCATTCTTATTTTTGCTAGCACAATGGCCTTACTGATGGACTGAGGCATGTGGGAGAGATGGAGATTTGTGTTAAGGTTTTTCTTTTGCAGTAGCAGAAGACACTAGCAGCAGGAGATTACTCATTGTCATTCAGGAGAACAGAGTGTGGAGTGAAACTAGGGTCAGAAAAACTACCTGGAATAACACAGAATAGACATGCACATTCTGAACATAAATCACTATCACATAATGATGAATAAATAATGACCCATTGGCTTGGATATTCTAAGAAACAGTTGCTTCATTTATGTCCAATGACTCTATAAGCTCTCAGCATTTTTTTAAACTATGTCTAAAAGTTACTTAATCAAATACTGTATCTGAGTATTCTGTATGTGGTTAATCATTGTATTTCAAAATATATAAGACATATTTCATTTTATGACTTTACGTGTCCAATTTACGTAGTTCTATTATAAAGCATAAGTCAACAAATAAATTCTGACAAAATGTGTGACAAATAACTCCTGGAGCATTCATGTTTGAGATTGAAAAAGAACTGATACACTACAACAAGAATACCAAGAATTTCAAAATATGTTTGTAAAGGAACAGGATTTTTTCTAGAAAAAGAAAGGATATTTTGTTCTTTACAGAGGGCATTCTATTAACTAAATAACTCTTTACAGTTTGATAATCATGCCAACTCAAATTAGTTTGACTTTTTATTTATTTGGATTATTTTGAGTTATTTTCATTTGATTATGTCCCAAAAACATTAAAGACTAGTGGCCTAAAGTGTAATCCACATGCTGACTGTGATGGTCTGTAGTGGGGCACGAGAGGTTATGTAAAAGAGGCTCTACAGCTTCATCTGCACTGACAGAAAACAGCAATGGCATGGGTTTTTTGGGGGGGTTTTTTTGTTTGTTTTTTTTTACAATACATTCCCCATAAAAAGAAAAAGTGTACGCATCACTATATAAACTATGAAACCATTAGATTTTAAAAACAGCGGGCAACTTCATAAACTGTATACTGAGATCCATTTGTGAGGTCAAAAGAGCGTGAAACTACAGGGTTCACTCTAGTGTTGGCATCCAAAAGAGCCAACCAGGAAGGAAAACAAACAAACATGTGGCCAAAAACAAGCTTGCACTCTTCGTTCACTTCTCACTTCCTGTCTGGGTTAAGAGGAGATAATAATAAATTACGTCAATCAGAAGAGGAAGTACACGGGGTATTTTCTAGAAGGAGCGAAACCTTGGAGATCTACGGTTAAGGGTAGAACATAGATGTTAACTATGCATTTACAGTAAAATCTTCAGAAACATACACGATACAGAAATTAGTTTTTGAGTAATGACAAGTTTCTCAATTTTTTACTTTCTGATTTTCAGTTGCTGTTATTAATTATAAAAAGCCAAAACTATCTTAAAAATGCTATATATAGTGTCATATTTAGTCTGTAAATCAATTATTGCGGCTGTTATGTGTTGGAGAAATACATGTTGTAATTATGCTATACACAACAGGAAAGACACAGGCCTGAAGATGGTTTAATTGAAAGCTATACAAAATAAAAGTGAATGTTCATTTGCCACTGTATCAGGTCTTCAATAATGTGTCTCCAGGTTTACCACTAGGGGGTGATGGAGGACAACTCATATCTTCAATGGGTTGATTTCTACCACCTATATTTCTACAAATGTGTACAGAAGGGATGATTTGAGATAAAAGAAAACATGACAACACAGTGGCTGCAGGGTTGAATCATGTGGTTACATTAGTCAAACAGGATTTTGTGCAGATAAATAGGTGACGTTACTCTCAGCTTTAGCCATGAGTAATGCTAGTCACATTTTGGGGAAACAAAGCAAAAAGCACTATGCCGTAATCGCTCCACTACAATCTTGAATCCCTCCATAAGAAAGGACCAATCAATTTAACTTCTTAATAGATGGGTTAACTCATTATAATATATCTAATTAGTTGTGTAGAGATAATGTAGTGGCACTTCCCAAGTGGTTAAAATCAGATTTGAATGCACTATGTCTTGTGTGTCGTGCATAAGTGGGTCAATGGAGTAGAGCTGACAGAGCCCTGTGCTGCGATCTATGGCTTTATACATAATTCATCAAAATGGCACCAATGATATAGACAGAGCAGGGAGTGGCAGGAGGAGACAGACACTGTGTGCCCTATCTACCATTAGCTCACTCCAATTTCCCTTTGAAAACAGTGCACTGCTTAGAGATACAGTCTGTTATTTTAGGAAGAGCACACAGTGGTGAGTTCCCACAAAGCAGGTGATAGCAAAGATATCCAAGTTTATTAAACTTCTTGGCTTAGTCAGTATAAAAGATGTGACCCAAAAAACTGTTGGGATCCAGCAAGGGCTGCGGTTTAGAAACTTTTGACTTATGTATACCACAGAAAACATGCTGTTTTACGAAAATGTGGTCTATATACCAAGACACAAACTAAGTAATCAAACAAAATCAAACCAAGGCCATTCAAAGAGCACATCAGATCTAATGTAACAGGTCTTTAAAGTAATTATAGAGATAAACCTGGTGACTATGAAGACTAAAACTTAGCCAGGCTGTAACCAAAAGTTACCCATGTGCCTTGATCTACAGTTGTACACAAGCCATGTTTGTTAGTAGTTGATTTTTTGGTTGGGACAGAGCCCGTTAATGAACAAATATTGCCCCACATTCGCTCTCACAAACTCAAGCATGCACCAGTGTACAAAAGAACAGGAGGCAAGGTGTCTTAAATGTCTTGCCCAATGAGGACACAATGAGTTTGCACTAGAGCCACTGCCACTTCACTGCGGCACCTGGCATTCCCAAAGGTCTGCCATTCAAGTACTAACCAGGCCAAACCCTGCTTAGCTTCCGAGGTCAGACGAGATTTGGTTTCCTCAAGGTGGTATGGTCAGGACTAGTAGAAATCCAGGACTAAATAAGTGTGAAAAACATTTAACTCAATACGCTCTGGTCTATCAATAATAATATCTCTTCTAAACTAGAAATAAATCAATATCAAACAAAGACTAATCCTGGACTACACAAGACTGAACAAAAGGTGGACTAAAGCTGGACCTAAACCACAACTTGAATTATCCAATTACAAAATGAGAGAGCCTGTCCTGCACATAAGTGACCAAGTGAACCCGCCTCACAGTTTGAGGACCACTGGAGGACAGGGACACACACTGTATTTGGGTCAAGGTCAGTTGGTATGTCCTCTATGACCAGTGAATGAAGCAATCCAGCTGAGAAAACAGGCTGGACATGCATGTGCACTGTAATGTTCCTCTTTCACAAACACGCACTCTTTGGCCCAGAAAGGAAGAAGGACCAGCTGCAGCCCAAAAATAAATACACAATAGATGAGCCATAATGAGTCACTGCTGACATGTACACAATCTAACACACATGACCTTGCACCCCAATAATAAACCCCGGAAATCTAATCTTTTAATCACAGAATTAAATCTACTCTAAAACAACATCATAAAAACAATATTGTTGAATGCCACATAAATAGATACATTTAACCATTAAGGATTATGATTCCCCTTTCCTTATGCCTCCTGAGGTGAATACATATTGATTTTGTGTACATTTTTAAATGGATGGATTGTTGGCTGTCCTCTGTGCCTTGATGAATTAGGAAAATGACTGAAGCCAGAAAAATGTAATTAAAAAAAGACAGGGAGCAGTGAGCACTGGTTTACACATATATGACTGTTGCTTCTATCAAAAGTATCTCGATTAGAAAAGAGGGAATTCACTTTGTCCTTGGACTAAGAAGTTTGAAAGTCACATTAAGTTAATAGTCTCTGCATGACAAATAGTTCAAGCAATTTAGCAATCATAAACTTGGATCAGTGTGAGCTCAGAGCAAGCTGCTCAATAAACACCATTCTAATGCCATACTAATGCTATTGGGCAATGAACTTGTGAAGACAGGTGTCTAATAATAGCACTGCACAGGGACAGACAGAAGACACCAGGCCTCCCATTCAGACCTAGATAATGAAATGCTATAAAACAATCAGAGAGGAAAGCATTATTTCAGTGCTATTGGCTCTGCTTCCTCTGCTCCTCTCATTCGTCCACACAGTGATCACACCTGTATGTTCAAAGCATTCCTTCATTGAGTCCATATTATCAATGTGATGACAGCCTTTCACACCATCACATCCGGCTTGGTGGTTTCACACAAAACATTTAAGTGTGTTGATTGCACAATCAACTGGTGCTGCAAAAATAATCAGGGCGTTGGCCTAGATAGATAATCTCATATGGATATTCAGTCCATTAATTAAACAGGCTGGGGCTTCACTTCAAAGACACAACCATCAGAGGTCATAAAAACAGATGCTACTTAAATGTGTTAGTCTGCAGACAATATCTCAAGGCTAAGCTCTCTTTGAAGCTGGAGCCCCACTGTGGTGTGTTCACTGTTAAACGGACAGAGCAATTTTCACAGCTCACTGCAACTCGATAAACATCAAAATGTGTTGCGTCTTAGCAGAAACAAGACACAACGCCCTTTCAGCTGTGAGATCTTAAGTGGAACTGACCCTTTTGCTACTAAACTGTGTACATGGTGTTTTAATAATACTGTCTATTGTTGCTAGTCTTTTTTTTTTTTTTTTTTTTGTGTGCAAACTAAGTAAATTAGCATCTTTCTATTCAAAAACAGTCTAGAATTGAGTGCGTTGCATGCTACTCCAGTTTCAAGCACTATTTGACATCACGCAGGACTGCCCTGATTACACCCAGGTGTTTCTGATTACAAATACCTGTCTGCAGGGGTGGAGTTTGAAGTCTGGAAATCTGTTAGACCAATCACACTGTTCCTCGTATCTCCAGAACTCGCTCCTCCTCCCCCTCGCTCTTCTCTTTAGTCCTCCAGGTACAGCCCAATTCAGCAACTCTATTTGTAATGTAATTCTGAGTGGAGTTTAGTCCCACTTTAACATAGTACAAACTCACAAAGGACTATGGTAACTTACTAAAACTTGCAACAAAGCTTGAAACCTATGTTTTACCTATAATGAATTAGCTTGATTAATGTATTTTATTTTTAATCAGTTTTAAGTTTACTGATTACTAAAAACATGGAAATGTGTGAGAAATAGGATTATGTTGGCACTGGTAAGAAAAGGATTTATTTTGGAAAGTCTTGCTAAGTAAGTTGCAACACACAATTTCAGGTATGGCACCAAGAGTTTAAGGTACAAAATAGATTCAGGGTTAGGTGATATGGCAAAAAATATATAAAATGAAGCAACTAAATGAAAGCTTACTGATTTTGACTAGTATAAAAAAATGTTGTTTATGTAATGCTTTGAGATTATTTTTTTTCAGTAGAAGGAACTAGTAGCTGATAGTGTAAAAGCAAGCACTGTATGGCAAATAAATCTCTTATATAAATACACTGGAACAATAGTAATAAGTAACATCAGTATCAATATCTGTTGTATTCAAAAGTCGTCTCCACAGTCATTTCAACATGAAGGCGGTAAATGTAGCCTAAATTTAGCAGCCGATTATTTCGCCAGACAGGCTGATGAGGTGAGACCAGGAGCATTTAACCACCGCTTTGAACATCACTCTGTTACCATGACAATCAGCTGCTCCGTCGAAGCCTCGGGACACACACGACGAGAGACTGGGAGGGACAAACTGAGCAAAAAGGCTGACAAAAATGAACAGGCATTTTGCCTACTGAGAAACCCAGTTTTAAGACAGGTGCTTCATAACAAGTCAACCATAATAGGTTTACTATTTGTTGTTTAAATTAACACAAAAGCTGTGTGAGAACTCTCAAACAAAAACATTATTATCATAAAATGATTCACAAAATGCTTTCTGAATGTGGTTGACTTTTTGGCTTTCTGGGTCATGGGTTGCTGCTATTGTTACAGTTTATTGTAGGAGTCAGTAATCAAAACACATACATGCCTCAAGAGTGCAGACAGAAAAAATAAGGACATGCAGACTTCCATCTCTAGTCCACACATGCATTGTACCTGCCCGAAAACTGAACCCACGACCTTCTTGCTCACAGGCAGAAACTGGGGCAGTACCTATCTCAAGGGATAAGGTGGATATTTCTCATTCCTTTAAATGGGCTGCTCCACTGGGATCCGTGAAGGCAAAAAGACACTAGAGCAGCTAATTGTTACTTTTGAGTGACACCAATTACTGCAAGTACAGTCAAATTCTCGTCGTTTAGTCATTACTTCCTACACTAAAATGTCAACACACAAAAACACAGTAATTATGGAGCAAGTGAGGCAGATGCTCAAAACCTTGGATAAAGAAAATACAGAATGCCCAGAACCAGGGTTGTCAAAAGTATCAAAAATCAGATACTAATAGATACTAAAGCTAGCATCAAAACTAGATACTCATTTGAGCAAGTATCAGTACTAAAAAATAACATTTACAGGACAGAAATTAACTTTTCATGAATAGCTTTAGAATGATCTTGAGCTGTATCAGAATAAGTGTAAGACCACATTACGATTTAATGATAAAAATCATATTCTATTTTATAACCAAAGTTTTATAAATTATCATCGGGATATTGGAATTGATACAGAGTCTAAAAGTAGTAAATATATTGAAAATAAAAAAGGGGAAAATTAGAGGGAAAAAAGTGTTTTCTTCAAGCTTATCAGAAAGGAAGTTAAGGTTAGTAGGAGAACATTTGCTTGTGTTAAGAGGCCATCAAAATGTGAAACATGCAACAAACATCAGCTGTAAAAAAAAACAGCAACAAGCTGATGCACACAACCACAGACCACACCACACTGCCAAAACCATTAGTAGGTCACTTCCTCCTGTAACCCTGTAAGAACAGCTCAAACAGTACATGAGAAGTACAGAGGGTGAAAAAGGCACAGAGACACACACAATTTGCCTCGGACAACATTGGCAAACACACACCAAGATGACATCACCCCGGTGTTTGGCTGAGAGCACATGCTTCAGTGAGCCCACGGCAGAGTACAGTATCTCTCTGCTCAAAGTCAATAGAAACCCAGTGGTTGATTAAACACGGATGAGGTAGTGTGGGTGTTACTAAGTTAACTCCAGGGCTTGATAAACCAGTCAATGAATGGCTTCTTGTTAGCAAGGGAAAACCCCAAAAGATCTGGATTCGTGATTGTAGTACAACTGGGCTTTAGTTGAAAGTTGCTATCCTTGGGTATGGAGTGATGAAAAGTGAGGAGCTCAAAATTCAATAGTCCTCAGTGGTATCTATTTCAGAAATGTGACTGAGACTCATGAACATCAACTGTTTTGTCTCATTTAGTGATGTGCATCAGAGGTGGGAGATATATCAAAAAATTGATAATATCGTAATTGTTGCTTTGAAGATATGCAATTAGAATATTGAGTACATTGTCTATAGTTAAAGTTTTTAAAATAAAAGGCAGAAGTGATATTTCCTTTTCTGTCCTTTGTCAGTAATTGTATGGTTCATTAGCATAACATTTACAGGCACATATTAGCACATGCAAAAAAATAGCAAAATTGCAAAAATACTGCCTCAGTTATCGGGACGATGTCCACCCCTAATTTGGTTTTTATCTTGCAACTCAATTTATTCAGGTTTGGGATTGGCATCATGAGTTACAGTAGAAAAGGTCAACAGTATATTTTGACTGAATTACCCTAAATTAGGTCTATCAGTAAGTCTAAGTATAAGTAGGAAAAAAATCCAGAACCAAACCAGATCTTACTTACTATTTTGCCCCACTGGAATGAGCATGTATACCACCAATGTTACATGTATTTTAAACTACTAATATAAAGGGCAGAGCCAGAGCCAAAGTAGCCTGAGGAGCTGAGAGACAGTAGGACAATGAGTTAAGATCTGTGAGAGGGAAGAACTGGCCTCTGGGGAACAGGTTGTATGTGCTCCTCCCATCCCACACTTCTTCTCATTGCTTTTACTGCTCTTCTGGGATCAATGAAGCGCAAAGCAAAAGGACATTAGGCATAATAGTTTGCTTGAATGACAGCAATTACATCCACAGTAGTAAATTGGGCAATTATAGCATAGTATAAGGTATTAGAACATATATAGTAATAAGGGAGGAATGGAGGAAACGACCAATTAAATAAATCTTCTGCCTGGCTTTGGGTATCCAGTGATTTTCACAGTAACAAAGATTTTAGACTAAATTGCTTTCCCTCTTTTAATTCAAGTTTAGAATAATATTTCAAGTAATTTCCATCTAAACTGTGCTAAAATAGAATCAGAATCAGAATCAGAAGAAGTTTTATTGCCATTGTCCGTGAGCAGAGCTCACAGACTAGGAACTTACTTCGGTGATAAAGTGCACATAGAACACACACAAAAAAACACACTGAATAAATACAAATAAGGGCATGCAGGTAGAAAATATATACAACAGCAGCATCAAAACAACAACAGTGCAACACGGGTTATTTAGTGACCAGTGTTATAAAGTGTCCAGTTTAGTGCAGATATTATAAAGTGTTCATGAGACAAACAGCAGAGGGGAAGAAGCTGTTCTTGTGATGAGAGTTTCTGGTCCTTATGGACGGTAGCGTCCTGCCAGAGGGAAGTGGCTGAAATAGTCCATGTCCAGGGTGAGAAGTGTCAGCTGCTATACGACCTGCTCGCCCCCGAGTCCTGGAGACGTACAGGTCCTGGAGAGATGAAAGGCTGCAGCCAATCACCTTCTCAGCAGAGCGCACAATGCGCTGCAGTCTCTGTCTGTCCCTGGCAGTGGCCCCAGCGAACCACACAGTGATGGAGGAGGTGAGGATGGACTCAATGATGGCTGTGTAGAACTGTACCATCATCTGGACCGGCAGCTTGGCTTTCTTTAGCTGCCGCAGGAAGTACATCCTCTGCTGGGCTTTCTTGATGAGGGAGCTGATGGTCGGCTCCCACTTGAGGTCCTGGGTGATGCGGGTGCCCAGGAAGCGGAAAGAGTCCACAGTGGTGATGGGGGAGTCGGTCAAGGCGAGGGGGGGGCAGGGGGGCTGTGACTTTCCTGAAGTCCACAATCATTTCCACTGTCTTCTGGGCGTTGAGCTCCAGGTTGTTGCTGCTGCACCAGGACACCAGCCGATCCACCTCCCTCCTGTAGACAGACTCATCCCCGCCCGAGATGAGCCCAATGAGTGGTGTCATCCGCAAACTTGACCAGTTTGACGGAGTCGTGGCTGGAGGTGCAGCAGTTGGTGTACAGGGAGAAGAGCAGGGGGGAAAGTACATAGCCCTGTGCAGATCCTGTGCTGATTGTCCGAGTGTCCGAGACATTCTTCCCCGGCCGCACGCGCTGCCTCCGGTCCATCAGGAAGTCAGTGATCCACCTGCAGGTGGAGTCAGGCACGTTGAGCTGAGCGAGTTTGTCCTGGAGCAAAGCAGGGAGGATGGTGGTGAATGCAGAGCTGAAGTCCACAAACAAGATCCTGGCGTAGGTTCCTGGGGAGTCCAGATGCTGGAGGATGAAGTGAAGGGCCAGGTTAATGGCGTCGTCCACAGACCGATTGGCTCTGTAGGTGAACTGCAGAGGGTCCAGGAGGGGGGAGGTGAAGGATTTAAGGTGGTGCAGGACCAAGCGCTCAAATGACTTCATGACTAGAGACGTCAGCGCCACAGGTCTATAGTCATTAAGTCCAGTGATCCAGGGCTTCTTGGGGACAGGGACAATGGTGGACAGCTTGAAGCAGGTTGGGACGTGACATGACTCCAGGGAGGTGTTAAAGATGTCCGTGAAGACAGGAGCCAGCTCCTCAGCACAGTGTCTAAGGGTGGAAGGAGAGACACCGTCCGGTGTCACCACCGACTCTTGTTTGCATTGACTACAGACCTACTAGTATGTGACACATAAACTGAACAATACTGAAGGACAAAAGACTGCAAGATGAACTGGTATCAGCAAATCGGTAAATGATCTAAGGGACAAGCAAAAACGGTCAGCCTATAACTTCAGATAGGACATACCAAAAATTCCAGTCTTCCTAGGACACAATTTTGGGAGGTTTGCCATCCAGTTTATCCATGAATTGTTTCAGAATAATGAAAAATTAGGATCACCGCCATAGCAATTACCAATTTAAAACTAACAATTATGTATTTTGCATATGTTGCATTTTACAGGAAGCTGAAACCCATGAATAAAAAAGATAAAGGCAGGGTTTTCTTTCATTTAAATTAACATCACAAGTCTTTTCATGTATACAGGACCCTGATAGTAAATGTAGCCATGTGTAAATGAAAACCATATTACAGTGTTGAACTAAATAGAAAAAAAACAAAACTAAACCTAATAAAGACAAAACCTAAAAACATCTACAATATTTAGTACAAAACAGTGTAATTATTTCTATGCATGTTTAAATTTTTTTTTATTAAATTTGTCCCTATATACCCCTAAAATAAGAACTCCATATTAGGGCTGGGCAATGAATAAAATTTTAGAAGTTGTTGAGATTCAGCTGTGTCTAAAAGCATGTGGTTTGGAGCAGAGTTCAGACTTTGTGGTAAATGGCACTGATCAAATTCTGTTTTATTTATGTTTGCAAAGTCAACATTGAAATATTAGAGGAAATAAACCCTAAGCAAGAGATTGATCAATGTGAAAAAAAAAAGTAATAAACATGATTCACCTTTTGCCATATCGCCCAGCCCCACCTCAGATGACTCCAGACCATTAGATCCACCCGTTGATCTAGCAGGTTTGATCAGAGCTCATGCATCTGCGAGTCCATGTGTGCACTTGCTGCTTCCAGACAGCATCTCTGTTAAACTGAGCCCAAGAAGGCGCACAGGGAGAGCGTATTCAGTCTGTCAATTAATCAGCATCAAACTGTAATTAATCTCACCGTCCGAGCAGCAGCTGCAGATCAGCGGGTCCTTAATGGACCTAATGCAGCGCACTTTACAGCCATCGGCAATTCCCCCAATAATACTACAACCTTTCAGAAAGACCGTAAAATCAGACATCCACAAAGGAGACTAGTTTGTTATTTAAAATGCTCCTTAAGTTACAGTTAATAATCAACATCAAATCATACTGATAAAAACTTTCCTCTTTATATGGCCCTCAGTATTCCAAACAATACAATCCGTCAGTAAGATGCCAGAAGATAAAACAAATGCAACTTACTCAATAAAATGTTCCATAAAAAGTGATAATAATCGATGAGACCTAGTAATAACTGCACTTCTTTTTAATAGGCTTTCTGTGATTTAACAGAAGTAGTGGCCCCAAAATTTACTTTTTAACGAGTGAAGATGTGCAAATATCCATATTGATTGGTAAGTCACAAGGTTATCCATTCCTAGAAAGCAATTATACACACTATATTATAAAGGGAGACTTCCAAACTTACTTCTAAAGATAATGAGGTAAACTATTGAAAGTATTTGCATTGACTAACTGGTTCAAACATACACAATGTTATCACTATACTGTCGTACTGCTACACTACACTACTACATACATAATCCAACAGTTAATATCCTAGTAAGGTTGCCTCTTTCTAGAAAGCAATCACATGCATCTATGTACCCTCTGGACTGCCCATTGGAACAACTTGGAAAGCATATTTCTAAACTTGATACGCAAATATTTGATCAAAAATTTCAAAAGCCACCGGTTATCATCATAAGAAAGAACTGCTACATGCACAATACACTGTACAGATACATTCATCATAAAAAAAGATTTTAACAGATTTTACCTAAAATTCAAAATTACAGCTGTGTGCATGGGCAAATAAATGACAGTAATGCTTATCTTATTGAATCTTACCTTAGAATACTGTCTTCGGAGGCTGAATCGCTGCACCATCCTGCCTGTCTGAGAGCCCCAGCTGCCCCTCTTTGGTTCACTCTTTGGTGCCTCTCCAGTTCACACAGAGCCCCTCACAAAGTAAATCTACACTACACGCTCTGGGCACCCTGCACCCTGCTCTCCAAACACACTGTCCACGACGTATCCATGAGCTGAGCAAACATCAGATCGGTGAAGATAAAGACTTGTAACCAGCGCCTCCCGAATCTATCACCCAAAATCCTTTCAGTTATGTCAATGCAAAGATTTTCAAGAAACAGTTTGGAGACAGATAACAAGAGTGAAGTCACAGTATTGCAAACCTCCCTATGCACTTTGTTAACACGCCCATGCATCACACACTACTACCGGTGCTGCGCTCTTCGTTCAACTACTATGAGACAAGCTCGCCTCCCGCATGCTTCCTGTCACAGAGCATGGTGGGGAGGGGTGGAGGGAGGAGGTGAGGTGGTGGACCGGGGTGGGGGTGGGACCAGCTGACTGACTGTATTAACGCTCTCCTGGGATGGACCAACGGTGGGGGACAGCCAAACAGAGGAAAAAATCCATCTGAACGACAGCAGGGAAATCATTAAAAGGGGATCAAAATGAAGAATTAGGGAATTAAAGTATCGTTTCTTTCTTACAGTGAAAGGTGGCAAAAATATAAGAGCATGTGGCAATTTTAGGGGTTGCTCTACTAAAAAAAAATAAAATCTATAATTGGGTGTACAAAAAAAAATATCTATACAGAAAACAATGCCAGTGTCACAACAATTTCATTTTTCAGAGATTGTCATACTAGGTTTGAGCCAACATCATAGCAGTCTAATATGTGTGCATGTTAGACAGGTGTGGAAAAATGTTATAGCATTTTTTGCTACAACACTTGAAATAATGCATCTGCTTCGTCTAATGTAATTGTTATGTGCATATCAAATAAATAAAATATTCCATTTGGATTTCTCCTGAAAATACAATAAAATCAATAAAAAACAATAAAAAGGTACATCCTGTCTATACGATTTTATTTTCTTTAACATGATAACATAAAATGGCAAAAAGTCTGTATTTTTAGATAGACTAATGTAGGCCATTTAGGTTTGAGGTATGTGCCCATTTAGTCAGATACTGCTACACCTCTCCAAGGTCACCACACTGTTGCCAAGGAAACCTGCAGCTGGGTGTAACTTCCTGTTTGAGGGTTACCATGGAAACGGTAGAAATGACCTCATCGCCCTCAATGTGTTTCCTTAATATCAGGTCAGAGCTGTAAGGGCATTTCTATCACATTATAACTGCTGACAGTGGCCTAGTCCTTCTGACTGAGAACTGCACTAAAGACTGTGTCTGAGCCATTAATTGCCTTTAATGAATGTTTCAGGTGAGAAAAGGAAAATGCAACATTCCAGAAGAACTGGTGAAATTTCAGATAATTTGAATCTGTATGTGTCCTACAGAGGAATGTACAGATGTAAGCAAACAAATTGCAGATTTATCTGCTGGACAATAGAATTACCCTGCACCATTCTTATAAATAAATTGTACCCACAGGAAAGAAACCCAAGCATAAAGAGAACATGCAAACTCCACACAGAAAGGCTCCTGAGTGCTAGAATGAATGATCTGAGACTATTGTAAAACTGTATTCACTGCTTATGATGGACAGACTCTGAACTCTGAACGAAGCCCACTGAACACCACTCCCAGCACGTTTGCTTATGTGACTACGCCCTCTGGTGGTAGCAAATAAAAAGTTTGAGAATGATGGTCAAAGTCAAACTGCAATTTTAAGTGTGTAAACATTAGGTACAGACTTATGAGTATATTTTGGTTTTGATATGAAAGTTTTTTTTTTTTTTAAGTCAGTCAAGATTAAAAGGATTTGACAATTAAAATGACAAATAACAAATACTGCTTCTTCTGTTATTCTTAGAAATAGATCAACAGACAATTACTGCACATCTTACTTGCAAAATTTATTAGGATATAAGCACATTAAGAAGCAACAGCATTACAGGCACAACCAACTTCCAGTGTGTGCTACTTTGACTTACCCGGTCTGACTCCTCTGTAGAGTGATATCCTGAGGACAGCAGTACATCACAGGGGACAGTAGTGGGTGCTGGACTGCAGGGGGCGCTGTCTGTGTTGCTGGAGGATGATCTGGGCCTGCTTACATGGTGCTGAGGGTCATGAGTGTGCCGTCTCATGGGAGCTTGGGGACTTCCTCTCAGCAATGGGTCCTTGTCTCCGTTCCCAGAGCTGGCCTTACTACGGCGGCTCTGTAGGCTGGTGCCCCTCCGCATCATGCCCACTGTCCCTGAGCCCCGTCCTGCAGCAGAGGCAGCCGAGAGCGAGGACTGAACAGGGCCGCATCCCAGGACATCCTCATGAGCCCACAAGGGGGCACTGCCTCCTGACACAGCAGCAGAAAACAAACAGGGAGAGTTAAATAAGCATCATGAGAATATCTGACTGGAGAAAAATAAAATAAAATAAAAGATGCACTATAAACAACTGATTTAATCATGTCACAAAAAGGCTTAAAGAGAATATGTTTCATCCTTTGACAGGTATTTTCGCTTAATTTTGATCAACAGAATTTAAACATCAAGGACCTCTTATATTATGAAATTTTGAAGGTAATATGTAATGTGTTTTAATTTTCTGCCTCTTCAAAAGGAAAAGACAAACATGGTCATATGGTTACCTATTGCATGTTTGTCTTACATAAACATAATGTAATCATACACTAATGATTCTTAAGTATGGATCACCACCTGCTAACACCACAGACGAAGATGATGAAGAGGATTGTGCGATGGTGGACTGTGACACAGACAAGCGTTTGCTCCTCTTCTGGATCAACTGTTTGAGCCCCTGACCCAGGACACCCATCTTACTAAAGGGGGGCT
This sequence comes from Periophthalmus modestus, assembly GCA_019594935.1. NCBI lineage: Eukaryota > Metazoa > Chordata > Actinopteri > Gobiiformes > Gobiidae > Periophthalmus > Periophthalmus modestus. Next base: position 20,014,170 of record JAIEZT010000084.1, on the reverse strand, counting down.
TCTATGAGCGCAAAAACCTTTTTACTGGACTTTCATCAGCCATTGGTTTGGATTTGGGGTTTTGGTTTGAGCGTCCCATCTCAGTCTCCATTTTTTACTCATATATATGTCACCCCGCTGACAGTCAGTGGTTCTCAAACTGGTGATGTGGGCACAGCTAGGTAAGCAGTTTTCTTCCGAAGTTTAGCGCTGAAGTTTACTAATTGTTTAGAACTGGTTTTGGCCTCATATATTCTTGACATGGTTAACACTGAGTAAAAGCTTGTTTTAGTCTTTGTTTCATTTGGTTAGACCATGATTTTGTCTTGCTTTAATATCAGTTTTGACTTTGTTCAGTCTGGGTTTAGTAGAACTATAGCCATAATTATGAGTAGGCCAAGTTTAGTAGAAAATTTAGGCCAATTTTAGCTTATTAAACATGATAATTTGGAAGTTTCAAATCTGCTGTTTAGTGTGAAAAGCTTGATTATCCATTGACAAAACAATACAGAAGGCTCAAAAGTGCTAACAATTTGCTCTCTATTGATGAAACATGCATTCACACAGACAATGGGAGCACAGAAGACAGGGGACAGTAGCGCCAGGGACAGCCAGATGGGACAGTGCAGACAGGACAAAGATGGAGGGTGAGTCAGGGCTGGTCAGAGGAATGGACGCATCTTTCATTCAGGACAGGAGCGGTCATGCAGTTCTACCACAGAAAGAGGAGATCAACCATGAGTTTGTTTACTTTTGTGTTACGGAAGTATGGAGGCATGATGGCCCACAGGAAATAGACAGTGATGTAAACCTGCCTCCAATATTAATAGTACAGGTAACTGAGGAGCAAGTTTCACAAATGAATGACAATTAGACAATTTTCTTTTATTTATTTGTATATTTTGGATTATAAAAAGGAAAATTTATCTTGATGATTATATTTTATGATCAAACAATAACAGTGTATTTACCATTGGTCCAGGCAATGATCAGGCCCACGTCACACGCTCATCTGGACAGCCTAGAGAGAAAAATAAATCAAAACATATTAAAAAATTTGATCAAAAGGTCAAATAATATTTTTCAAAGTGGCATCTTAATGTGATCATCAGTCAAATGTATTTAGCCATGACTGAGTGGATTAGTTTGGGGTGCCAAATTCTCCTTCAGGAGCTCATTTAGATTCCCCAAAGCCTCACTTCATTATCTGTTGTCACTACCCTGGGACAGAGGTCCCTAGACAAAAGAACAACAAACAGTGTAATATCTTAAACAGGTTTCACAGTCTGCCTTTTGAAAGTGTATAATAGACACCTGATAAAACATGGCCCTGGTCACATTTATGGACAAACTACACAACTACATGCAGTAGATGTGACATGCTGTGGCGCCCTTGGCTAATCCCATGCAGAGTGTAGAGGGAGTGTAGGGAAGGAGGAGAGAGAGGAGAAGGAAGGAGAAGCTGGGAGAGACCAACAAAGACAATGCAAATATCAGTCAAAGGCAGAGGAATAATTGCTAACAAAATACAGGGTTAAATGAAAAGGTATTTGACCTTTTTTGGAAGCTGGTAAATAAAATAAGGATGGACCAGAAATAGATATGAAGCACTTTGTTACATTGCACTATTACTTGTCAGCTGTTCTATTAGGCCATAAACTCTCTAATAATCAAGCAATCTTAACTCTATAAGGGCTTACATTTACAATACACTTTCACTGTCTGTCACTGAAGGGTAATGATTATGACTGAGGGGCTAAGTTAAACCTCTCTCAAAACTAAACCTGGACATTTGTCTTGACCCTGACACCTGTCATGTTAGGCCTGTCCTGTCTGTAAATCCTCTCCTTCATCCAGCTCTGACCTAAACACTGGATTGGATGTAGTCGTGATTGCCCACATTTTTTAATCCTCTGCAAAGCCAGAGTCAGTTCAGAAGACAAAGACTTATTGTAAGACCCGATGTGTAATGAGTAGTACTACAGCTGTACAAACGCTTAGATAGTGATGAGGAGTATAGTTTGAAATATAAATACTGTCACTACTGCACTACAACAGCTGACTCTACGTGGCAAAAATATAGCAAGGACAAAGACTGTGAATTGTAATGTTGAGTAAATTGCACTCTATAAATTGATGGTGAATGATGAATATTTCAGATATAATGTATGGAAACAGGTTTTATTACTTCCAAAGTACATCTACTTAATATTCATAATTTGAATGCCTTATGAATACCACTGAAAATAGTTAGGCAGACAAAAATGCTGCACTGGAGTGGCCTAAATCACTCCATTATCTTTATTGAACAAAGATTATAATGGGCAACGATTATATGCAGAGGTTAAGCCCCATAGTCAAAATGAAAGCAAACAGCTCAGCAAAATGACAGACAATAGCAGTTCAAAACACCATCAGATAAACTATTGCAAAAAAGCAGGAAACAGGAAACAGACAAAAGAGACTAATTAACTATATTCAAAGGAACCTTTCCCCATGCACATTTTAACCCAATCCATTACATCACATTTACAAACAAACTTTCCAAAGGGCAGTATATAGTGATGGTGATATTAAATAAATAAAAAAACATTAAACAGAATATAACACAGACAGAGACAGACAGGAAAAAACACAATGAAAACAATCAAGTAAAGAAAATTTAATAAAAAATGACTAATAGCCTTATTTAAACCAGCCAATAAAAAACAACGGTGGACAGCACAACTCATGAGATTAAGCCAGAAACTATTCCACATTATGAATAGTTTGTTATGAAACTGAGAAACTGGCACTTAACTGGAGATGACCAACCCAAAGTGGCATCTCTAAGGCAACGGCCCTTTGAACCCGAGTCAGGCATGCTGTTTTTCAAAGCTGAACATACTTTGATTTGGCTGTAAATATGTCTGCAGCAGAAACAGGCCCGTGTAGTGTTCGAGAAGAGTCCTCGCTGACTGAAATAAACCACTCTTTGTTTGCTCAGACACACGGGCCATGGCTGCTCTTTGTGCTGGCCTCTCTTACTGACAGACACACATCAATACCACGGGAATGAGGCCAGAGCGGTCTGGCAGCAGCCTCAATGCACAAATGAGTGTGCACTTTGTAGCACAAGGGAATCAACGGGATAGAGCAGGATGCTAGCAATTATTGTAATGATCACAGATGTGCATGTCAATATGTTCAGTGCGCAGCGTAATACGATGATTAAGCATAAGTAAGTAAATATTAAGAGTAAAAGCACACTGAGTTCGGCAGTGCTGATATGTTATCTGCAAATATACAACATATTAGAATGCAAATGAATCGAAATCGCAATTTCATCTATCCATTTTCTTCTGCTCACCCAGGGCCGGGTCGTGGGGACAGCAGTCTAAGCAGAGACTCACAAACTTCCCTCACCCCAGACACTTCCTCCAGCTCCTGCGGTGGAGCTTCAAGGCGTTCCCCGCCCGGCCAAGAGACATAGTCCCTCCAGCATGTCCTGGGGTAGCCTCCGGGGCCACTTCCCAGTGGGACATGTCGCAATTATCAAACATGTTCTAAATCTGAAATGCTTCTGATTCTTCATTAATTTCACACTTTATATTTCAGTCTTCTCTCAAATGTTAATGTAGGGCTGCACAATTTCCTGCAACACGCTACTTCTGCTTCTGCTGCTACGATTACATTATTATCAACTAAGTGAACCATATCTTGTTCAACAGCTGTGTAAAGATAACATGAGTAGTATGCCAGAACAACACCATATCTTTTTCAGCCATTGTAAAAAATACAGAATACCACACCAGGGCTGCCTCAAGTCCATAAGTGAAGATGACACAAGGTATCACTAGCCCTATCTGTTTCAGCAGCTGTATAGACGTAACGCAGGCAGGAAACAGGAACATCTGTTATTTCTGTGTTTGGCAGAGAACAGTGCATTTGTGTCAGCTGTGACAATGCACAGGACACGATTTCAGCACAAGTGACAACAGACAGCTATTAGTATTTGACAAGGACAGGGAAGTTCAAAGAGCCTGCATTGTTGTGTAAGAAAATGGAAAAAAAATAACTAATCTTTTTTGAGCAATTATTTAAAAAGACAACAAGGATGACAAACTGTATATTTTGCGCAGAAAAAAAGTTATCAATGAAGAGTAGTGATAAATATCTCTCTGTAGTCTGCACGTTATTGTAAGCAATGCAATGAGTTTAATTAGTTTAAATACATTTTTAATCAACTTGAAAATACTTGCTCGGTTACAGCTCTGGGACACTGAAACTTTCTTGTGGGCTCTCACTTCTGGTGTTGCCACCACAAATTCTAAGAATAATGGGCTTTGTACAGCTCATATTGTATGTTTTATTTAAGATTGAACAGTTTATCCTGGCTTAGAACAGAAATACAGCACAAACAGTAGTCTAATTCCAGGTGGTAAACAGCATTAATAATACTGTGATGTTGTGCACGAGCACTGTTTAGCATTCACCTGTGCTCAACACTGAAGCAAGTGTCCTTCTTAATTATTTACCACACGCAAGCACCTGACACTGTCTCACTGTGGACTACACACACAAGCAGGGTAAAACTAATGTAGCTGTGTTTCACCCAATGCTGGTGAATGAATGATAAAACAGATGCCTTATAGTACACTTTCACAAGAGTAACAGGTGCAAATAGTACCGTAATGTGTGTCAAACTGAGTCCCACTTACAAACTCACTTGATAGGTGCTTAACAGGTCCTAATCAGGGCCAACAAAGGCTCATATTCCTTAGCGCTGGACCATCATGACTGACACAGACTGGAAAGCACCTGCACACGAGCTGAAACTTCATACCAGAGATGGTGTTAAGGACGCAGTGTCAAGAGGAATGAGAGAGGGCTGGGTCAGTGAGGTCCAGGTTATTGGGCCAAGAGGCTTCAAGTATAAATGATATGCATCCTGAAAACACACAAATTCTGATGTCTAAAACCCTGCACCATAGACAAGACTGTGCCCTATAATCATCACCTGAAATATAGTTTTCCTCTGCATTTAACATTGTTCTGAACCCAACTCCTTTCTATTCATCCCATCTTAGGAAAGGCACAGAGAGAAAATGTGCACTATTTATCGTCAAATTGCCATGAGTTTACCTGAATATACACTGCATTTCATTTTCTTAGTTTGTGGAGTGGCACTGCATAATGTATCTTTCCTTTTAGTAAGGCTGAAAGAATAATTTCAACAAAATTCCACAGAACTCAGCATGCATGACATATTTTGTAAACATATATCTGAAATATCTCATATAAACTAGGCACTTAAGTCTATTCCTCGTAATATTGTTATATCAGTTTAATGTAAGCCTACTCTTGGCAGCCAGCAATATTTTTTTTGCAAACAGGAGGGTAAGACTCAGAAGGATACCAGCAATGCGTTGCCACTAGTAACAGCAGCTTTTATAAAGGAATCTTCCCTTCATTCTGTGGAGAATCAGCTCTAGTGGTGAGTGTTACCACAGCCCACCAGTCTGTCCACAAATGCTCTTAGACATCACAAAATTCACAGCATATGACATTGTAAAAAGCACTTTTCACAATCAAGAGTGTTATATGAAATCACTTGAAAGCTCTATTTTATCAGGCAACATCCTATAACCTATATAGTTTATATTACGAGAATAGATGCTATTTCCTAGGTCCAATGTACTTAAAAGGTTTACAGCAAGATGAAAAAAAATCAATAACTGTCAGTGGCACTGAAATTACTATAATCTGTCATAAAAATTGGACTGCCCATCTTGAAGGCTTCCACATCTTCAGAAATGTCATGTCCATGCATATCGAGTAAGTAATGCATTAGCAGAGTTTTAATAAAATAAAATATACAGTAAATCAATCTAATAAAATATTAAGAATTCTGACAGAGCTTTATCTACAACTGTTACTGTACAACAAAAACTGCAGCCTATGGCATTAGTGGAAAACCCCACTAACTTCCCTCTGAGGAACACAAATTGAACTATCTATCATGGCTTGACTTAAACTTAAAAAACAAACAAACCTGTAAAATAGAAATAAATTGAAGAGTTGTCACTATGTAGTACCGAAATTGCAGTTGCGGAATGGACGAAATCTTTTGTATATATTTCTTATAGCGTCCATAAGCTCTCATAGGATCAAACGCCTTTATTCTTACATAAAGACGCTGAATGCTAAGCTGTCCCTTTGGAGTGAAGACGTATCGCTCACAGTGAAGGGAGGAGGAGCAGCGTCATCACAGTGGCCTGACCAATGCACTCAGACATGAATGGTTGTGTTAGCAATGCCCTCCAGCTCACACCATTAGACGGGGTATGCTGAACAGATAGAAGACCACAACTGTTATCATCTCACCCACAGTGCAGAACAGTGGAGCTGTGTATGTGTGTTTTGAAGACTCAATAAATGAATGATTAATGGTGTCCAAACAAGAAGACCTCAAACAAATGATAGCAATATCTAACCTTTATATTTAGCATGAAAAGGACAATATTTAAGCTAGCTAAAGGTACATGCTACTAACCATGTCCTTATCATATTTGGATTCCTTAGCAATATTTTAAGCAACAATCACATTAAACAAGGATCTACTAAGTACTAATCCAGGCATTTCAAGACTTAAGAAGTTTTATACTGATTTCACTGTTACCTATGTCAACTTACTTAATTCAGGTGGCCGCCATATCATGAGGGAAAAACTAAAAACAACATATTTCACCATATAGGCTGCAACTGCACTTACAGACTTACCTCATCTAAAGCTCACAAAGCACCATTATAACTCCTATGATCTATAATGTAGTTATAAAAGCAGATCATAGCTTGCATACCATCAGATGCATACAACCATGCGTGAAAAGGCTCGGGGATCATTCTATGGCACAACAGGATGAGCTGACAAGAAAGCAACAGTTAGAAAGTTTCAAATGCAACCTAATCGTACAATAAGTATATTACATGTGTCTTCTGATGTACAATACATAGCATGCACGATGGGCAGTAGCCAGAGCAGCGGTTAGCAGTAGTAGGTTCTGGCTGACAGTCCCGTTAGTGTCATTGTAAATAGACTAATACGACCAAACATGTATGCAGGTTATTTCACCGCATTATCTCACGCCACAAAAACTTTTTACACATTTTAAAGATGAGCACAACGTCACAAAAACAACAACTGAGAAACTAAGCTAAAGTTTAATGTACACTTACGTAGACAGAAGGCAAACTGTAGGAGCTCTCACAACATACAGTGCGTTACGTACAGCCCTCTTCTGTACCACCGCCGACACGCCCTCTGCGCGCTGACGTCACGACGTACGACGTATCAGCGAAGAAACAAACCACCGGCCTATGGTTTTTGGCTGTGTAGTCTAAGGGAAAAAATAAGAAAAAAAAAATTAAATTATGATGGTAGAATCTCGGATAAATCCTGGTGTGGACAATGTTGGTCAGTCGCCCTTAAAGGAACTGTATGTGCACTTTTCAAAAGGCAAGGCAAGTTTATTTGTATAGCACAATTTGTACACAAGGTAAAAAAGGGTAGCCTATACACCACACTGACCCGAGGTAACCAGTGCCTTAACAGAGGACACTCATTCTCAGTATTTGGACAGCATAGACTGGAGTAACAGGGAGGCATTGATTAATGATTGGCTGCATAACCATCATATCCAATGTTTCTATAATTACTAATAAATCAGTGTTATTATCATATTATCAGTGCATTATTATCAGTAAAATCTATATTTGAGTTTAACATGTCTACATCATATCAGGGGACACAATTACTCTTTAAGGGATTCAAAATCGAAATCTTACATACAGTTCCTTTAAAGCCAGTTTAGGCTACCTATGACTTTTATATTTTTTGTAAATTATAACAGGCAACTTTTATGGAATTCTGAATAGTTTGCTATGAGCCTTCTAAATTAGCAATAGTACAAGGAAACAATAATAATATGAAGATAGTTCTATCATTTCAATCCAAAAATGCAGGCCTGAAGCACATTTTGAATTATCTCAGTTGTGGGCATGGTTGTTGAACAAGTATTTTTACTTGCAGAGGACAAAATGCCCATCTGCTGTGCTCTGCCAAGATGACAGTCGGTTATGCAATATAGACAATTTTTTTTAGTGTTTAAAAAAAAACAACACACACACACACAACTGTGGCAACTCACTTACTATTCCTCTTATTTCTCATTTGCTTTAAGCCTTATGCACCCTGCCAAAGTCAAAGTTACAAAGTTGTTATTGCGTGTGTGTGTGTGTGTGTGTGTGTGTGTGTGTGTGTGTGTGTGTGTGTGTGTGTGTGTGTGTGTGTGTGTGTGTGTGTGTGTGTGTGTGTGTGTGTACTGTATATGTATACATATAAGACTTTGCGACTTTGCCACCCATGCTACAATGAAAGACATAAGTCCCCAAATTGTTACAGTTATACTTATCTATCCTTTTAAATGCACTTTTTGACAGTGCAGAGGCTGATGTTCTACATTGTCCTCCAGATGGCATCCTTGTCCTATGCTAGTCGATGATGGTCTACCGTACAAGTGTAAAACTCATTTAATTGAAGACAACATAGTATACTACATAATATACTTATGTCTGACAAAGCGTACTGTATACATAGGCCTACGTAATAAATATACTATTACTACTGTAATAATGGTATCAGACTAGCAGCCTTTATCAGTAATTTAATGAACCATTCCCCAGTCTTACATTTATGCCTATATGTATCTCCTACAACCACTTAAAAAATGTGCAACTTAAGCGCTCTTTTTTGTTTGTCTTTTAGCTTTTATGCCTTTACACCTGGTTATGACATGTAAACATGGTTTACATTTGGTAGTACATGAAAGGCTTATACTCTTGAGGGACTTGGCCTGAGAACTGTTGCTTCTTCTATAGCTCCTCCTTCATGAGTTGAGATCAACATATACGTCAGTGGTTGAGCTGCCATCTGCATGGTAAATTAAAAATTATACTGGGTAAATTCCCATTTACGCACATGCACCCATAAGCTCATAAGTTTGACTTTCTCACTCTGACAGCCAATATTTATTTGATAGGCTTTTATTTAACTCACACTCAAATAGCCTACTAACTAATTCTGTTTTAACTTAAAGAAAAAGCAAATTCTCAGTTGTTTGAATAAACAACTCTGAATAGCCTATTTAAAACTTGTCATTATTTAAATATATTTTTCTTTAATAAGTGTGTAGTATAGAGAATGAATTGTATGTATAGGTAAAAGTATCAATTAAGTGATGTATTCATTTATTCATTAATAATAAATAAATTACAATTACTTAAATAAGTGACAGGTTTTGGTGCGCTCAAGTCATGTTCTGGTGCACCTAAATGAAAATCGTATGCGCACCGTTGCACCCAACTCAAATTGTTAGTCTGGAGCTCTGATTAGGTGGCCAGATATTTGTAACTAATCGAGGGTTACTACTGGGGTACTTTAATTGGTTTATTAATATATCCAATATTACCTTGATTAAGGAGTTTAGTTGCAATTTACAGAAGTATGAATCACCAGATTAGCTGTAAATGACTGAAGCGAGATCATTTGAAGTGAAGTGGCTCCAGTGGGGCATATTATTGTAGGCTACACATTTTAACAGTTTCTCTTCAAATAGGCTACTAATCATCAGTAAAACATAACGTACAATAATACACATTTAAAAATCCAGTTTAATTTTTATTTATTTAATGTATGGTGTGTACATTTATTGAGGATCATTCTGTGTGATCTACACTCTGCTTGAGTGCAGAACAAATGCAATATTTCGTCTGCCTTAATTGTATTAGCTTATATTTTTACTCACAGAATATATACAGGGATCTGTATTAAACAGGATTACTTCATAGTTCCAAATTTTGCCAGTTATAATAACAATTGTCAACACAGACGTCATCTATAAGGTTTGTAGTGCAGTCCAAAAGGCAAAGCTCCTCCTTTTGGTCAAAACAGCATGTGTGATGTTCAGATGTCATTTATCTTAACAAAACCTCCACACAGACAGTTGCAGCTGCTGTTTTTCCCACTGCCTCTGTAGAGCAGACCATAATGTGTTAGATTAGTGAGTAAGCAGCGGGCACCGGCTAACCCTTTCTCTGGGAGCAAGATAGGCGAGGATGTTGGATCTCAGGGTCCCTGGCCAATTAGCCACTCCACTTGTACTCCGGCCGGGCCTAATGAAGAGCTAGGAGCAGAGGAGAGAGAGGGGCGAATGGCACAGATCGATTCCTGGACACAAGAGGGCACAGTTGGGCAGAGCGACTGGGGACAGTTTGGGGACTGGGAGAATTGTGTCTTTAATCACAGTGGTGTCAAGGTGCGTTAAGCGTCGTGCCAATGAACACAACGAAAGTAAACATCTGTGGGTGCCGCCAACCATCAGATTAGTGAACAAACATCTACTGTCGCCCTGCAACTAATGATTTCAGATTTATTTATTTTTTTCAATTAGTAAACTATTCACACAATTATCTCTCTTTTACATTGATATTTTTATAATACATGATAAAGATATACATGGGAACTGAAAGATAAAGAATATATATATATATATACATATATACATATATACATATATATATATATATATATATATATATATATATATATATATCTATATATATATATATATATATATATATATATATATATATATATATATATATATATATATATATATATATATATATATATATATATATATATATATATATATATATATATATATATATATATACACATACATACACACACACACACACACAATAATTATTTTAATAGTTGACTAGTCACCATTACTCGGATCACCTGCTGTAGCTGTAGTGCATACTTTTGTGTCAGTGAAGACATTTAATTAGGAGGATAAAATATATATGGCACTTAAATGTAAAGATGGAAGATTCTTTATTAAACGTAATTCATTCACTGATGAGCCTATATGTATTAAGTCTAAAGTCCACTGAATCTGTAAAGGACTAGATTTACTTTACACTGTGATCCTGATATTGGCTTTATGGACCAGATCAATCCCTGGACAGGCTGGGGAACACTAGGCCTTGGAGACTAAAGACTGTGGCTTCTATCACACAAAGGTCACACTTCTTGAGCTACAATCTTCTGTGTGCCCAGCTTTACTTCCTCACATCATTATACATGAGAGATTGATGTCAAGTTTACTCAGGTCTCGTCTCCCGCATGCGCCTTGTTAGAAAGAATTGAGTGTTATTGAAATTTGGAGCCGGCACATGCTTGTATTAAGACCAAGGCAAGACCCTAATGAGCTGCACTGCGGGGATGACAGGTTGTCCATAACATGTAAGGTAATTGGTGCTACACTTCCTTCTTTAATACAGAGAAATAGGAGAGGAAATCCTGTGTCAATTCAACGCCAGGAAAGACATGACGCAAATAGGAGCACTTAACAAGAAGTGACGTATAAAGAGGAACGGACACAGTGGTACTGGCTGGTGAAGCAATAACCCACCATTCCTGAGGCTGCAGTTCAGTTCAGTTCCATCCAAGCAAATGAATGTGTTCCTGGTTTGAATGGGATTACTTTACTTTATGTGACATGTGTCAAGATAAAAAAATAATAATAATAATAAAAAAAAAATAAATAAAAAAAATTTCTGCACTAAATAACCTTTTCAAAAACGAAACAGTGAATAGGCTCATCATGTATATAACTTAAATAGGCCATTAATAAAAGTTAAACAAAAGTTAAAGCTCGATTTTTTTAAACAGCTGGCACAGTCTCTTGATGCAGACTAACCTTTACTGTTTACCTTTACTTTTCATCTGGAACATGTGGTGAAGTACACAGAGAGATCAGTATGCATGCCGTGTCCATGCTCCGTCCAGCTTTTGATAAGGTCAGGACCTCACTACCTCCCACTCACTGTTTCTGCATCTCCACAGTGATCTGCATGCTAATAGAGCTAATTGCCATCTCCACTTTAGATTGGCATTCAGACGCAGGGGATACGCAGCATGGAGAAAGGGACCAGCTCATAATGTTAAAGCTAATTTTCAAAACTACTAGATAAATATTTGTTGAAAGGACCTAAAAGTAAGCCTTTTTGTACTCATTTATTTGGTCATTGGTATCATTGGTATGGGCCGTCACAGGCATAGCATACTTCTAAAATTCTTTAAATGCCACATGTTTAAAAGGAAAATAAAATCAGAATGAGTTAATTCCCACTGGACTAGATTAAGAAATATAAACTAAGTCAGATGTTGAAACACAGTGTTAAAATAAGAGAGCCCTGCATCCTAAAATCTTTTAACACTTAATCTGGACCAGGTGGCAGGTATACATTTTTCACTTCCACTTACTTCTTCCAGCTTGTCCAAGAGATTCAAAGATTTTCAGGACTACTGATAGTTTTTCAAACATGCCTAAGGTCCTCTCTCTTTCATGAGCCACCTTAAATCATATTCTACTAAAGGAGCACCAGCTCTCAACTTGCACATCTAGACTTTGGAGTAATGAGTAAGCAAGCACTTTTGCATACAGTCCCAACTTTTTGTTGTACTTTAGTAAAAACATCAGTGTGGAAATATGCTATAAATATGACACACTTTGGGCAATACTTTGAAGAGGAGGCATAATTGCTTCCTTTGAACCTCAGTGGGGTCCTATGGGAGACTGTGGACCAGTGGTAAAAGTACTTCAATATTATGCAGCATGAGTCACAGAAGGCTAGATCGCTCCTCAGAGAAAGAGGAAATATGTGAATAAAAATGTCTCTAGAGAAACATTTATGTTCTCAAATTAGCAAGGGATGCGGGAAATACAGCAACAGCAGCACAAACAAGTCTAAATGTGAATTCATTCTTTTTTGACAAAAAACAATTTTCTTTACAAACTAGATTGGTCCATTTACTTCATTGTTATAGTACATAGTGTGAATTATTGATCAGATAATGAAATAATGTATTGAAAGAGACAATGTAATCCATATTGAGACCAGCCAATAGAGTAACATTGGTGTTACAAACATTCTAATTACACAGAGCAATCACAGATCAATTTAAAAAGTCAAACACTGCATTCATTAAATCAGGTTTGGTCATTGATAGGAAAGTATGGAAAAGGGAATCATCCTCTGCAAAGACATTAAGATAATGTTGCTCCAATTGTGCCAGGAATCAATTAGGATTTAAGACCTGGCACACAAGAAGTAATCACTTGCTCACATCTCACGTCTTGTTCACCGTTGATGCATATGCAACAATTTGAGAACTACAGATAGAAAAAAAAAATCTAGCATCAACTAAAACTCTCCCCTGTAAAATCCACAGAGTCAAGCTAGCATGGATGTGTTTATAATTAAAGTGACACAGAGTGCTAACCTTCAATGCTAAAACTCACTGAAAAAGATAATATTAGCAGAGAAAAGTGGGATAATATGGTGCTTCTTAATGACACTTGGTGATCCCTATCTCCTTAGCACAAGCTGCCACTTCCGTCTCATTAAAGTCCTCAGGTCAAGTCCTTTTTGAGAATAATAGTGAGTGCAATTAAAAGAAGAGGTGTTCAGGGACCCACAGCTTTGGCTAATAGACCCAGGGTTTAAGATTTTTTTGAGCAAAATAAAGACATTTAATAGAATAATTTGCATGCAAGAATCGTTGTTAAGGTGTATTTTATGACAAAAAGATTAGATTGTAAAATCTGGATTTGCCGGTCAACATTGGTGCTATGAGTTAACAGGGTATCTGCTGTAAAATCCTGCACCTTGGGTCAGACAAACAAGCTGATAGACAAATTATAGTTTAGTGAACTTTTTAACTTAATTAACTGTAGAATCTGTAACCACCAATAGTTACAAGACTGACACAGAGAAATGACTCTGCCAATTCTCCTATACATGCATGCCTTTAGAGAAGAAGAGAGGACATGCAGACTTTTGCCTGAAATTAGCTTTGTCTATTGGTCCTCCATCTGTGGTCTTTTCAACCTGAGACAGATGTTTTCTTGATCCCTGCGTGTAGAACATGACACACCTGATAGTTACATAACGTGCGTTGTTGATGTAGTGAGCTAACTCTGATGATCTTCTCTTTCTACATTACTAATTAACCAGCCTCAGCCTGGTTCTACTCTACTGTCACTAGGAAGGTCAGCGCTGTCTTTATTTTCGCGATCATTAGCTTGTGTGTCTGTGTGTGAATTAGCCATTCCATGTAATAGAGAATAGTATCGTTAAAACTGCTACAAAGGTGTGACTGTTTCAGTGGACAAATAAATAGGGAGGGCATTTGGTATACATAAACATCAGTATGCAGCGGTAGTGTAAAAGACTGGATTGGTGACACAGACCACATGCTATTATTATTTACCTCTCATAAAAATACATATCCACTACTATCCAACAGGAAATTGTTTGAAATTTGGAAATGAAATTAACTTATATGCATGCATTTTTGAAATATAACCAGAAAGGTGAACAATGAAAGGGTTTGTAACTTTCCATATTACTCATAAGTTTTGCCCAACAAGCAATTTATCTAACATCTGTTTCATTACCTGTATTAATTAGAGTCAGTAGATTTATTACAGTGATGAATGCAGAGCGACATATGCTCTGTGTTAAGAAGAAAATACCAGACAGGAGGGTGGGCTGCTCTGCTAGAGGTGTGACGGGTAAAGTAAGACTAAATCGGCTTAAAGAGCACAAACAAAACAAATATGAAAAGACAAGGCTACAGTATACAGAAAATATAAAAGAGAACAAAGCAAGAGATTTCGGATGACCCTGCTTGTAAAACATTGTGTTATAGTTACTAAGACTAAGCCTACAAATATCAGACAAGTCAACCAATTAAACTATATTTATCTACCTAAATTTGCTGAACATATTTTACCATAACCTTTAAGCTTTAAACAGCCATAAAACACACACACATTAAATTAAGATATACACACACACACACACACACACACACACACACACACACACACAAACGGTTCTCCAGAATTGTAAGTAACGACAATGGACACAATTCCCCATTTCTGTAAAATGTATTCTTTCCCACTGTTTATCCATAATGGATCACTAGGGAGGCTCCATGAATGAGATTCACCTCGAACAATTATCTTTCATAGCAAGACATAAAGCATACACATTCATGTTTATTGCTCTTGGGTAATTTAAAGTAATCAATTCACCCATGATCACATTATCTCAATAGCAATGTCAATATAGAATCCTTAAGTGAGAGACTTTTTGTGCTTTTAAACAGAATCCCTATTCAAAACAATTGTGATAAACTTATCTACTGAACAGATGAATAAATTAATGTATGATGTATGTTAATTAGATAGATGGAGAATGTATTGTTCTTATAATAAAATCTAAAATAAATTAAATATTTTTAAAAGCAAACAACAGAAAATCATGTATGCAAAAATAACTTGAATATTTTAGTTTCAGTTATTCATATTTTGTTTTCTTGTTCTGTATGGCAAGAAGACCAGATATTCACACGATACTCAGATGGCACATTCACGGTTGTAATAGTATAGTATGAAATGGCCAATTGACACCAAAGCACTGTAACATATTTAATGGTACACTCTGTTAAGTACACTTGAGATAACTGCAGATAGTAAATTGGTTTGCCCTGCTCTATGTGCCCATCAGACATGCGCATACAAAATGCAAGGCAACAAAATGAGCTTCCTTGTTATCATTTGCAGGTTTCTATTCATTTATTCATGAAGTGCCTCCTTAGGAACACCACCACAAAAAGAGATGAAGTCTGAAAGATGGACAATCCCACAGAGAGAGTGGAGAGGGCAGCACGTATTAGCGATGAGTGGACTTGGTTATAGACACACGTCAATACATTAAAATAGAGAGGAATCATTTCAGATTTCATACATTTTTATATAGCCTTATTTTTTATTTGCAATAATATTTATAAGATTAAATTGGTCAGATAAAGAGTTGTTGATCAAATTGTAACTGTAATCAAGTGTTAAAATAAGCAGTGGTGGAATGTAACAAAGTCCAAGTAGTAAACCGTACTTGAGTAAAAAAGTGGATACTTTATACTTTTACATTTGAGAGCAGGCATCTGTACTTTCTACTACACTGCATCTTTGAACAGGACTGAAAAATAAAAGTATTTTTTGTTATTGTCTGAGACTTGCTGAAAAGTCTCAGAGGTTTATTATTAACACGTTCATAATATGATCAAACAAAAAAATATACAAATAAAAATAGCTAGGAAAAAAAAACAACCCAACAGATTCAGTTGTTTCCCGTGAACAAAATTCAGTGTAAAACTTTATCAAAATCACTACACTCAAAGCTTTATAAGACCTCCAAAAGACTTTTACTTTTTACTCTTTAAGTATATTTTTAATGGGTACTTAAATACTTTATTTAAGCTGATTATTTGTTAATTTTTTTGCTCTGGTACTTGTGCTTTTACTTAAGTAACAAAACTGAATACTTCTTCCACCACTGAAAATAAATCATAATAGTTAACTGTGACTACTAATACTTTTTATTAATAGTAAATATTGATTTAATTTGATAAAGGTCTCCTCTGGTGATTTACAAGGCTATAGTATATGTGATACAGATACATATAAAATGTAATATTTTTGCAATTGCCAAAGAAAATCACTCCAGCCACAAGGTATCACCAATGAAGCAATAGCAATAAAAATAATAATAATAATAATGTATCAGTCTTATACAGGTTTTACCAGACTGAGAGTCGCATTATTCATTCATTCCATACGCGCGTGTGGTAAGCTCCTAGCTACAGCTAGTAGCCACAGCCGCCTTGGGTTAGACAGAAGCGAGGCTGCCGATCTATGTCAATCACTCAGACAACTTCCATCACAGGGAGGGTCAAGTGTCTTGCGCACGTCAGTATACATTTGAATCACTGCTGCCCCTCAGTGGCACCTGGTATTCCCAACGGTCTTCCATCTAAGAACTAGTCCCAACCACCGCCACAATGGTGAATTATCCACTACTAATAGCGGAACCCATCTTTTTCTTAAACAAGTTTCAGTCATGATGAATGTTAACCATTGTTTTGGAGGTCTACTACTGTACTGATTTTTAACCACTCAAATAAAACCCTTTTTCTGACTGAGACAGGAAATATAAGATTCAGTGCAGATCTGTACATAATAAAGTTGAGTATATATGTAAGAGTTGGCAGTGTAACAGAGGAGAGGTAGTGTTTGTGGGGGAGGCAGGTGTGACTCCCCGTGCACCGAGCTGATTACAGACAGAGAGGACCTGCTTGAGTTCCTGCTGCCCCAGTCCTGAGTGTGCCTAATGCTGCCTCCACTCTATTACAGCTCCACACACACACACACACACACACACACACATCGTCTCTTCCTCTCATTTCTTTACCGCTTTAATTCACTCCTGCAGATGTCACCCATCAAACACAATCAAAAACAGGTTTAGCCTAGAGCCGGCTTGATGAGGAGTTGTGTCGGGTGTAAACCTGAGGATGCTATATCCATAATGTGTATGGTGTAAAGAGAAGGCAATATATATGCACACAGTGAAATGTCATGTCCCTGAATGGTATGGACATAATTATCAATGGAGAAGACTAATTGTATGTAAATAAAGACTTAGGACTGTTATTGTTGGGTTTCAGATGACATTTAAACATTCCAGTCCCAGAATGTTTTATGAGCAAGGTAAACCAGTGAGCTGATCTCAGGCTAATTGGATAAAATATTTTCTCAAAGGTTAAACATGTCAAAATTTTTTGAAAGGCATCTCATGTGGTAGCAGTTTACAGTATGTACCCACTCACTGACAATCACCATCAGCATTTTCTGTCATTTCTTAGATGCTTCATAACATGAAGCAAAACACTGGGGCACTAGGGTAAATATATAATAAATGAAGAATTGTAAATATGTATGTCCATTTTCATGTTTTTGTTATAATAAGATTCATGGGATGGCCAGTGCCCACTTCGTAGAATTTACTGACTGTGTGTCATTTTGTCTGTTCCTATTCCACAAAGTAGTGATCCACACTAAAAGAATTCACTTTTCTCTTGCTCAATTCTTGACCTTTAGTGAAAATGTCATCAAAACCTTACATTCTTCTTTTTGAGTGCATGTCAATTATTAAGAACACATGTAATATGTTACAAATATTTGGGAGTGTGAATCAATGATAAACTGTCCTTCAGTGCTCATATTGAACATCTGTCAAAAAAGAAGGCATTAAAAGACTGTCTGAATCCTGGTGTGAGAATAACACTTGTTCAGACCACCCTCTCAGTCCTGGACTATTGGGACATCATTTACATGAACATAGCTTCTTCAGCCCTCCAGTGACTGGACACAGTCTCTCACGGTGCTCTACGCTTCATTACCAACCAGGACAACCCACTGTGAGCTGTACTCTCTGTACTCTGTTCATATTTCATATGTTTTAGACATTTTATAACTGGATTTCTGAATTCATCTGATTTCAGTAAGGTGCTTATGTCAAGAGATATACTGGTAAAATAAAGGTAAAAATAATTATTTAAAAATTAGCCTAAGTTTATTAAGCGCGTCAGAAAGAAAGGGAAAAGAACTGCTGCTCTTTTTTGAGAGACATGTCACTTTCTGAGAAGAGTCTTTCAAGGAGAAAAAGAGACTCATTTCAATTAGCTACTTGGGGACAAAGCAATCATTTCCCATGTAATAATAATATAATAATAAAATAATATAATATAATATAATAATAATATATTAACATAATAATAATTATAATAATAATTATATATATATATATATATATATATATATATATATATATATATATATATATATATATATATATATATATATATATATTTATTTATTATTTATTTATTTATTTATTATAATAATAATATATATAAAACTATGTATGTATATGTATATGGTTCCAGAGAAATCACAAACTGAATGAGGTATGTGGTTTAAGAGTATGTTATGTTTGCTTTAGAAAAGATGTCATTCTATATCTCACAATCTTATCAAACTGACAAAAAACAACTGTGTGTCAGCACAGGCTGAAAACAGACTGCTGAATTCTGACGTCAGTGTACAACTTGTTACTAGAAGATCAGTGGACTGAGCTGGCACTGGCCTGAAAAGTACAACGATTGGTTCATATGTTTTTTTCATGATATTTAAGGTGTTCTTCAACAAATATAGTTAATTTTGAATATGTGCCAAGCAAGTTTTTCCTTGTAGATCACCAGTTCCCCCATTTTAACTTTAGGCTATGTTTTTATAGGTATTATGTGTTTGTTGTCTATAACTGGTTCACTTATGTTTCTATACCAGGTGCACTCACTTCCATCCTGACATGGAGCCCACGGGGTTGAGGGTCATGACCCTTAGATATGACATTAAGATGTTTACAGTTCTAATTGGAGCTCAGTTTGGGATCAGACCAATGCTGCAGAACCATTCTGAAGTAGAGGAAAACATAACCTCATATTATGCTCATATCTGTTTGATGTATTATGAGTTATTAATTCACTGTTTTCAAACATCTATTGTAATGCCAATAAGTGCCCTGTTGATGTATACCATTCGAATCGCAAGCACATTTTCTCATTTAAAAACTGTACTCCACATCTGAAACAGTACACTCTCGTTGCTCCATAAAACTTGGCAGAACATCTTGACTCTGAACAGCACAGCCCTTTGGGACAGGTGAGTCACCAACACTGTCAGTCTCTTTCAAGGAGCAACAGTGAAGGGGGGGACAGAGGGGCAGCAGTGAGGAGAGGGGGGCAGAGGGGCAGCAGTGAGGACAGGGGACAGAGGGGCAGCAGTGAGGAGAGGGGGCAGAGGGGCAGCAGTGAGGAGAGGGGGACAGAGGGGCAGCAGTGAGGAGAGAGGGAGAGAGGGGCAACAGTGAGGAGAGGGGGGGTAGAGAGGCAGCAGTGAGGAGAGGGGGCACAAGGGCAAAAGTGAGGAGAGGGGGCAGGGGGGCAGCAGGGAGGAGAGGGGGTAGAGGGGCAGCAGTGAGGAGAGGAGGCAAAGGGGCAGCAGTGAGGACAAGGGGTAGAGGGGCAGCAGTGAGGAGAGGAGAGGGGGCACAGGGGCAAAAGTGAGGAGAGGGGGCAGACGGGCAGCAGTGAGAAGAGGGGGCAGAAAAGCAGCAGTAAGGAGAGCGTAAGGAGAGAACACAGAGCATTGAT
Source organism: Periophthalmus modestus (assembly GCA_019594935.1). NCBI lineage: Eukaryota > Metazoa > Chordata > Actinopteri > Gobiiformes > Gobiidae > Periophthalmus > Periophthalmus modestus. The sequence continues at coordinate 19,993,955 of JAIEZT010000084.1, read as the reverse complement.
GACGGGGGCAGAAGAGCAGCAGTGAGGAAAGTCTTACTTGTACCCAAATAAATTCAGGGAACATGTATTTGTGTAGATAGTATCCCGAATACTTACGTATTTGACAAAAAGCTGATGAAATTATTATCCATCCATTATGCAGTTTGCTATTGGTGACCAGGAAACCAAGCAGTATGGAAACTGTAATAATAAACTGTAAGTAATATTACTGTTCATTGTATAGTAAACAAGAAAAATAACTACTTTTCAAACAGCATTTTTACAAATTGTCCATTTCAACTCAACTTCAACTTCAACTTCACTTTATATTCCTCCAAACTAATTACCTCTAATGCAAATATATTGAATATCTCTTTGAAGCATGGATGGCTTTATGAGAAACAGAACACGTCCTCTGAATGGAGCTTGGCAGTATGGTCAAAACAAGAACCTTAATTGAGCTTTTAAGCTTTTGCAACATCCTTTTCTAGGCTTTATATGAAAAAAATACCTAAACATGAGATACAAAACATGTTACAAGGGGGGTTTTGTTTACTTGGATAATGTGGTAAATTCTTTAAATTGTGCATTTAAATTGTCTAATTGCAACATTACCATTTAGTAATATTAAAAATGCAGTGAGTCAATGACTTTCTTAGACATCTGAGATCCATATAATCTTACTGATATTTTTACAGCCAGGTGAATCATACCTTTCAGAGATCAAGAGACCGGAAATATGCCAGAGGAGTTAAAAGTAGTTTAAGTTTGATTTCTTTATTTCACTCAATCTCTGGAGTCCATTACATTCACAGACATGGTAACAGCTCACTAGTTCTTTCTAAACTCAATCATTCTGACAGCACAGTGAGATCTCAGCTCATAAGAGTGTGGATCTGGACCAGTGACTTCTGATCTTTGATCTGATCTTTTAGAGTTTTCATCTAAAGATAAACTGCCAAGCTCATAAAGAGAAAGTTAGACTTGTGCTGATAGAAAATGATGAAGGATTATAGGTGGAATATAGACAGGTCACGCTTTGATTCAATCATGGTTTATTTTGTGTTTGACATTTGAACTTTTCTCTTGGGAACAGACCTTGATGCAAAGAGACAGGAGGATATGTCAAATGCACATAAACAAAGCGCATATTCATTTTGGACTCCAGCCCGAGCAGACAAATTGATTTCAATGTTTATTAGAAAACAAATGATAAAATGACTCCATTGGTTTTAGATCATACCATGACTCTTGGTGAAGTGGGTAATATAATGCTGTGGTTTTCCACAGGTGGATAAATTACAGCCCATCTTCAGTCTGTAAAAATATGTTACTTCAAATGTACCCCACAATAGTTCTACAAATTCTCATGGCAAGCACTAAAATTCTTTTGTAACACTACAACTGGCTACAAGCTACAATTATATACACATAACAGCTACTTAAAAGTATTATAATTTCTAATTAGATTTCAGCATTAGAACTATATGTAATGTACACAACATTTGTCTTAAAGAATGTGTTCACTGTGTCCACGAAGAAGCCTCCTCCGCTACAATCATAACCCCATTATGTTTCTGTAAATACCCCTTATAACTCAAATCAGACTACTTTCTACACACATTCAATAGTGCTACGGCAACCACAAAGGGACTAAATAAAGTGATTGAGTTTGGACACAGGCCCAGCTGTCCCACCTTTGTCTGTTTTTCACTTCTTCCTTCTAAACAAGAATGTCTTTCAATGAAACAAAGAACAGAATTACTTTGTGTTTTCCTAACAGCAACCATGTACCAGGTTTCAGATTCAAATGCAAACTAATGAGACAGCGAACCTTGATTTACTATTGTTTGTTTTGAAAGAAATAGTCTATAGGCTTTTTCATATATTTCAAAAAGCAGTCAATATATCACCCTTTAGCTGGTTTACATTGTCTGGTATAGTAAAATCATTTGCCAATATGTGTATTTGCAGCTGTGTAAACTGTACACAAGACATACTATGCCTTTTTCAAGTATATAAGCTGAGATAAAGGTAGGTAGCTCTGTCACGATACAAAATTTTGAAGTGTTGAAGTAAATATGGACAATAAAGGATGATATTGAAACAAAACCATAAATAATTACCCCCAAAAATTGTTAAAAACATGAACTGAAATAAATAAAGAGCTGAATGAAACACTTTAGTAATTAGTTTGTATTTATAATAAGTTAATATTTCAAACAGCTCAAATTATTTTGCCAAAAAATGTCCCACTTGTTCAAAGAAAAAGGTACACACGATAAATATTGACCACAAAAAAGGATGTTTCCAGCTATCATTTATTGAGCAATAAGTCAGTTATGAACAATAGTGACAGGCCTCGGGATTGGTGAAAATAAAAATCTTCTAGTACTCAGGCTTTGGACAGAATTACTCAAATAACCATGAACCAATCAAAATACAGCTTTGAGTAAGCAAATGATAAGGGAACACTATTACAACATGATTAAACGCTCATAAAAGCCAGTTTTATACAGTATGTCCTTTAAGTCGAGTTCCATCTCTTTCTCTGCCCTAACCTTTGAATCTGCAAGCGCACCACAGGCTAACTTCATTGGTTCCTATAACTACAGAGAAACAAATGGCTGTCAGTATGGCTGCTTATAACGCACTAGAGGCTAGAACTTTGTGCAAGATGAACATTAAAGATGGCAAAATGAGCTGCCAAAAAACCCCTCTACATTTCCCTGCTCCTCTTCCTTCTGGTAGGTTTTCATTTTGTGCAACAACACGTCTTCTCTCTCCATCCACTCCTTTCTCTGGAACAAGGCCTCTTTTTTAGCCTGCCACTGCTTCTCTCTGCCCTGGTACGCCTCAATTCCGGTCAACAACTCCTGCTCTCCCCTTTCTATCTGCTGCCTGTTAGTACTTGTGCATCTTGTCACTCGACTGTCTGAATATGTTACAAATATAACAGTAGAGGAGTTTGCCTCTGCATGCTCTCAGAATTCTCATCTCAAAGCCAGCAAGTTGATCACAGAAATGATCAAAGAATATTTCCTTATACCGGAAATATACCTTGGAACTATATTTTTCTAAGCTGCCCCTGTCTCTGTGTGCCCATGTATAATTCGCAGTTTGTCTTCATCAGTGCATCAAACTACTGAAGCAATGTAGCTAAAGAAAAGACTGTATTAGATCATCAGTGTAAAAAGAAACAAATGATACTCCAATCAACACAAGTTAATTTGTAAACAACTTTCATTTGTGGGCCATATGTTTTACAATACTGACATTACCTAGAATAAATACCTAGAATACCACTTGGATCCTCAGACAGAGTGACAGTAAGTGGTAGGGACTCCTGCAGGTTTGACTGAAGAAGCTCAGACAAAAAACCAAATTGAACTTTCACACGTTTTATGCATGTGCATAATGATACTTCACTGTACTTTTTAATTTGACTTTTCCACAGCCCTAGTGAATAATGACCCCACCACAGGTGGGTTCATGATTCTGGCCTATTCCAGGATGACTTTAGGGGGGACAACGGCACCTGTGCCTTGACTTTAAATCTGTTTAAATCCTAGTGGATGTTCACTTGACCAGGTGCCATTTACCACCAATTGTGGAATCGTTTATGTTGAGTATCTGTCCATTTTCCTCCGCTTATCCGGGTCACGAGCGCAGCAGTCTAAGCAGGCACCCCCTGACTTCCCTCACCCCAGACACATCCCCCAGCTCCTCCAGTGGGACCCCAAGGTGTTCCCAGACCAGCTGAGAGACATAGTCCCTCCAGCGTGTCCTGGGTCTTCCCCGGGGCCTCCTTCCGGTGGGACATGCACGGAACACCTCCCCTGGGAGGTGTCAAGGGGGTATCCGGAACAGATGCCCGTGCCACCTCAGCTGGTTCCTCTCAATGTGGAGGAGCAGCAGCTCTACTCTGAGCTCCTCCCATGTGACCAAGCTCCTCACCATATTCCCCCAGCTACCCTGTGGAGGAAACTAATTTTTGCCGCTTGTATCTGCGATCTTGTCCTTTCAGTCATTACCCAAAGCTCATGACCATAGGTGAGAGTAGGAACGTAGATTGCCCGGTAAATCGAGAGCTTTGACTTTCGACTCAGCTCCTTCTTTACCACGACAGTCAGTTGATACAGCGGCCACATCACTGCAGATGCTGCATAGATCCGCCTGTCAGTCTCACGCTCCATCCTTCCCTCATTCATGAACAAGACCCCGAGACACTTGAAGTTCTCCACTTGAGGCAGAGACTCTGCACCCACCCAGAGAGGGCAAGCCACCTTTTTCCAGTCGAGAACCATGGCCTTGAATTTGGAGGAGCTGATTCTCTTCCCAGCCGCTTCATACTCAGCTGCAAACTGCCCCAGTGCCTGCTGCAGGTCCTGGTTCAAAGAAGCCATCAGGACAACATAATCTACAATCAGCAGAGATCAGATCCTGTGGTTCCCAAACCGGACCACCTTCGGCCCCTGACTGCACCTAGAAATTCTGTCCATAAACACAATGAACAGAACTGGTGACAAAGGGCAGAGTCCAACATGCACCAGGAACAGGTCTGACTTACTGCTGGCAATGCGAACACAGCTCCTGCTCTGGTCCTACAGGGACCAGACAGCCCTTAGCAAAGGGCCCCGGACCCCATACTCCTGGAGCACCTCCCACGAAGGACACAGTCGAATGCTGTTTGGTCTGTAGGCCTACACAACAGTGAGAGACCTGTCCCCAATCCGAAGGTACAGGTACCCGACCCTATCGTTCACCTGGTGAACTTCAACACAAGGCAGCTGAGCTGTGGGGCAATAAGCAGGCCCACTCCAGCTCGCCACCTCTCCCCACGGGCAGCGCCAGAGAAATAGAGAGTCTCAAGGAGTTGGTTTCCAGAGCCCACACTGTGCATGGAGGTGAGGCCGACTATATCTAGCCAAAATGCTTAACCTCCTGCACAAGGTCAGGCCCTTTCCATGTCACCCCCAGCTCGTTCCATGTTCCCAGACCAGTCTTCATGTACGGAGATCCGGTCGTCGAGGCCCCCACCTTCGACTGCCACCCAGATCTCTTTGCCACAGCCTTTCACGGATCCTCCCGCAGGTGGTGGGTCCATGGGAGGATGGCCCCACGTTGCTCCTTTGGGCTGAGCCTGGCCAGGCCCCGTGAGGAAAGGCCCGGCCACCAGGCTCTCGCTGTCGAGCACCCACACCAGGCCTGGGTCCAGGGTGGGGCACTGGTAACGCCGCTCCAGGCAACGTAGCTGGCGTTGATAGTGTCCTCGTCATGAGAGGCTTCTGAACCACTCTTAGTCTGACCCATCCCCCAGGACCTGTTTGCCATGGGTGACCCTACCAGGAGCATGAAGCCCCTGACAACATAGCTCCCAGGATCATTCGGGTGCCCTCCACCTTATTTTGACTACTTTTTTTTTATATTCTTAAAATTTTTTTGATGTGCAAATAAAATACTAATAGTGCAGGACAGGTCTACTTTCAGTTACCACTGTAAGATAGGAATGTCTTCATAATCTGTAGTCTCTCTCTCTACATCATTTATTGTATTAATTCATTTTGTATGAGTACCTATAACAAAATAAGACCTATAGCTTTATTATAAGTTGCCCATGTCATTTTTATAAGCAAATACATGCAGTCTATGCATACACAGAGCTATTGAGAAAATGACACAAACTTCGATGAAAGCCCAAAAATCTAGATTTACTAGTTTATTTTGTTACTTGTTGATTTGTTTCATTGTCACAATTGCAACACAACAAGATTTGAAAGATCTACTTAACTTCTACCTACTTTACAAAAAGCGCCTTAGACTTTCTTCCGCTCCAAGTTTCATGTTTGTTCAGACACAGAAAACAAATTTATTCTTATGACAACCCAGTATAACACAACTGCACCAGAGGGAGATGGTATCATTTGCATGTCGTGGCATTTATATACTGTGATAAATATACTCTTAATGCGTGCCGGAGCTGCCGACTGTTGCGTCCTATTAGGTTCACCAAAGAGGGGGATGCTGCAGAGTTGATGGATGGTGTACAGACTGCAAAAGCCCTGGCAGGTGTAGTATATGGTGGCAGAGAGTATTGGTATCCATTCCATATTCACACACTCCCACACAGTACAACAAAGACACAGAGAAACCAGATAGAAGGTTTTACTTGGGGAAAACTTTATTTATGACATAAAGTCTAAACTAATAATAATTTTGGCTTCTTTACAAAAATAAATATTTCAGTTTTTAACTTTTTTCTTTAGTGGGCACTGATTCAAACCAAGTGATAGTATGACACAAGTCAGGTGCATTTATCAAATAAATTGCCATGGATAGACCCTGCCGGCAGCATGACAGCATAACTTAGGGATAAAATTAAAGATAAAACCATGACAAGAACAGAACAAACCAAGTCTACATCAGGACTCAACTGGGCTCAAACTAGTGCAAGTGTGAAGATAGATAAAAGATAAACAACTCAAGATTTACTTAATTTGTAATTATAATCAACAACATAAACCATTAACAGCTATCATCCATTGGGCTTCTTTCAAAAATAGTTTGTCTCATCCATGACAAAGTATTGAATATTTAAACCTCATGCATCTAGTCTTTCAGCCTTGTGTGCGAGAAGTGCGATCCTTTCCATCTAACATAATTAGTCCTGGAGGCAGACAGGAGCTGGCGTGATGGAGAGGAAAGGAGCTAAGGGCTTATACACATGCACAGATGGAGAAGGCAAAGTAGTAGCTAAATCAGTGCAAACATTCACCCCAAAATCTCTAGTTTGTGGTTCAGTAACCTGCTACATGTACACTGCTATAGTGGTCTCTATGGCAAGACACATTATAATTTAGTCTGCTAGAGTTTATCTATGACATCCATGAATCATTATTTTAAATAGACATTTAAAATCACAATATTGATCTAAAATAATACAAGAAACAAGTCAGCTTACTTTCTGCTGACAGCAGGCAAAATGGCTAAGCAACTCTGCTGAATCCTGAGTGTATAATCTTTTTTAATGGGAAAAGTACAGAGCAGTGGGTGACTGGGCATTTATAGAAAGTAGGGGAAAACTGGAATTTTCTGAGCAACGGTGTCTTGATTGCACAAAAATAAACACTGCTTGCAATAAACTTACATGAATCACTCTAAATTCAATATCAAGGGAATAATGAGATAATGAGAAGGGAAAACAATTGTGACATGGTTAAAAGCTCTGTAAAGACAACTTTGCATACTATGTGCCCTTTAACCTGGCTTTTACATATGAGAATGTAAGTGGTGGTCAAGCCTTAGATGAACAACGGAAGCGATGTCTATAAAGTGACTTTTTTTTTTTTTTTTTATTTAACCTTTATTTAACCAGGATAAAAACTCATTGAGATTAAAAATCTCTTTTTCAAGAGTGTCCTGGCCAAGAGGCAGCATCGCACAGACACAAAACAATAACACTTTCGCACAAACCAAAGCAAATCATTTTAAAACGAGTCCTATGTGAAACATTTACAAATTGATTGTTCTGTTTCAAATTCAGTTAAAAGTGACTTAAAAGAGGTCAACGACACCAGATCCTTCAGTTTAAAATCCCTCTGGAGTTCATTCCAGGAATGAGCTGCAGCAAAACGAAAAGCCTTTTTTCCAAGTTCTGTGCGAGCTCTGGGCACCGAGAGCAGGAGCAGCTCCTGAGAGCGGAGACTGTAAGTACTGCTGCTCCTCACCTCTATGAGCTGCTGGAGATAAGACGGCACCAGCCCAGCAAGACATTTATAAATAAAAATATACCAATGTTTCAGTCTACGAATTGTCAAAGAAGTCCAGCCCACACGGGCGTACAGGACACAATGATGGGTCAGGGACCTCATGTTTGCAATAAAACGTAGTGCACCATGATACACAGTGTCAAGAGCATGGAGACATTCAACAGAGGCATTCACTATATAAGGCCAATGACTATATTACTATTGTAACAGAAGAGACAGAAGAGGAGGAGGAGCGAGCACATAGCACAGTTCTAGCAGTAATCACAGTCAGGAGGAGCAGAAACACACACACACATACACACACCTCACAAGTTATTGAGATATAATGGGATTGTCAGAGCCATCAACACACTCTGAGTTCAACAAGTTTATAATAAAGAATGTAAAACTGTCTTCTCCTCTCCCCTGTACTATTCCTTTTATACTTGGCACAGAACGGAAAATTCTGAAATTCAAAGGTCAGAGGAACAGGCAGCATTTTCTCACAACTATTATAAGGCATTTTTTTCGTTCTTTGACACATTTGATGATATGCATATATTTCAGTAAATTTTGGGCTATGTTCTATTCAAAATACTGACTCATATATTGTTCTTGTACCATTATGATATATCAGTCTTTATTAAGACGTATATTTTGTATCTTTGGTCTCCCAATCTATTCTCCGCTCTTTCCAAAATACTATTTCACTTCTCTGAAAATCTCAGAAGGTTCCTTTAATATTCATATTTTATTTTTTTAAATTTGAAATTAATGAATGAAAAAAAACTAGGGGCAATAAGGAAAAGCCTGAACACAATGAGGGTCTATTAAACATATAGGAGAAATCTGTCCCATTTTTGCAGACATCAGCTGCTTCACTGAACACTGGAGCTCTTGCTTGTTTTGCCACAGTTTTCATATCCAAATTCAAGCACTTTGGACTTGTTCTATTTGTCACTGTAGAGTAGGGGTGTGCTAAAATATCGACACACCGATATTTATCGATATTATTAAAATCTATACGGTATTGATTCTTTGTTTCCTAGTATCGATATTGATATTCCCCCCAGACGTTACTCTTTACGGGTGAATAGAAGCGAGAAGCAATAGAAACGAAAATGTCAGAAAAAATGTTTCAACCGCCTTCCTCCCTCTAGTTAGAAACATTCATTAATCAAAAAGCACTTCATTGTGTTTTTTAATCTTCAATAAATGGAAGATAAATGCACCCTTTTATGTTTTTTTTTGTTTTGTTTTGTTTATTTTTTTGTGAAAATTGGGTTGACAATTTAAGTAAGGTCGAAGGCCTTTATTTTTTTCTGAATTGTATCGTGTCGATTTGAAATATATCGTATCGAATTGTATCGTATCGAAATGGCACTGTATCGAGATACGTATCGTATCGTGGACTGTGTATCAAGGTACGTATCGTATCGGCAGCTTCTTGGTGATACCTAGCCCTACTGTAGAGTGATACAAAAAATACAAAATATACGTCCTAATAACTGCCCTTGCATCTGTTGCTTATAATTGAAATTATGAGCTTAGTTGATTAATCCTCAGCATAACTTGACCACAAAAATTTTAGCATGACTTGGACCCATGAATTGACTGCCACACTTCTGAATCAATTTTAACTAATTTGTGCTGCAGTGTCTTCGTATTATCATACACAACCAGTCACCCATCTATTTACACTCAGTTTGGAGATCCAGCACTACCCCTCTGCTCCTGTCAGTCTTTCCCCACAGCAGTGACCTCTGTCAGGCCACTGTCAGTGCAGGGCAGGCTTTGGTGATGCTGACATCCACGCACTCTGCTCCAGTTTGTTTGTCTGTGTCACTGCTTCTCCATGTCTGAGCCTTCATCTTGTCTGCCCTCCTCCCACACACATACACACGTACACACCTCCGCTATCCCTGTCACATGTCCAGGCAGTTCACTTCTGTGGACCTAAAATGGTTTACCGTGTCAAAAGTTCTTGGTTCAATCCAAAGTCAGTGAACTATTACAACATTTCTGTACTTTCAGGATGAGCAAAAAAGCTTGAATCTCCAGCAATAACAGTACAAAGCTGGATAAGCAAGAAGTCAGCTTGGTCATACTGTGCCTTTTTGATCTACAAAAAGCCAAGGAATTTACAGTCATCCAATGTGCAATTATTACATGACTTATAATACATTTTTAGACCCGATATTGGACACTTACTCATACTCATACACATACTCCAAGCATTGGTAATATGAAAGTTATGTATTTCTATTATCAAAATTATAATATCAAAATAAATCATTCGTTTGGATTGTCACGGATCTAGAAGGGATTTATAAAAAAAAACAAAAAAAAAAAACAAGAAGATTGAAGAATCACTTGTATGCGTTTTGGCTCTTGTAGCTTAACCACTGAGAGGTACAGCTAATGCCTTGGTGGTGGTCTGTCATGCTACTGAAACAGCATTGACTGAATTCTCTCAGCAGAAAGAGTAAGAGTAAACAGAGACCAGTGTCTAATGAGCCTTTTACATTACATCTAATTTAAAACAACATACAGTATAACCTCTACAACCTTTGTTAATTGTTCTCATTAAGCCAAGGGCCTACAGATACTGACAGAATGACAAGCTTTTATCAATTAGGCTTGTAAACAGTGGTGTTTACAAGGCTCTAAAGTATAGCTTTAACAGAGCTCTACAATCCATTTCATTGTTTGAACATATCATATAAATGCAGAAAACACAAGCACTAAGCCAAAGTAGCAGGTAAAAAGTTCTATCCAAATAAAATTAAATGTCAGCAAAATTTAGAACTTAGGTTCAAAAAAGGACAAATCATTTTTTTTCAAAACAGGAAATATCACAAATACACCATATTGCACCATACACTATATACGATTTATTATGGATGCACTGATCTGATACTGGTACCGGATATATAGGTGCCAATAATGAAAAATTTGCCAGATCGGATATTGACTTCCAAAACTCGGTTCAGCCAATATTCTGTAAATTGATGAATAATAAGACTATTTACTATTTAAAAGTTATGAGACATTTTTAGTTGGCCCAGATAGTCTCATAACTTTTATTTGTTCTGTAGTTGTTGAGGGATAAATAACAGCTACATAACACATTTGGATCAGTTTTGTCTTATTTTATTTTTTTGTTTAAAGGTAATAATATATGCTGTTTTCAGCCTTTGTATTGGTATCGGTTGATATCAAGTATCAGCAGATACTTAAATCCATACATCGAAATTGGTATAGGAACTGAAAAAGCTTATTCGGTTCTATAGAGTTACATTGTGTATACAGAAAGTTCCTAACATTGTGGCATTGTGAGAACAATCTAGGTCAATTGGTTATACAATTTCAATAAGATGTATATTGTATTATTTGCATGTACTTGTCAGATCTTCAAGTGACAATGGCGTATGAGGGTCCAAAGATCACAAGGATGACACATCCAGTCATCAATATTGCCAGTGTGTTCTATACATACAATTTGTCTGTGACATGCATTTTTTATGAGAAACATCACCACATTGTATTTTGTTAATAATAATAAAATAATAATAATAAAAGTAATAGGCCTAGTATTTTTGCTCTACACATTCTTCACATTGAAGGTAAATACAGACATCTGCTACATTCATTCTTTAGCTAAATTGCCTAAACAGGTTTATAGCACAATTGCTTGTAAAGGCAATGGCTTTAATTGTATTAGAGTTAATTGTGACTCAAGCTATTCAGTGCGCTGAGATAGACAGGTGTAAGATAGGCTCCCTTTGAAATGCAACATGTTCTTATGTGCTTATGTCTCTTTGTGTGTCCATTAAAGCTCAATGCAAAGGATCAGACAGGATATTTCTTATAACTTCACTGAAGCCAGAGCAGGGGTAAAAAAATACTGTCATGTTATTCAAACTGACACTTTATAGTACTACTACCACAACCACCAATACTACATTCAGATTTTGACACTTCTCAGTAACTGATTCCATAAGAATTGCAATATGAAATACAACATTGACTCAAAATTGCTAAGTTTTATCTGGTCATAGAAATCACCTGAACTTAAGATGAGTACTTAAAATGTGTAAGTCTAAAAGAGTCAGTGATGGAGCATATTTCTCCTGATCTTCAGGTGTTTGACTTGGCAGGAGTTGGATGCTGTTTGACAGATTGAACGTGACAGTGAGTTGAAGGCATTACATGCTCAATTCAATATCCACCGGAGAGACGGAGAGGGGACTATGGACTGCACAGAGGAGATTCATTCATAAACTATACATAAAGTAGGCAATGCTAATTAGAATTGAATGAAATCTGAATGGTCACAATCAGCAATTGCAAATGATGCGATTAACTCTAATCTAGTGTCCTTATGTCATTATATAATGTGTAGGCTAAACAAAACATCCTGTCACCCAGTAATTTTGTTTAGTATAAAACCTATCTCTTGATTTTTAATCATAATTTACAAAATGCATTTCACTGCAATTAGATTTTATAACTTTAACACACTGAAGCCATAATTAAACCTAGAGAAAGTACAGACTTCCTGTTAATTAAAGGATATTGTAAGGACAATTAAAGAATATCGGGTATTGCACTTTGTGGATAGACTAAAGCTTTTTTTTTAGCAGTGGCCTGTTGGATGCAAGAATGTCAGTATTGTTAAATAAATCTTTATTATAAATCGGTTCCAAATGTTAAACGTAATTGTGGTTTCTGTGAAAGGATTAAGTTGAAGTTAAATCAAAGTTGTTATTTTTACATGATAAATTGGGCAGCGTCTCCTATAGGCTGATTGTTTAAGAAGGCGCCAGTTGCGCACGACTTTGGTGACATCAATGAAGACGAAGAGAAATGGATAGAGCGCGTTTGTGACGCCATTGGGCGGTGGGTATAAATACTGAGAGAAAAAGTTAGCCTCTCATACCTCCAGACCTGCCCTTTAAGGGTCATCAAAAACGGCACTGAAACGCGAGCAAACCCTCCTGCTGCTGGTGCGCACTGAGAGAAGACATAAGGATAAGGGTGAGTCCAACCCATCTATAGATTAAGACAACTGCATTACTCTAACTGTATACTTTTGGCAATTACTTTAAAACGTTTAATGACTGACGCAATTAAAATAACCGCTACTTTCAGTGACAATTCCTTTTTTTCCCCAGACAGAGGTCCAACCATGAAATCAACATATCTGCTCGTATTGGCGTCTTTGGCAGTTTGTGTCCTGCCACACTGTAAAGGCCAGAGTCTTACAGAGGATGACCCGGACCACCGGACCATAGACGACATCATCCTACAGAAAGCAGAGAGTCTCTTGTTACGGTCCATTCTCAAGAATATACAGGGAGATGACGAGAGATACGGTGGGTAACAGGTCACACTTAATTAATCGACCGCAAAACATGGCCATGGAAAAGATTTCTGATGCACATTATTATATTGTCTGAACCAAAATAGCATTATTTTTAATTGCATATAAATCAGTACTTACATTCACATTTGAGAATTTATGGGACAGGCTATTCTATGTCAAAATATCCAAAATATACCGGTGCTCCATCTGGTCCCGTCTGTGCGTAACAGGACAAACACTTGAACGCAAAGATCTCACATTCTAACGAGCGCTTTTTCTGCAGAGGGCACCTCTCAGCCAGGCTGGGTGACAAAGAGACAACACCCTGGGAAAAGATACATAGAAGAAGACACGGACGTGGACGCACCGTATTTGGACGTTAATAAGAGACAGCATCCGGGCAAACGTGAAGAAGAAATGCACTCATACCTGGAGCCCCAAAAGAGGCAACATCCCGGGAAGCGCACCGCGGCAGGACTCGTGTCTGACAACCCGCTCCTGGTCCTGAGCGAACTTTCCAAAAGACAGCACCCGGGAAAGCGCTACCTGATGCTGCACACGAAGCGCCAGCATCCCGGGAAGCGCTTCTTTCCAGACGCAGACTCCGGTTTTGATTCAGAAGGAGAAGAACTGGCCGAACTGGAAAAGCGCCAGCATCCAGGAAAACGATCTTTGGATAACTCCAGTCCGTTTTTAGGAAGCAACCCCCCTTGTGACTTTTTGGACTCCAATGGTTGCAGTAGCCCCCAAAACCGACTGTTGCTCGACTTTATAGACAACATCAACACAAGTCACATCGAGGAGAAGCGGCAGCATCCGGGGAAAAGATTTGCATCCGAAGAAGATTTGGAGGATTCAGAGTAGATCTCTTAGGAGTTAGTTGTAACGTGTGTAGCTGCACTGTAAACTATATCAATGTGCAAATGGCCATAAGGGGTTGTTGGAGACGAAAAAATTAAATATAACTTACCATTGTTTTCTTTGACAAGGGGCACGCGCAGTAAATCTCACTTAAAATCTATCATTTTGTGTTTTTTTTAGTTAGTGTGCAATGTAATCCAGAGCTATAGTTGAACTAATGTTGTAATGTAAATATGTTCATAACCACCATTTTCTTTTTACTTTCTGCTTATAAAAGTTTGTTCTATTATTTTTAGACCATTTTTAAAAGAATGAGCAATGACTCAGTCCCCTCTATGAGGACATTTGTTTATTGGAAACAGTAATAATGAGTGAGTGATCAAACGGCCACTGTTACTGTGACAAATTCCTCCATAAAAAGGATTGTCTTGGATTATTTTTTTGTAATTATGTGTAAAATATAATGCCTACAACAGCAATAAATGTGTCTTTTATTGGAAGCTATAATCAGTGTAATTAAGTTTAATTTGTGATCCATCTTTTGCCTTAAAAAAAAAAAAAAAAAAAGGCTGTACAATAGAAATTAATTGGTAAACTAAAACTACCAAACTGCATTGTATTATAGTCAAAACTTACAATTTCAATTGCTATCTTGTAGATGTAGGGTGTACCTATATGCTACAAAGGCACTGCTCTGCATTTAGAGACTCAATAGTAGATAAGGAATTGTCATAATAAAAGTAAATATACATAGAGACCCGTAATTGGACATAACATATAGTGATAACTATTGTGTCTTAAAAATCAAAACTAGTGCACTATCCTATGTTTAAATTGAAATCGTTCCTATATTGATAGCTTACCAATTAGGCTGAGTAGACAGCACAAGAAGCTGTAGCATGGATTTCCATCAGGTTCGAAGAGAGATAATAAATTATAAAACCATGAGTACACAATAAAGACATTTTTAAAAAAGGAAGAAGTTGGTGGGGCCACATTTTTAAGAGTACCATCCCTAGTAAAAGTAAAAAGCTATCCAATAGGCCTAATTAGTATTAGAAAAAATATAGGCCTATGTTAAAGGTGTACTATGTAACAATTCTAAGGGGAGTCCTAGCCTGCCTGAATTATTTGTTTTGTTTGGAATGTTCCATAGTATAGTATTAAAACTGTACTTAGTGCACCTTTTACATTTCTCCATTTCACCTGCATAAGCTTACCTGCAAATGACTGAGCAGATGCTTTCAGGAAAGAGGATCTTGTATGTGCTCGATCCTCACCGCTAGAAACAGCAGTTGCAGCTGTAACAGAAGAAAAAGTTAAAGCATATTTCATTTCTTAAAACTATCTTTATCAGTGCTGCTTGAGTATTCTGCTATGTAGAATCACACGGTCAGTCTATATTTGTATTTTTGACACAAAGGTTTAATCAAATGAATGTATCCGTGTATCTAAGTTAATCAAATTAAAATGCATTAATGCAAAAATCACTTAATTTAAAATAAATTAAATTTTAGGTTTCAACTAACACCTTGAACAACAAAGATGAAAGAAACAACAAGCAACTTTGGAGAAAAATATTCCAGTCCCACTGATATGAAAATAACTAACACCTGCACACACCATACGATTTATATATTAAAATCCCTACCGTAATACCAGTAAAATCACACTTGTTACCATCATCCATGTTTGATGCAAAAGTCAGATTTTGCTTTTCGTATTGTCTGGCCCTTTGCGCTTCCTGTAGGCCTGGACTGGCGGTGTGCAGATCACATGACCACAGGCAGGGCTGCTGCTGCTGAGACTGGTGTTGTTGATCTATCAAATACAAGCCAAATCGTTCATAACCTGCTTACTACTGACGCCTCTGTAAGTAACAACGACCTATTGGGAGATTATATGATGAGATATGCATTCGTTCTTGTCTGTGCAAAATAAATCCTGACATATTGGCGACAGAGAGCGGTGCTTGTGCTAACTGGGTGTAGCCAGCCTGTAATAAAGAGCTATCACAACGGCCAAAATATGTTACAAAAGTTATTGTGCGTGGTAGTGTGAACATGATCTTCTACACAATTAGAAGAAAAAATGCAAGAATGCAAAAATGCGAACATAAGATAATGTCAGGTTAGATGATGCAGCTTGTTCTGAATGCACTAACCCTAATGAATAAATGTCATCATCTATTTTAGGATTTACCTTAAAAAATAAAATAAAATATAGTATATATATATATATGTATGTATGTATGTATGTATGTATGTATGTATGTATGTATATGTATGTATGTATGTATGTATGTATGTATGTATGTATGTATGTATGTGTATGTATGTATATGTATGTATATATATATATGTATGTATGTATGTATGTATGTATATGTATGTATGTATGTATATATATATATGTGTGTATATATATATATGTATATATATATATATATGTGTGTGTGTGTGTGTGTGTGTGTACACATATAAATACACACACACACTCACACTTTATTTTCAATTTAAGTTGTTTAAATTTGACATTAGTAGACCATCTTATTCTGTCTACCCAGAATTCAAAATCAGTCTCAAACATATATTGGATTATGGGTATTTAACATTTTTTGTTAAACCCTAGGTTTACAATTGGAGGGATGGAGTTGGATGTGGGCACAGTGCAGTGACGCTTGGAGGCTGGCCAAGACCGGATCCTGCTATCTTCGACTCCTTCAGTCACAAATTAGGCAGCAATGGCTTCAGGTTATCCCCCACCATTTGAAGGCACAGGAGAAGTTAAAGAGGGATTCCTTTGTCCACTGTGTCTGAAGGATTTGCAGTCATTCTATCAGCTTCAAGACCACTATGAAGAAGAGCACTCTGGAGATGATCGGCATGTTAGAGGACAACTTAAAAGTAGGTCACGTTTATGTCCTACAGAATATTCAGTTTTTTCTATATTCAATTTTTATTTACTGTTTGGTCCAATCATCATATTAAACATCATAAGTATTATTATTGAAAGTGATAAACGTTAACAGTTTATTATTTTACTCTTATAACAAAGGAAAATTACTTGTAGACATTTGTATAATCTTGCTGCCTTTGGCATTATCCATAATAGTTTGTTAGGAATGCATCAAAAACAACATACAGTATTAATGTGAACAGTTGTGCCGCCTCAAACTATAGTGACGTTTCGGTTTACAGGTTTGGTTCAGAAAGCCAAAAAAGCCAAAGACAAGCTGTTGAAAAGAGATGGAGAGGACAGGCCTGACAGCGGCAGTTATGAATCCTTCTATTATGGAGGAGTGGATCCGTACATGTGGGAACCTCAGGAGCTTGGTATGGCTTTTCACAAATGCAAAAAATTACAAAACAATCTGAAGCTGATTATTTTTAATACTTTTACAGGAGCAACCAGAAGTCACCTTGACCTTTTTAAGAAACACAGAGCTGACAGAATAGACCACTATGTGATTGAAGTCAATAAGCTTATAATTAGACTGGAAAAGGTATGCTTATTTTAGGTGATGAGACTATATTTAAAAATGCAAACATGATACAATACATTATACAGTTATTATAAGTAGTAAATTATCAATGTTTTATCCTCTCAGTCTGAGTTTTACTATTTTTATACTGAATTTGAATTACTTTTCTACACCATATTTGATTATACTGCCTGTGCAATTAAACATCATTATACCCATTTATTTTTTCTGTATGTTGTGTCAGTTGACATCATTTGATAGGACCAACTCGGATACTGCCAAAATTAGAGGTTTGTTTTCAATATTATTCCAGTTCATTGACAACTTTTAACGATAAATAATATATTCATACATTTTGTCTGTTGTAGCCATTGAGCGTTCAGTGGTGTCTTGGGTGAATGATGCTGATGTTCCTTTCTGTCCGGACTGTGGAAACAAGTTTAACATAAGAAATCGCCGCCATCACTGTCGCCTATGTGGATCTATCATGTGTCGAAAATGCATGGACTTCATCCCTATACCCCTGGCTCGTAAGTAGTTTATAATTTAGCATTACCATATTGTACATATCAGTGACGTGTAATGAGGTTCATGGCTGGTGAGGCAATGATCATGATCAGATTTACATGTAAACCAGATGTCGGCAAGTACATTTGACCCCGGGCCAATTTCTCCCAGTAAGTGACTTGGGGCCAGAATAAAAAAATAATATAAAAATAAAAGTTCCGAAGTTCATATGAAATAGCTCTAATAGTATGAAATAAAAAGCAAACTGGTTTTGTATTGTTTTTTTTTATCCTTATTCTGGTTCCCCAGTTTTCAATGGATTGAAGTATAATTTATTTAGATTTAAAAAGTAGGGCCAGACAAGAAGAAAAAAGTGAACGGATTGCTAAACTTGATTTGCCAACTGTAAATTGTAGTTTGCTGTCACTATTCTGCAGCCCCTATTCTGCGGGAGTTGCTAGAATCCCTGGGCTCACGAGCGCCCCCTACCATGAGGCTAAGTACGTGCCTCACCCTGTGCCTTTTCAAAGCCGCTTAAAGCAGCAGCGTCACTGCTGAGCTACAGCACAGTCAGTCCATGTGAGGCACGAACGGCCGGTGCCTCTCCGCACATCTCTTCTCAGTATTTCAACGGTAAACGTCAAAATTCAGCTCTTTTGAATAAAAATATAATTAAAATAGCAAAGTTAAATAGAAAATAACTTTATAGTTCAAATCATTCGATAAATATAACCATTTCATTTATTTGTTTCTCTGTGATGACAGGTGAGGCATGTCCTCACCTGCCTCACCTGACTGCACGTCACTGGTACATACACCCTTATCACCCCCTCATCTTGCCATGGATATTTTAAGCACAGGGAATATTTGATCACCAAAGTTAATAAGGGTTTGAAGCAGGAAAGATTTGTGATGGCAATTCAGCCAGAGCATCTCTCAAACAATATGCTGTAGTTTACCTCAGAATTGCAAACTGAATGTTGGTGATGAAATGTAAAAAAAAATAATCCTCAACATTCATTGTGCACAATAAACATTTTTTAAAATCCAGGTGTATGAACACTTAAGAAATAATTAACTACTCATCTATTACAAGAACCACATACATTTCAAACATGTTGGTAGCGGTAACAAATGTTATATAAATAAGAGCTATGTTGGATGACAATGTATTGCGGCATATATTAGAGATTAGATAACAGATCAAAAACACACAAGCAAACTGACAATAATAAAAGAGATGTTGTAATGTAATTGTTGAGTTCTGTATAGTGTATATAGTTGCATTTTCTAATTTGTACTCTGTGCAGAAAAATTAATTAATTCAACTCGGGAAGCCCTCTGCATCCAAGGAATGCTCAGTCAGTCCCAGTCCCCCCCAGCAGAGGGCGGTGGTGGAGGGATGGGTTCTCGAAGGGGCAGCCTCACAAGCCTGAGCAGCGTGACGTCCATGTTGGAGGAGAAGGATGATGAGAAGATCCGCTGCTGCCACCACTGTATGGACACACTATTGAAGCGGCAGCAGAAGCTTGATGAAAAAGACTTTGTACCTGACATTGTAAAACTATATGAGGTTTGTAATGAGACTGACTAACTTTTAAGTTTTTTTTTTTTTTTTAAGTCTAAATATATAACATTGAATGTCAGTTCAATATTATATTTATTATATTTGTGAGATCACAAACAAGTAATACAAGTAAACTTTTTTTTCATGATTGTGTTCATTCATAACTCATATTCTCTGACAGAGGCTAAGGATGTGCATGGACAAGGTGGATGAAAAGGCTCCAGAATATATTCGAATGGCAGAATCTCTCAAGTAAGATTTGTCAACACTACAGCATAGACATTATTTCAGTATCTTTCAGTAACTGTCCTTTTGCAGTGCTGGGGAAACTGCATATAATCTCGACACTGCTGGTGGATTGAGGCTAGAAGTTCAGAAATACTATGAACTCATTGATGCTCTTAGGTAAGCTTGATTTTATTCTGTGTATATTGTGATACAATTGCCACATTTCTGAGATTGCATTACATATTATATTCCTAGTAAAAAGATTTTAACACTGGGATTAAAAAGTGAACCGGCGCCACATCCAAAAAACCTGCAGCTCCAGAGAATGATCCGGTATTCAGCCACACTATTTGTGCAGGTAACAGTTCAAGTCAATAACAAGAATCCAATTAATTTTTTTTTATCTCAAAGTATGTAATTTCTGTGTTTTAGGAGAAACTATTGGGTCTCATGTCTTTACCAACCAAAGAAAAATATGAAGAGTTAAAAGAAAAGAGAGCACAAGAACAAGAAAAGAGACTCCAACAGGAAAGAATGGTGAGATACCTTTGAACATTTAGTGATTAGATGAAGACAACAAACTGTTACGCAGTCACTGTGTATAATGGCACTTCCTTAGAACCAGAAAGTTTGTTAAGTTTGTGATCTAGCAGATCAGCTACTGTAGCTTTGAATCCTTCCTTCTCTAACCACTTTTCCTTCTTTTGGTAACTTTTGATAGATACCAACCACTTATGAAACCATTACAAGACTGTTGATTCAGTCATCAAAATTGACCTCTTACCAAACTCAACAATCATTACTGACACTGAAATTGGGTTTGATTCTCCCAATTTATCAACATCAAGAACAACTTAACTTTTACTACTCAATATATCCCACAGTGATCACACACTAATAGATGTCAATAGTCAAAATGTACCTGATGTAGTTACATATACATTACATACATATATTATACATATATTAATATTATGGTTATTTATGTTTATTTATGCTGATCCATGTTGCACAGGCTGCACAAGAGGCATTGAAGCGAAGACAGGAGCGAGAGAAGGAAGACAGAAGTCGGACTAATGGAGAGTTACCACAAATGTCGAGAGCTCCACGCATGACTAAGGCTGGTGGTTGGTTACCCTCCTCCGACACACGCAGTGAACTCGAAGACCCTCTGCTTCAACAGATTGAGAACATCCAGTCATTTTTACGCCAGGCCAAAGAGGCAAATAGAGCAGATGAAGTTGCCATGTTGGAGGAAAACCTACGACAACTTCAGGATGAATATGACCAACAGCAAACAAGTCTGGCAATTGCACTCTCCCAGAAGTTGGCAGAAGAAGAAACTTTGCAACAAGGCGAACTGCAACGATTGGAGGAGAGGGAAAGAGAGGAGAGAGAGAGCTGGGGAACCAATATTGGTTTTCTTCAGACACCTTATACTTGGGAAAAATCTTTAGATATTACCCCGCAAACTGGATTGAGAAGAGATGAGGATACCACATTAGTGGAGGACCAAGGCCCTAAAGCTGACAGGAGTCCTAACTCACTGCGGGTTTTGCCTTCTAACCCAGAAGAGTCGCCCCCCAGGTTGAGAAGTTTGGGCGGACATGTAACTCCCCCTAGCGGCGAAGGACAGAGTAGCATCTCACTTAACCCTTTTGACGATGAGGACTCCACTCCCATTGAGGAAGACAACCCATTTTTCGAGGACATTCAGAAGGAGCACAAAGAGGTTGCTAATGTGGCTAGTGCTAATGGTAAGAAAGAGTACAATCCATTTGATGAAGATGAAGAGGAAAATGAGGGTGAGACATTGTATAGTAGTAATCCTTTTGAGGAGACTGACACTGGTAATCCATTTTTGGAGGCCAGCGGGACTGAAGTCTCAACTAATCCTTTTGAGGAAGATGATGAAGATGTTTTGCCAGATGTGGATATGATCGAGGAAGAACTTCTGCTGCAGCAAATTGATAACATCAGAGCCTATATTTTTGATGCAAAACTCAGCGGACGCCTGGATGAAGTTGAGCTTTTGTCCCAGAACTTACGAGAGCTACAGCAAACGCTACAGGAGCAGAAGAAAAAGAAGCACTGATAAAAGGCCACAAAGTGTATTTTGAAACCAATGTGTTGAGACTAATGAGCCCACTGCTACCTGTTTGACTGACACAGAAACACAAAAGGAGCACCCAAAAATATAAATCCACTTTGACTTTTAATTGCTTGAAGATTGATATTTCTATAAACCAATGTATAAAATAAAATCTATAGAAAAGATTAGTTATAAACTAGGTGACAGGTGCGTGTCACTAATGGGAAAGATGCACAATGACTGAACATCTTGGCAAATTGATGAATATCACTGCATTTTTTGCACATTATACATTATGTTAGAATTTTATTGTAAGGTCATTGTCTAGCATCATAAATAGGCTGCCAAAAGGTCCAATTTACTAAAGTGGGTCACACAACCTTTATTTAATCTTGGGTGCAAAAAAGTCAAAATTAGTCAGGATGATCTCTGCCAAGATTTGAACTTTCATTCTACAATTTTAAATGTTGAAATAACACTATGTAAAACACAGTATAGATGAACGTTATTCACACCTTAATCATGTCATTGTACACTACTAACAAAGTGACTTTCTGCAACTAAAAAGCGCAGTGATATTTTAAGACATTTGTTAGAAATGGATTACTTAAGAGTTTTTCCTCCAGCTTGGTTCAGACATTAAAATACAGCACCTGATTAGGCTTCAGTGCTACATGCATTTCAGCTGTGTATAGCATTGCGTGAGTGGATGGTGCGTGCCTAAGTAAAACAAAAAGATTGAATCCATTTCCGGTTTCTTTCCATGATATCTCGTCATAGATCAATAGACATTACTTTGAAAAATGTTTGCTGTACTTTTTTGTTACTACTTTTGATCATAATTTGTGATTTGTTACATTAACATGCCACCAAAACCAGCAACAGACTGTAAAACACTACTTGGATAGACAAACTTGGAAAAATTTACAAAACATACTATATAATCAGTTGCTTTTGGTAAGAAAACTTTTACATCTAAGGACATGGAACTCACCCCTAGATTATAGAACATGCTAACGCTACACAAATACCAGCAAGTATTACATTATTTTCATAGTGCTGCTACTGAAAGTCTCTTGCATATTTGTGTAACACTCATTTGCTCATCACTGTTTTGTGAATACAAATGTGAGTTTTTATCAGCACTTGTATTAGCATATTTGGACTTAAAAAGTAACATTTACTTGAAGAAATGAATAAAACGCCGCACTTATGATTTTTATAAAACAAATGTAAATTTATTAAACCAACTGTCATCTTCTCATAAATAACAATGTGTAAAATAAGATGTGGTTATTAATATGTTGTCAATAGCAGACAGATTGCCCTTCCTGATCATTTGTGTTTTCTTAGATTTTAAATGAAATTATATACAAACAGAACTTCCATTATATTAAGTTTACAAAGCATAGATTGTGCATCGTGTTAAGTTACATATGGAAAAAAAATATAGATGAAGTAGGGTAGATTTTGCAATAATGCACTTTTTGTAGACAGAAGTAATTTTGTTGTTTTCCACTGTTACTGTTAGTTGCTATTTTTTAACAATAGATCATCTTGAGTACTTTTTCTTTGCCAAAACCATTAGTCAGCATTGGTCTGTCCCTTGAATACAGTCATTCATTTTACTCCTGCTGTGCGGCCATCTTAGTTCGATATTTGCCTGTCATCTCTTTTGGCAACGGTTTTGTCCCAGGACATGGCACCTGTCCCTCCACTTCACATATACACTCCCGAAGACAGTACTTTTTTGGACCAAAATTAGCAGGATTTGATGCCTGCATCTTCAGCTCTGCCTCAGCTTGTAATGTATCTCTGTGAAAATAATAAGCAATAACCTTTATTATCTTGCAAAAGAGACAACAAAAACTGCATATATAATAATTCATTAAATGCCATTTAAGTCAGCTAAATAACAATAACAATCACAATGGCAATACGGAGAAGACTAGATCATTTGGGCTCATTGAACTCATTTTGCAAATATTGACAATTGGAAAACTGAAATAGAGAACTACTATGATTAGTAATAAATAAATTTACTCTGATTTGCCCAATATCTTCTTGACGTGCAGTGAAATTTGTTTGTGGTCTTTTCCTTCTACATCCACAAGTACCTGCTCACCATCATCTGCGAACAAACACAGGTAATAATGCCATTGATAAAAAAGTATAAAGCACTTATAAAAGTAAAAACACGCCACACAGTAGCCTACGTACCGAGGTAGAACTTCAGAAAGGGAGACGGCGTCATGTTTTTAAACATCATTATTTGGACTCTTGGGTTTTGATACTGAATTTGAGGAATATTGAAAAACACGAATTTTCTGCAATACATAATTGTTTTGCATGTAAAACAAATATATATGTATCTATATATCTATCTATCAAAAACATTGTCCCATGATACATTCTACTGACCTTGCTCCATCGCTTAGCTCTCCATTTGTGTTGTAGTTGACTGTCATAATCTTAACCCTATTTTTAAAAATAATGTCGCCTTTTTGGAGGTATTGGAGCGTCCTCCTGATTGGAAACCTTCCTTTCATGGGCATGTTAAAGTCTTCCTTTAAATATCGCCACTATTTATTTAGAAGTAGCATTTGATGTTGAACTCCTGCCACTCGCCCTCACATGAGACAAACTGACACAATGTGGCGCACAATTATGACGTCATCGCTCATTTAATCCAATGAAACTCGCGCACGTGGTGACGTAAATTTATCCGCGCTTTAAGTACAAACACTTACGTTGAAAATTAAACGCAACACAAAAATAAAGATTTATAAATCTAATACACTTATTAATTTTAAATCGATTAAGGGCAGTATATTTTTTTCAGTCTAGAGGACTGAAACACGGTCAGCCATTGAATACAATCCGAGTACATTTGTTTTGCATTTTATTTTATGAGGTAGAAAATGTAAGGATGAGACAATTCCTGCAAATTTTGTATTTGTTTAGATGACAGACATTAACATGTAAAATGAATACTAAGCAGAATAGTTCTAAAAATTTAGCTGCTTGTTAATATTTTAAAGCCACAACAATAAAACAATGTATACAGCATTTAATGAAAATGCACATAAGCATAAAGGTCATGCACAGCAATGCAATATAAAATAATAACCATGTCTCCATTTGGATAAACAATATCCACCATTAAAACATGCACTCATTAGATGAAATACATGTAGGTCTTAAGTGCCTTAAATGTGTTTTCAACCCATTTGTTAAATTGAAAAACTTAAAAACCATTCTCGACATTATTTTTCACAAATGTCACTTTTCACATCCGCAGTTAAACTTTGATGTGGATGTTCTTCCTTTTCATTCTCCATAAAGGTCTAGACATAAATACAGTCAAAAGGCTACCCTCAAAACATTTTTTATATAAGAACACTTTGTATGAAATGAGCATTTGCTTTCAACAAATAAAGTCCTTAATAAAACATAAATTTAGTCAGCAACGCCATTATAGCTGATTAATGTGCACTTGAGCAGATACAAAAAGCATTGTACAAAACAGTAGCCTTGCTACGTGTACCGTATCCAAATCTTTAAGATTCTGAAAAATCATACCAACAAAACATTGTTATACAATAATTACATTTAGTACAAAAAATACAAATTGACAAAAATGCATTAAAGATGCAACAAAAGAAAATAAGCGATTGTCTTTGGGGAAAAGTGATCAAGTGATTGCACGTCATAAGATAAATATGGACACTTTTTAAAACTTATAAATAACCTGAAAGCCAGCCCAAAATGAGTTTAGCTAAATGGGAAAGAAATCTCGTCAGTGAGGTCAGTCATATTAATAAGTCATATTAAATCTAAAGTATAAGGCAGTTGGGTTTCATGATAGAGCCTGCATTTTTCAAGCCTTTTTGACATAAAGGACAAAATGGAAAAAGCTTGGTCAATTCACATTTGTTTGTGGACTTTTTTATCTAGTGGAATGAACCATTTCAAAAGAAGTGTTGAAGTATCTTTTCCGGATTACTACTGTAGTTCTGCTGAGTGATACTTAGGGGTGCACACATTAAAGACACATTAAATTAAAAGTAACTTATTTTTTAGCATTTACATTTTTGTAAGAGCCACTGTAGTCAAAATCTACAGTGCATCAGAGCCAAGTATACCACTAGAAACATTCAAGGAGTCGTCTACAATAATAAGTCCAGATTTGTATGTGATTTTTTTTGCACAGCTTGAAGGGCACTGAGATACTGTTATGTTATTGTTATGAATTCAACAATTAACTGTGTTCCAATTTAGAAATACCTGAAATTAAGTGCTTTGCTTAGTCTGTTGGATCAGAGTCTTGGCTGTTGTACTCTGCGGTTTCCATCTTCAGAATATAGGGAATGATGCTGTCTATGGAAACATTGCCAATTAATCCTGTAAAGAACAGCTCCTCAGTGATGCTTGGATTCATGAGACGCAGAGCTGGGAGGCGTGTGAGGATACGGGTTAACCTGAAAACAATATCTCATTATATTTTATGCTTCATATTAGTTGAATGACACTTCATATAGTACCGATATGTATCATCTGGATATGTCTTCTGCACATAGTCCTGCAGCTCCATCAAAGCCTTTTCCTGGTACTTTTCAATTTGTCCTCCACTGTCCACACCTGGATGATCTAAACCACAATACAGAAGTTTTCAATGGAAATGTAAAACACTGTTTCTAAATTTCATACCACATTTTACTACCACTAATTTCACTACTAATAACACTGCAACTACTTCACAAATGCCATGAAAATACATTGAATGAAACTAGAGAGTTAGAATTCAGACTCACCAGGGCTGAAAAGCACTATGGCCTTTAAATAGGCGTATTCATAACTGTCAGTGTCCAGTCTTGTCATGCTGTTACAGAACTCCTGAAACTTCCAGATGTGCTCCATCACCTGCTTCACTCTCTCCCCAGAGAGCTTATCTGAGATATTAAAGTACGTGGTGAGACATCTACTCAACACAACAATGCAAGAACACATTTTAAAATGATCTGTTTGGTATTTTATGTGTTTGTGTGTCCTACGGTGAGATGATGGGGTCTGTGGTCCATACCATCCTGGAGGTGGTTGATGATTGCTGAGAGGATCGTGGACAAGTTCATAATGTGAGCACACTGAGCCAGACCCAGGGTGAACAGCTCATTCCAGCACGCCCTGACCAGACTGGTGTTGGCCTCATGACTGTTCAGTACAGGTAATGGTATTTTTTTTTTTTTTTTTAATCAAACACAAACAAGAAGAGTTTTTTTGTGAAAGTCCTACCCCAGAGCTGAGAAAGCAGGGATTGATCGAGCCCAGTGCATTGAGAGGAAGAGCAGTCCTTGATGCAGACTCACAGATGTAATGTACATTCAGATAATCAGGCATGGGACTGGGCATGGTCAGCTACAAATATTTTCAACAAAAATAACAGTAAATAGTGTTGTATGTAGTGTGCAGCTTTTAACAACAACATTTTGCATTGACTAGTACCTTAAAACCAACATGGTTATCTGTGAGCAGTGGTCCCTCCACCTCAATGATGGGAGTCTCTTGGTCCCGTCCAATCAATTGTATAGTTCCACTGGTAAGTTTTCCTTCCATAGTAGGTCCCATTTCTTCTTCATCTGGATGTAAGACTTTGGCCAAGGTATCAAAGGCACTGTAAAGAATAAAACAACATACAAGAAATGAATGCATTAATAATAACAATAATAATAATAATAATAAAATGCTAAAAAGTATCTCCTACACTAACCGTGTAATATCACTGGTGGACTGCTCTTCATTTATGCTGTCAGAGGTATCGCCGTTGTTCAGGTTTTCTCTGAGCGAATCACTAAGATTTGCCAATGAGGTGACCACATTGGCTAATGTCCCCAAGTCACCTTGTCCAGACTCTAACTGAACACCAAACAAAAACAAAATTCTTAAAAATTATACCACAATACATACAGGTGAATTCTGGTCCTATCTTCCAACCTTGGGGTCAGTAGCAAGTAGCAGTGTGCCATCAGCTTGAATGACTGGCTGCTGAATGTTCACCAACATCCCCTGGTCAATCAGACTGGATCTGTAATGAAACAAAACATGCAAAACCTGCTTCATTGTAAATACGTTGAAACTCTTCTGGCCATTTGATTTTCACTAACCTGGAGCCATCAGTTTCTGTGTCAGAAATAAAGGTTGGTGTAGCAATGAGTGGACTATTCAGATCTTTTCGAATGTAGATTTTGTGTGTGGAGGCTGCACAGTTGCCATGTTTCTCTCTGGGTAAGATTTCAATGGGTTTCCTTTCACTTTGTACAGCTGTAAGATTGTAACGGACATCTATTGAGATAAATTAACAAATAAAGAACAAATATAAAGATAATACTTTACTCCTAAAAATATTAACATACACTCTGTCTTCATCCCCATCTTAAGGCATTTTCTTAGCCTGCAGAACTGACAGCGGTTGCGATGGTGCTTGTTTATGACACAGTCCTGTTTACTGCGGCAGCTATAGGTCAAGTTCTTTCGAACACTGCGTTTGAAAAAGCCCTTACAGCCCTCACAGCTCACTGCTCCATAGTGACGCCCTGGTAATAAAATTCACAAATACAAAACCACATCATCATTATTATTATTTTTATTATTATTATTATTATTATATTATTATCATGACTACATGGTATATTGAGCAACTGTTGGCCGAAAGGGAATCAAAGGCCTTGCTAATGTGAACACAATTAGCATACTGTGCCATTTTTACTGTGCAATTAATCGATTTTAACTGATGCATATTTTCGATTTTTAATGGTCAATGATGCTAGGTCTTTTCATGGAGATTTCTACATCCTCAGTAAAGGCATGTGGTTCTAGTGTGTGGTGGAGCTAATTCAGAATTTGGAGGAAGAATGTGGTTATTTTTGGGGGGTTATGGCAATGGTTTAAAGTCTGTATTATTTATATTCAAACGATTCATGCTGAAAGCCCTTTTAATTTGTTATATTAAATTGTGATTGATCAATAAATAATAACTTTTTTCACCCAAATAAAAAAAAAAAAGAAAATCTATCTGACATACCGGATGCTTTGTCTCCACACACCACACAGTACTCTACTGGTTGGGCTCGGCTCAAATCCGCAGACTGGCCAAGCAAACGCTCCATTGACACAGGATCTGTCACAATCTAAAAATCACACACAAAATGATTACGCAAACAAAACTAGAGTGCTTACCACAATAATATTTAGTAAGAAAGAAGTACCTAAATAAAGTAATAAAGTACCTGTATTCTTCCTGGCATCAGGCTGTCTGCTGCAGTGAAAATTAGTTGTTTAGCATTGTGAGTGTCAGGTGAGGCCAGGATAACCTTGCCTGCTCCGGAGCTGTCGGCTGTGGTGAGAATAAACTGTGGTTTGGGAGCTGTGGACGGGTTCATGGCTGTCACTATCTGGATCTTCTGACCCGTCTGCTGGTCAGTTACAATCTGTGGCCATTAAAGATAGATGTAGCAGATAAAAAGCGAAAGGGAAAAAAGACAAAGTTAGTTATTGTGAGACTTTTTGTTTCTATGTACAAGCTGCCTCAGTGAAGCAGCAGCTTTTTTTAAGCCAGATGCCAAGTTACCTGTATTCTTTACATTTACCTGTATTCTTGGAGGCGTTGAGGCAGGATCACTGGAAAGAACCTGAAATCAGGCAGGAGATTCAGTCATTATTGAATGATGAAGAAGCCAACAAACTGAAACATCTTTAAACACCTTGCAGTATATTTTACTGAATGAATTGTTGCCTCCTTCAAACAGTGTTAAAGCAACTCTTTAAAATGAAAATCAATGTGTTTGCCTGTGAAATTATGAAATTCAACTCACTTCAGCTGCCTGCTGGGACACTACTTTCTGCTGAGCAAGCAGGTTCAGGTTGGTCGTCATGATTATGGAAGGTCATTAGTGAGGTCTGCAAAAACAAGGTAGCATAAGTTTATGGGTAGGACACATCGGATAAAATTGTCAGTTCTTTAACTGAGTCAATGAATAATAAAGTGATATTGTCTTTTGTGTTAAAATTGCTTGTGTTTAGAACATTTGACTAAAAACATTTTCTTTAGTACAGTGACATTATGAAGTCTGTAAATTGCAAGTTACTGCATAGGTTCATTCATTCGCCAATTGAACATTACATTAGTTTATTATGACACCCTCCACAAAAAAGCATCAAAAGATGGAGTAGTTAGTGACCCCAACACTGGAGTTTTCATTCAAACAAGCTTAAAACATGCCCTCGTGCGAATATGTGGAAAAATCCAATCTCTCCGTAAAAGCGAGCATTATCCCAGCCTGCAGCTGTCATTGGGATGCCAAAGGTAAAAAGGTCGAGTTCATCTTTACTGCAGACTGAATCATTAGCGACTGCAGCAGCAGCTAGCCTCATGTATGAGAACGCCACAAAGACCAGAATACCGAGCCCAGCTCTCTCCCTGTGGGGCTGCGTTTATGGAGATGCATTTTCACCAAGACAGTAGTGGTGTCACACAAATACAGTTTGTGTTTATGGATTGTAGCCAGAGTGCGCCCACTGTCCGTGGCCCTTCGCGGATCACAGAGCTGCGGAAGAAGAGCTGTGTCGGCTAATGCTAACCGGGCGATTAGCTGCGCTCTTTTTATGCACAGCCTCCCAGGGCTTTCTTCTGTTTTCAGTAAATGTCTGCCACTTACCTATGATGAATGGTGTTTGCAGAATGACTTGCCACTTTTGAAGTACAAAGTATTTTTTGTTTTTCTTCTGTTAAAGGTCATAGTTCGTGACCCCGCTCGACAGCGTGCAATGTTTTTCCTTCCTCCGCCGCGGCGTGCGTCCGCGCGCACCTCCAGCCGTCCTCCGCCACAGACACTGACGTCATGTCGTCTAAGTCCAGTGTAGGACCACTCAACATCTTTAGACACTATAACAGCTATACACAGGAAATGTAAACTACTGAAGAGATGCTGCTGCTACCTTAGCTGCAAGCTGGGACTACATTATCATTTATCTTTTTATGAACTTTAGCCTGTAAACTGCAGTAGCATCTGTAAGATCTGACTCAAACTAAACAACAAAACAACCTAATACAAGTAATACTGGCACACATCTAATTAATGCTGCTACCTAAAACATGTAAAAAAAAAAAAAAAAAAATCCTTTTAACAAGTCCTGGCCAGGCCGACGGGGTCTCCACTGCTCCTGACAGGTTGCCCCAGCTCATTGAAAGATTTGTCAAATGCTGTGGACAATTTTTCTTATAGTAACAATAAAGTGCACCTGCCTTATGTTACTTTCTACACTTAAATAGTCCATTTTATGCGAAGGTTGATTCTAACAAAAAAAAAAAAAAAAAATCAACAGAACATCAAGTCAAATGTGAGTTAATTAGAAATTCCACATGGCTTATCAAAGCTCAGCTTAGGCTCATATGTGGTTCTAATGGATGTGGCCCTCACTGACCATAACCATTTCAAAATGACAATACTTGAACATACCAAGGTAATGGTAGCCTTTTATAGCACACATATCAGAGAAAACTGACAGCCATAGCAATGCTAGAGCTGGACTATCTCAAATACAAACCTGGTCAGACTGTTCTGAGCACATGATAAAGGCAAGATTTATACATGCAGAATACAATTTGGGAAAAAAAAACACACAAAAACAAACAAACTTAAAAAATAGAACAATGTTCAAGGAAAAGACAATATGTTCATCTTGTAGTGTCATCTTGTCATCTATGTTCATCTTGTCTTAGTGTGTCCTTCCATGTTGCTGCCACTTCACCCTCACAACCTCTTTCTCTGACCTGTCTGCATCTAGAAATCCCAAAAAGGTTTAGAACAGTTAGAACATAATAATATAAAGGCATATCTGGTGGAACACCTGAATGTACACATGAGTGAAAAATTAAAAGCATTTCCTCAAAGAGAATGGGTAAAATAGCTTATCATCCTATAAATCTTATAATGTAATATGTAAATGAATAGGCTATGTCTACAATGAAAATAAGCACACACACAGATGAATACTTTAGCTATAACTCTGACTTGGTTGTACCACAAGGGGGCACTACCGAGGGCATGGACGAGGCTACTCCCCTCACGTGACAGACATACTTCCACTGAAAGAGAAATTTAGGCTTGTCAGTCATAATGAAAGCTAGAGTTGAAAGGAGGTGGTTGGCGAATAAAGTTACACTCTTGTGAACAAGAGTATTAGGCCTATTATTATAAGTTTTTTTCCAGATACAATTAAGTAGGGGACGACCAATCTGGCGAAATGTTTTTCTTAATATTTTGCACTCAGCTGCGGACAGTCAACAGAGCTGAAATCATCGCCCTGGAGCACCAGATGTCATTATGCAGACAGAAAAATGTCATCCTGCCAACACTGTCAGGACAGAGCCCTGTGTCCTAGGGCTAGTGCTGAATTGACGTCCTCATCTGCGCAACTGCACATCCTCTTTGTGCAGAGGAGACGTGCAATAGGGACAACATTAATGGGGCACCCTGATCATTGCTGAACTTCGCTTCTTCACCACGAATGATGATCGTCTGTGGCTTTTCCAGGGGGTGTAAGTGAGCTGAAGTAAGACGCTTTTCTGCAGTGGAGGCTGTGCGTCTAACGGTCTGTGAGTCTGTGTAAAGACGGTGCACTGGTCATGCTCGGACGGATATGTAAACCCCGTTTGGGAAAGCGAGGAGGAAGACCTGGAGTATTGCCTTCTCTGTGCGTTGCAATAGTGACAACAATTGTTTTGGCTGTCCTCTTTTTGGACTCCATCGAGTTATGGGTCACCTCAGCGGGGATGAACGCAGATTTGGAGCCAAACGCCGGCATCATTTCCCAGCAGAGCGTGCCTCCAACGCGCCCGGAGGAGTTCCTGCTCATGCCCAGCCCGCTCGTGTGCCAGCGCGCCAAGCCCTACATCATCACCATGGTTAGTTCAGCTCCTGCCAATCAAAGGGCACGGCAGGCCATCCGAGACACTTGGGGCGGAGAGGTGGAGGTAACAGGACTCAGGGTTATGACTCTTTTTATGGTGGGTGTGCCGTCGGACCCAGCTTTGGGTAAACTGCTCATAGTGGAGGCCAGAGAGCGAGGGGACCTAATCCAGGGTCGCTTTCTGGACACATACTCCAATCTGACTCTGAAGAGTTTATCCATGCTCGGGTGGGCGCGCCGCTTCTGCCCACAGGCTCATTTTATGGCAAAGTGGATGATGATGTCCTTTTCAACCCGAGCGCTCTGCTCCACTTTCTCAACAAAAGCAGAAACCCATATGAGCACGGGGACTTGTACCTAGGCAGGGTTCATATTCGTGTGGCTCCCAACCGTGACCCTGACAGTAAGCACTACCTCCCAGCTGGGGCCTACTCTCCCTCCGTGTTCCCAGACTACTGCAGCGGAACCGCCTATGTCCTCTCGCGCTCTGCCTTGCTCAAAATCTCCCTGGCGGCCACAGCTTCCGCCCTGTCCACACCTCTGCCCCCTGAAGATGTATTTATGGGCATATGTGCGCGTGCAGCTGGGGTCCTGCCGTCACACTGCCCTCTCTTCTCTGGAGGTCCTGCTGTTCCCTATGGGCGATGCTGTTACCAGGCCATGGTGTCAGTCCACAAGGTCTCTCCAAGGGACATGCTGCGGTACTGGGCAGACCTCCAAGCGTCCCCTTCCTGCTCCTGGCTGAGTATTCGGGCTTCTCTAGGACTCTGCAAAGTTAGAGCCATGTTAGGTATTGCTTTAGGACTAGAGCAGGGTGTTTAACAGATATGGGAGATTATTTAATACTGTGAATAGCACAAGTGCTCTTCTCTTTGTAGAGATACAAAATATGTGCACTGAAAATTATGATTTGTCTTCATCACTACTTAATGATGATGATGAGACAGCTAAAAAGAAAAAGCTTGTCACAATATTCTTGTTCATCACATTTATTCAACAGACACACTAGAAATGTAGAGAAGCACAATATTGATACAAGAGGAACCCAATAAAAGGGAGGCAGAAAACCACGTGGTATTTCCATTTGGTCAGTGTAATGTACCCAGGCCAGTGACAGTATCTCATACATGCAGCACTGCAAAAGACCAGTCAGAGTACCGTGTACATGCAGTACTGCAAAAGGCCAATCACAGTATCACATACATGTGGTATTGCAATAGGCCAGTCACAGTATCAAGTACATGCAGTATTGCAAAAGGCCAATCACAAATCAAAGTACTTACTTAGATTCATCACATACCTGCAATATTGTACAGTGCCAATTAGTGAATCCTGGTGAGACTGCTTCTACACTGATTTTGCTTAATTTTCCCGCAACTGCAAAAATGTCTCACTCAGGGAAGCAATACATGGGCAAAACGTTTGCAGGTCTATTGTTTTAGAATTAGAGACCATTTTCAAAAACTGTAATTTAAAAAAGATGTGTAATGCAAATCTGATCATATTCCTGTAAGGGTCACCACCACAGTATCAAAAAGTGTTAAGTTTTCAATCGCTGTTTAGTTTAGATATATAATGAGTGCTTATCTCAGGTGATATGAATAAAGATAAAATTTACCTCACCAGTTTCTTGTTGCCAATTTTCATTACATGTCTGGGCAATGTCAATGTGCAATATATTACTTTGGACAGATGTTTTATACTAAAGACATTTCAATGTTGTGTTATTAGTACTGAATAGCTATTAGTTAACAGTAGCTATTCTGCCACATTTCAGTCCAACAATACCTGCTTTTACAAACATTTGCATTTCTCCTTTCCAATCACCAGCCTAGGCTTGTTATCCAAAAATTTTCATCTACAAAAATAACAGTATTGGGCTGTGAAAATTTATACTGAGGTATACCAGTCCTATTTAGCAGTGAGAAAATGTAGTCACACATTTAATGTTTTGTATATATTTTTTATAACCCCTTAACAGCTCTGCATACAAGAAAATTATTGATCTACATAATAAAAAAAAAAAAAAATCACAATCGCTATTGGTTTTCAGGTCATTCTGCTCAGGGCAAAAGTAATTACATCAGTTACTAATTAATTTGTCTGGACTTTGACATGACATTGTTCTGTATTATTGCAGTTCTTTTTAGCTGACTACGATCACAGTTTTGGTAGTATTTGTTCACGCAAAACTTCTTCGCAGGAAGTTCAAGTTACTCACACACAATGTTGCCGGGCAGAACAATGAACCCTCTTTATTTTCTGAACCTATCTAGAGCAGATTTCTGTTTAGATACAACACTGGCCTTGCTATTTTTCTGCTTTTGTTCTTTTTCAGTCCTCATTTTGTCCTGAAGTGTTTTCTTGATCAGCTCCTATGAGAAAGAGATAATAGAAAAGTCAAAAATATACAACATCAAAAATATTATAATGAAGATTTCTGGATTACTAACTCTTTGGTCCTCGTGAGCCACCTGCTTCTTTCGTCTTTCAACAGCTCCTGCGGAGCTACGACCTTTTTTCTTAAACTTGGGAACAAACTTCTGTTTTTCAAGGGGATCAAAGCCCTACGACAATTGAAAAGGACCAATATTAATAGATTAATTGTTACGAAATAATTAAAGATGTGACAAAGAAGTTGACACTGACTAGGGCTTCAATCCTTTCTTGGTGTTTTTGCTCAAACGTTGCTCTGTCAACCTCTCCAAGTTTGTTGGGGTCTAGAGTAATAAATTGTGGTTGGATCTTCTCCAAAAGAGCTTTAACCTCCCATTCTTGTCTCTGTTTTGCACTGCGGTAGGGATTAGCATCCAGACCATCAAAGTTGGGTTCACCAGCTCCAGGTACAAGCATGCTAGTAAAACCATCTGCATGCCCCACACCCAAGACATCCTCAAAAGGACAGAAGTGTAGCCCCCACACTGCCCCTCTAACTCTGTGAGCCATATAGGGCTTGGTAACAGGAGTCCTCCACACGTCTCTGTACACCTGGAGAGAACAGTCAAAAATTACAGTACATTACGGTACTTTGCAACAAATCTGTTTCTAACAGTGTTTGAGCTCCACTACCTGAACTATATCACCAGTTGCTGCTGACAAGAGTCCCCTTTGACTCAGAGAAAGACAGGATGCTCCAGCAGGAAGAAAGTATGATTTTAGGGGTTTGAACGCTCTTATGTCATAAACTTTGAGCTTTTTATCCATGCCGGAAGTCACCATGTATCTGGAAAGCAAAGTTATGAAAAGTGGTGCCCTCTGGTGTAATTTGTGAAAATTGCAAGGTGCATCTCAAACATGCAGCATATAAAATACATAAGGCGCTCAAGGAAAAACTCACGTGCCCGTCTTGTCTACACTGATGGAGCGTACTCCTCCCTGGTGACAAAGCATTTTCACAAGAGCTTCTTTCTGGTTTGGGGACCAAAGTGTCACTGTTCCATTTGGATGTCCAAGGTGAATGATGGCATTATAAGGATTCTGACACATTACATCAAGCCGCCCAGTTTTGGTGCAAATTGCAGCAACCTCCTTTCCAACTGAGACATCAAGGTATTGCAGAAAACTTGTGGCACTCTAAACAGAGAATGGGAAATTTTATTTCATAAATATATTTATGTGGATATAATCTTACAAAAACATACCGCTGTGGCTAGCAAAAAGTGGTAGGGAAGAAACTGCATGCGAAGAACGTCATTGAATTTCCGGATACAGTGAAGCTCTATTCCATTAGAGTCATAAATATACAACCATTTCTTTTGTGCCACTGCATACATGGATTCACTATGAAGCCATCTAATAAAAGGTAATGTAATTTTAGCAAGAAACTCTTTGATTACAAAGAATACATTAAATATTGTATTAAGGATTAAGTTTGGATATGGAGGACTCACTTCACATCATTAACAGACTCCAGCACATTTATTTCACACATCAACTGTTTAGACTGCCAGTCCAAACAGGCAATATGGCCTCTCCGCCCACCAAGCAGCAGATGTCTAAGCAGATAAAATAAAAGACAAGCATTAGAAAATATATAGGAACATCTTCTTGCCAAAAAATGTATGATGTGTAAATAAATGTAAAACACCATCACTTACCGCCCTGTTTTGCTGTAGTCCAATCGGTATGGCCCAAACTGTGATAGTTTTAAATTGAAATACTTGACATACACACAGACAGATATACACATTAGATATGAATACTAAAAATACCAAGCTCAAAAGTGACTGCTTGCTTTGATGCCTACTCCAGTTCAAGAAGTAAATTTCCTATTTACTCTTCTCATAAATAGACGTGATTGAAAGCTTACTGGGGGGTAATTGCTATATGAAAAAAGGTGTAATTTACTTTCAGAACTGGAGCAGGCTTCAAGATGGACAAGACTGTTGAGATTACACACCTTTGCACTAGAAGATATATCAACAGCATTGGCAATATCTTCCTGAGAAATTGTACAAGTGTCCTCTCCTTCATCTCCTTCAAGGAACCTAGGGGCAAATGCATCACATTTGTTATTCACTTTCAGACTGATTTAGATGAAAGACAAGGTAAAAAGGTTGCAAAATTACCCTTCATCCTCTGGGAGAAGGAGGTCAAAACGTGCAGCTTGGTTTTGAGCCATTTTAGACGCATCCTCTGACTGGGCAATTATTCGTTTTAGTTTGTGGTGCTTGTGTTGCGACTGGACAAAAACATTTCATACATCAGAGCTATATCAAGCAATCTGCAAACTTGCAACTTTAACTCGAAGTGAAAAAAATACTTTTGACATTTCTTCTTTTCTTTTGAACTTCTGAATTCTTTCTTTCGGAACAGGAGCAGGCCCAGGAAAGGGGTCTGTTTTCTGAAACAAGATTATGGAAAAGTGATCTTGCTTGAAAAGTGACAGCACCCTATAAAGGGAGAAAATACAATGTGCAGCAACCTTTATTTATTATAGCAATCTTACCCCTGATACAAATTTCTTCCCTTGCCTTGAGTCCCGTTGTGTGTCGTCCTCTTTTCGTTTCTTTGGCTTCTGTGCTTTTCTCTGCAGAGGATGTTCACTTTTTCCATCATTCTTTTCAGTTTCGTTGTCATCCTTCGCTCTTTTATGAGACTCCTGCCAGTAACGACCTGCAGGCTGTCAAAATTAGAAAGACCTTAGTGATGTCTTTAAAGAAAAATGCTTTTCCACGGACCATATTTTTTCCACACATGGCACTTGTGTGGGACACTCCGTTCAAAAACGCTCGGATTTCTTTGGATACATGCGATTTCGTGCAAGTGTTTTCGATAACGCTGAACATAAATTATATAAAACTATTTATTCCTTCATACACCACTGGCTAACGTTATTAAATCAATAAAATAATATACCCTTTTCCCCACGTGTGAATCCTCCTGCGATGCCTCACCGACGGACGCCATGTTTATTGTATACGTTTGTCTTCTACTTCTTCGTGTGCGTTTTTGGCAGAGTCGACATCTTCGGACGCATTGCTGCCGCTTATTGGTTGCTGCTGGTACTGCAGTAGAGAAAGCTCATTTAAATCGTGAAATAAGATGATAGCAACTCAAATCTTCGGGTTGATAATGGTATGAAAAATACATGTTTAAAACTTAATTTCTATTTGTGGGTGCATCAAAGAGTGTTTTTAGTGAGATAGTTGTGATTCTGAGTTCAGCTACTTTTGAAGAAGCTCTCTAAATTAGATACCAAAAACACATTTAATTAAGACCTACTTTATTGTCTCTTCTCTGTCTCTCATTAGAGCAGTTGCCGAGTCAGAGCATGTTAAAGACACCGTGATTCTCAGAGCCATATCCACACAGGGAATTCAGCCCAGTGGCTTGTGCAATGAACTGAATTGTCATCAAAATGGAGATTAATTCATATCTAATCATCAATATTTTTGCTTGAGTTTGTCAAACCTCTGTTGGTAAATCAAGGATTTGGAAAAAAAATTGTTGCTTGTTTTCTTTGTTTTTATTTGACAAAATAAAACTGATTCAAAAATGTATTAATATATGGAAAATTTGTGATTTGTTTTTGTCATATTCTCCTTTCTATATTCCTCCTCGGGTTGTCTCATAACTCTCTCCTGCTCCTGCTGTCTCATGTTACACGGTTCCGGCTTTGTTTTCTTCCAAAACAGTTAAGGTCTACCATCTGACCTCAGGGGCATCGCTCCACATTTGACATAGGAGCAGTCCGGACTGACCCAGCCACAGCACATGTTTTTGTTTTTTAAAGGGCTTATATTATGCTACTTTCTGATCTATGTTATAATGTTATTTCCTCACCAAAACATACGTGGAGTTGTGTTTTGTTTCATTTTTAAACTCTATACATCTCCACAAGAATCATTTTTTATGATTTCTGCCCTGGAATTGTAATACTCTACTTAACAAAAGGTAAAATGTAGCTGTAACTTGAAAAATACAACTACATGACATCACAAGGTGGAGCATTTTCAGCTTTGAAGGTGTGACAAGACTAATAAACCAGGATTACTCAAACATGCGTGAATGAAACAAGACCCAACTGCAGGTATGTTTTTGATGAGGTAACAGCATTGTAACATGGCTTAAAGCTCATTAGAATCTATGTGTAATATGGAGACTTTAAACTTACGTAATGTCAGAAATATGTAGTCAACTCAGAAATGTATTTGCCTTTCTACAACAGCAAACTCTTTATTTGCTAAGTCAGGTTTTAGACCTCACCACAGCACTGAGACTGCTCTTATCAAGGTGACAAATGACATGCGCCTGAACACTGATGCAGGCAAAGTCTCAGTGTTGATCCTATTAGATCTGAGTGCTGCCTTTGACACTGTCGATCATGGGATCCTCTTACAGAGACTAGAAGACTGGATAGCATCTCTGGTACGGCCCTAAACTGGTTCAAGTCCTATATAGAAAACAGGGAGTTCTTTGTTGAAATTGGAACAAAGGACCCCTGTTGTTCAATCGCTACATGCTGCCGTTAGGCCAATTAATACATAGCAATAATGTGTCCTACCACAACTGTGATGACACTCAGATCTATGTCTCACTGCAGCAGGTGAATATGGACCAGTGGATTCACTCTGCCACTGCATCCAACAGATCAGTGTGTGGATGCAAAACAACTTTCTCCAGCTAAACTGAGACAAGACCGAAGTCATAGTCTTTGGCCTACAGAAACATAGAGAAAGTGTCAGCAGTCACTCCAGTCTCTCTCTCTCTCTAAAACCTTCAAATCAGGATAGAAATCTAGGAGTAATAATGGACTCAGACTTGAACTTTAACAGCCACATTCAATCAATAACATCTGCAGCTTTTTACCATCTAAAAAGCATTGCAAAACTCAAAGGTATACAGTCAAAACCAGAGTTAGAGAGGCTTATCCATGAATTTGTCTCCAGTAGGTTAGACTACTATAATGGCCTGCTCACTGGCCTCTCCAAATGAGCCTTAAGACAGCTGCAGTACATCCAGAACGCTGCTGCTCGAGTCCCGACTAGAACCAGGAAGTATAAGCACATGCGTCCTGTGCTCAGGCCTCAGCACTGGCCTCAGCACTGGCTCCTGTGGCTCAGAGAATAAACTTTAAAGCAGCTCTGCTTGTGAACAAGTCTCTCCATGGCCCAGCACCAAAGTACATTTCCAGCATGTTAGTGCAATATGAACCATCTCGCACTATGAGGACTTAAGGGACCGACCTCCTGCTGGTGCCCACAGTCAGGACTAAACATGGGGAATCAGCATTTCAGTTTTATGCAGCTAAAACCTGGAACCGTCTTCCTGAAGATGTGAGACAGGCCTCTACTTTGACAAGGTTTAAATTGAGGCTCAAAACAGCTCTGTTTAGCTGTGCATATGACTGAAAGGGTTTTATTCTGCAGTCTTGTGTTTTAATGTTAATTAGGCCCGAGCCCCTACAGGGCGTAGGGCCTATTGCTTCCGCAACGATGAGTGCCTGGGCGAAGCCCAGGCACTCATCGTTGCTAACTGTCTTGCCGAACTTGTGCGCGCAGCGCACAAGTTCGGCTGAGGTCGCGACCTTGCCCCGACTCCACTATCCAGCAGCAACCCATGCCGTAGGCATGGGGCATCTTTATTACTGCTAAAATTAATGGAAGTCAATGGGAGGTCAGTGGGCGACCCCCGACGTCATGGCGAATGACGGGCGCGCCAGCGCCCGTCATTCGCCATTGACCCCCACGGTGACGTGGGGAAAGTCCAGAGCTTTCAAAAAACGTATAATTTGTCATTCTAATGTTTTCGGATATATTGTTTTTGCTAAAAATATTATTATTTTTTATTAGGCCCGAGCCCCTACAGGGCGTAGGGCCTATTACTTCCGCAACGATGAGTGCCTGGGCGAAGCCCAGGCACTCATCGTTGCTAACTGTCTTGCCGAACTTGTGCGCGCAGCGCACAAGTTCGGCTGAGGTCGCGACCTTGCCCTGATTCCACTATCCCAGCAACCCATGCCGTAGGCATGGGCCATATTTGTTATTGCTAAAATGAATGGAAATGAATGGGAGTCAATGGGGGACCCTGACGTCATGGCGAATGACGGGCGCGTCAGCGCCCGTCATTCGCCATTGACCCCACGGTGACGTGGGAAAAAGTCAAGAGCTTTCAAAAAACGTATAATATGTCATTCTAATATTTTCGGATATATTGTTTTTGCTTAAATTATTATTATTAGGCCCGAGCCCCTACAGGGCGTAGGGCCTATATTGCTTCCGCAACGATGAGTGCCTGGGCGAAGCCCAGGCACTCATCGTTGCTAACTGTCTTGCCGAACTTGTGCGCGCAGCGCACAAGTTCGGCTGAGGTCGCGACCTTGCCCTGATTCCACTATCCCAGCAACCCCATGCCGCCGTAGGCATGGGCCATATTTGTTATTGCTAAAATGAATGGAAATGAATGGGAGTCAATGGGGGACCCTGACGTCATGGCGAATGACGGGCGCGTCAGCGCCCGTCATTCGCCATTGACCCCACGGTGACGTGGGAAAAGTTGAGAGCTTTCAAAAAACGTATAATATGTCATTCTAATATTTTCGGATATATTGTTTTTGCTAAAATTATTATATTAGGCCCGAGCCCCTACAGGGCGTAGGGCCTATTGCTTCCGCAACGATGAGTGCCTCACTCAGTGCCTCACTCATCGTTGCTAACTGTCTTGCCGAACTTGTGCGCGCAGCGCACAAGTTCGGCGGACGTCGCGACCTTGCCCCGATTCCAGTATCCTAGCAACCCATGCCGTAGGCATGGGCCATATTTGTTCCTGCTAAAATGAATGGAAATGAATGGGAGTCAATGGGGGACCCCGACGTCATGGCGAATGACGGGCGCGTCAGCGCCCGTCATTCGCCATTGACCCCACGGTGACGTGGGGAATGTCCAGAGCTTTCAAAAAACGTATAATTTGTCATTCTAATATTTTCGGATATATTGTTTTTGCTTAAATTATTATTATTTTGTTTTATTCTTTCTCCTGCACTTTGAACAGGAATTTGACCCCCTGAACATATTCAAAAACTCACCATATTTTGCCCAAAATTCAAGTGCTGAAAAATTATTTTTTTTTATATGGTGCATCATTGGCCATAAAAAAATGGCGCGACAGCGCCACCTACAAAAGTCAAAATACATTGCGTCAATGGGAGACGCCCCGACGTCAACTTTGTCGTAGACCCACCAAATTCGGTACACACATTCATCAAGTGATGCCAAACAAAAAAGATTATTATGGCCACGCCCTCTGACAAACCGGAAGTCGGCCATCTTGGATTGAAAATTCCAAAATGCTGAATCGGCATTTTCGTTGACGTCGCATTTTCGTCAACTCCTCTGAAGGCGCTTCACCTGCAGGGCTGTAAATCACTGGACATCATCTAGACAAGTGGGGCATGAAAAGTTATCCAATTTACATTGATACGTGTCACGGTTTCCGTGCGGCGAAGCCGCAAAATTCCATTGGAATTTTTGCAATTTTCAAATTTCAAAATTTGCTCCCATTTGCGCATACTAAGTCCGATTTCACTCAAATTCGAATCAGTTATAAAACTTTCTGGCCTAGACCTACTCATTGTGAAAGAAACAAAATTGGTGCAATAGCGCCCCCTACAGAATAACAAATTAATTTGTATGGAGGTCTGAAAATTTACTTTTCCCAAATGTTATAAAATTTCACACAAAATTCCAGTGGGTCATCCCAATCAATAAAGTCAATCAGACCCATGTCGTTTTTTGCACCATGTTGCCATGACGATGCGCCAAAGTGCCCATGTTATCCTAATGGGAATGCTCCGAAAATTTCCCATTCATGAGAAAAACATTAGTTTCATGGAATTAAATGAAATTTGCCATAATGACTCATCATGTCATCCTGATCAAAAAAGTCAATCACACCCATGCCATAATTTTCACTCTGTTGCCATGGCGATGCGTGAAATACCCCATGTTATCCTAATGGGAAAATTTACACATTTTGCGACATTTCAAAGTCTTATAACGGCTTCAGACCTTCAATGAAGAATGTGAGATTTGGCACGTTGATTCTTTACATCATCCCCATCAAAAAAGTCCAAGGTGCCAAGTTTGTATTTTGCACGGTGTTGCCATAGCGATGCCTGGAAAAACCCATGTTGGTGCATTTTGTGCATCAGTGCTCCCAATGTCTTTTGGGTTTGTTTGGTGACAAGTGCAGCTCAAAGCCACAATAAAACAGAGGCAAGTGATGAATCAGCGCCACCTACAGGGAGTGCCCGGTCGGCCGAGTGCGAAGCGCGGCCCGCGAGGGCCGTTCGATGCCGCTTGCGGCTTTAATTTTTGTTTATTCTTTCTCCTGCACTTTGAACAGGAATTTGACCCCCTGAACATATTCAAAAACTCACCAAATTTTGCCCAAAATTCAGAAGTGCTGAAAAATTAATTTTTTTATATGGTGCATCATTGGGCATAAAAAAATGGCGCGACAGCGCCACCTACAAAAGTCAAAATACATTGCGTCAATGGGAGACGCCCCGACGTCAACTTTGTCGTAGAGACACCAAATTCGGTACACACATTCTTCAAGTGAGGCCAAACAAAAAATATTATTATGGCCACGCCCTCTGACAAACCGGAAGTCGGCCATCTTGGATTGAAAATTCCGAAATGCCGAGTCAGCATTTTTGTTGACGTCGCATTTTCGTCAACTCCTCTGAAGGCGCTTCACCGGCAGGGCTGAAAATCACTGGACATCATCTAGACAAGTGGGGCATCAAAAGTTATCCAATTTACGTTGATACGTATAACGGTTTCCGTGCGGCGAAGCCGCAAAGGTCCATCGGAATTTTTGCAATTTTCAAATTTGAAAATTTGCTCCCGTTTGCGCATACAAAGTCCCATTGAGCTCAAATTGGAATCAGTTGTAAAACTTTCTGGCCTAGACCTACTAATTGTGAAAGAAAACAATTTGGTGCAATAGCGCCCCCTACAGAATTACACATAAATTTGCATGGAGGGCCCAAAATTTAGTTTCCCCAAATGTTACGAAATTTGACACCAAATTCCAGTGTGTCATCCCAATCAATAAAGTCAATTAGACCCATGTCGTTTTTTGTACCGTGTTGCCATGACGATGCGCCAAAGTGCCCATGTTATCCTAATGGGAATGCTCCGAAAATTTCCCATTCATGAGAAAAACATTAGTTTCATGGAATTAAGTGAAATTTGCCAGAATGACTCATCATGTCATCCTGATCAAAAAAGTCAATCACACCCATGCCATATTTTTCACTCTGTTGCTATGGCGATGCGTGAAATACCCCATGTTATCCTAATGGGAAAATTTGCAAATTTTGGGACATTTCAAAGTCTTATAACGGCTTCAGACCTTCAATGAAGAATGTGAGATTTGGCACGTTGATTCTTTACATCATCCCCATCAAAAAAGTCCAAGGTGCCAAGTTTGTATTTTGCACGGTGTTGCCATAGCGATGCCTGGAAAAACCCATGTTGGTGCATTTTGTGCATCAGTGCTCCCAATGTCTTTTGGGTTTGTTTGGTGACAAGTGCAGCTCAAAGCCACAATAAAACAGAGGCAAGTGATGAATCAGCGCCACCTACAGGGAGTGCCCGGTCGGCCGAGTGCGAAGCGCGGCCCGCGAGGGCCGTTCGATGCCGC
This sequence comes from Periophthalmus modestus, assembly GCA_019594935.1. Taxonomy (NCBI): domain Eukaryota; kingdom Metazoa; phylum Chordata; class Actinopteri; order Gobiiformes; family Gobiidae; genus Periophthalmus; species Periophthalmus modestus. The sequence goes on along the minus strand of JAIEZT010000084.1, from coordinate 19,949,003 downwards.
TTGCGGCTTTAATTTTTGTTTATTCTTTCTCCTGCACTTTGAACAGGAATTTGACCCCCTGAACATATTCAAAAACTCACCAAATTTTGCCCAAAATTCAGAAGTGCTGAAAAATTAATTTTTTTATATGGTGCATCATTGGGCATAAAAAAATGGCGCGACAGCGCCACCTACAAAAGTCAAAATACATTGCGTCAATGGGAGATGCCCCGACGTCAACTTTGTCGTAGAGCCACCAAATTCGGTACACACATTCCTCAAGTGATGCCAAACAAAAAATATTATTATGGCCACGCCCTCTGACAAACCGGAAGTCGGCCATCTTGGATTGAAAATTCCGAAATGCCGAGTCAGCATTTTCGTTGACGTCGCATTTTCGTCAACTCCTCTGAAGGCGCTTCACCTGCAGGGCTGAAAATCACTGGACATCATCTAGACAAGTGGGGCATCAAAAGTTATCCAATTTACGTTAATACGTATAACGGTTTCCGTGCGGCGAAGCCGCAAAAGTCCATCAGAATTTTTGCAATTTTCAAATTTGAAAATTTGCTCCCGTTTGCGCATAAAAAGTCCGATTGGGCTCAAATTCGAATCAGTTGTAAAACTTTCGGGCCCAGACCTACTAATTATTAAAGAAAACAATTTGGTGCAATAGCGCCCCCTACAGAATAACACATAAATTTGCATGGAGGGCCCAAAATTTAGTTTTCCCAAATGTTAAGAAATTTCACACAAAATTCCAGTGGGTCATCCCAATCAATAAAGTCAATCAGACCCCATGACGTTTTTGTACCATGTTGCCATGACGATGCGCCAAAGTACCCATGTTATCCTAATGGGAACGCTCCGAAAATTTCCCATTCATGAGAAAAACATTAGTTTCTTGGAATTAAGTGAAATTTGCCAGAATGACTCATCATGTCATCCTGATCAAAAAAGTCAATCACACCCGTGCCATATATTTTTCAATCTGTTGCCATGGCGATGCATGAAATACCCCATGTTATCCTAATGGGAAAATTTACAAATTTTGGTACATTTCAAAGTCTTATAACGGCTTCATACCTTCAATGAAGAATGAGATTTGGCACGTTGATTCTTTACATCATCCCCATCAAAAAAGTCCGAGGTGCCAAGTTTGTATTTTGCACGGTGTTGCCATGGCGATGCCTGGAAAAACCCCATGTTGGTGCATTTTGTGCATCAGTGCTCCCAATGTCTTTTGGCTTTGTTTGGTGACAAGTGCAGCCCAAAGACACAATAAAACAGAGGCAAGTGGCGGGTCATCAGCGCCACCTAGGGAGTGCCCGGTCGGCCGGCCGAGTGCGAAGCGCGGCCCGTGAGGGCCGTTCGATGCCGCTTGCGGCTTTAATTATTTTTTTTTCTTTCCTCATCTGCTCTTTGAGCAGGAATTTGACCCCCTGAACATATTTGAAAACTCACCAAAAATTTTGCCCAAAATTCAGAAGTGGCGAAAAAATTTATTTTTTTATATGGTGCATCATTGGACATAAAAAAATGGCGCGACAGCGCCACCTACAAAAGTCAAAATACATTGCGTCAATGGGAGACGCCCCGACGTCAACTTTGTCGTAGAGACACCAAATTCGGTACACACATTAATCAAGTGATGCCAAACAAAAAATATTATTATGGCCACGCCCTCTGACAAACCGGAAGTCGGCCATCTTGGATTGAAAATTCCAAAATGCCGAGTCAGCATTTTCGTTGACGTCGCATTTTCGTCAACTCCTCTGAAGGCGCTTCACCTGCAGGGCTGAAAATCACTGGACATCATCTAGACAAGTGGGGCATCAAAAGTTATCCAATTTACATTGATACGTATAACGGTTTCCGTGCGGCGAAGCCGCAAATTTCCATCGGAATTTTTGCAATTTTCAAATTTGAAAATTTGCTCCCGTTTGCGCATACAAAGTCCGATTTGACTCAAATTCAAATCTGTTGTAAAACTTTTGGGCCTAAACCTATTCATTGTGAAAGAAACAAAATTGGCGCAATAGCGCCCCCTACAGAATAACAAATACATTTGTATGGAGGTCTCAAAATTTAGTTTTCCCAAATGTTACGAAATTTCACACAAAATTCCACTGGGTCATCCCGATCAATAAAGTCAATCAGACCCATGCCATTTTTTGCACCATGTTGCCATGACGATGCGCCAAAGTGCCCATGTTATCCTAATGGGAATGCTCCGAAAATTCCCCATTCATGAGAAAAACATTAGTTTCATGGAAATAAGTGAAATTTGGCAAAATGACTCTTCATGTCATCCCGATCAAAAAAGTCAATCACACCCATGTCACATTTATTACTCTGTTGCCATGGCGATGCACGAAAACCCCCATGTTATCCTAATGGGAAAATTTAAATTTTTTTTGACATTTCAAAGTCTTATAACGGCTTCAAACCTTCAATGAAGAATGTGAGGTTTGGCACAGTGATTCTTTACATCGTCCCCGTCAAAAAAGTCCGAGCGGCCAACTTTGTATTTTGCACGGTGTTGCCATGGCGATGCCTGTAAAAACCCATGTTGGTGCATTTTGTGGATCAGTGCTCCAAATGTCTTTTGGCTTAGTTTGGTCACAAGTGCAGCCCAAAGCCACAATAAAACAGAGGCATGTGGGGCGTTAGCGCCACCCTTAGGGAGTGCCGGGTCGGCCGAGTGCGAAGCGCGGCCCGCGAGGGCCGTTCGATGCCGCTTGCGGCTTTAATTTTATGATTGTTATTTGTGATTATTTATGTATTGATTTGTGTGATTTTAATGTCTTTCTCATTCTGTAAAGCACTTTGAATTGAACTTTGTGCACACATTGTGCTATACAAATAAACTTACCTTGCCTTGCCTATTATCTTTGAATTATTATTTGCTGATTGCCTGGGATCCAGAGCACACACTTCTTCAATACTTTGATACTTTGCAAAGATGTGATATCTGTAAGAAAAACAATACAGAGATATCATCATGGTTTTGTCAGGCAAATGTGCTGAAGAAATAGAAGAGAGATTTAAATCGTGAGCAGGCATTGGCTGATGGTTAAATCTTTCACTAATTTGATTTGGTGCCATGGTTTTACATATCATTCATTTGTATTCATTAACCCACTTGTCGACATGGTGGGTAAATAAATAACTAGAGAAAACGTGCCTGAAACATTATAGAGGGAGAGCCTGGTCCCTCCCTCTCTAATGTTTGCAGGGACTTATTCACATATAGAACTGTGGCTGAGATCACAGGAGACGTATTGCGTAATGAAGAGGAAATACTGGAAGAAAAAGTCCATAGAGGGGTCATCTGCAGACAGAACGAGCAGCGGACAGACAGAATTCCTTAAGAGCCGATCAACATGCCAAACCCAAATAATGTGAGTACTATTGCAGTGTTATAGAGTACAATAGTCTGTTTTCGGAGGAAAGCAAAAAAAATCAATGCAGTTTTTACCTTGCAAAAACGTTTCTACTCTGCAAATTGAGCCGGTGACTTCGGACAAAGCTGGGTGGTGTTTTTTTTTTTTTTTTTTTTAAAGGAATTTAATCTCACTATCGGACTTATATTTCTTCTTCTTTCCATTGTACTTTAGGTGGGGTCAGTGCCTCGTCCACAGCTTTTTGACTTTCATGGAGTTGCAATGATTAACGCTTTTACAGACAACTGGGAAAATGTGCAAAACTTTCAAGCGCGACCGGATGATATACTTATTGCAACATATCCCAAAGCAGGTACAAATAGATCTTTTACAATGCATTTTTGATGTACAAAAGACAGTGGTCAACAATGCCTTTAAGTTTATGTATTGAACAAAAAGCATTGGTTACTTGACTGCGTGCATATGATCACATTTGAAACGTATAATTGAACTGTAGAGCCTGTAATTACACAATGTAAAACAAAAACACAGGAGCAAAGTCCTGCTATTATCACCTGTGATTTTTTTTTTTATTGCCCACCAATAGCCCATAAGCACTGCAGGTGTTTTGAGGTCAATTTTACATTTTTAACCAAATGATGTAATATCACTTTACTAAAACTCTGGCTGAGCTTTAAGGCTGATTGTCAACAAAATGCAAATATTGGCCCAGTATATCAGCTGAACAGCTAATATTGCACATTGGAATCACTAATCTCAATCTCAACTGATAAATCAGAGGACAGTAGCGGTAAAGAAATATCCTTGTTTTTGTTAAGAACCCCTCTCAGAGTGTGTTTACATTTGCACAAACACCACCTCAAAAATGTGAGTAAACCAGGACTACACACAAAGTGAAAAATGCACTAGACCAGTAGTAAACTAGATCTAGAACATAACAAACCAGTCTACCCGGGGATTAACCCGGGCTCAAATCAGGACAAGAGCGAACACACCTTTGGAATCTAGGTTTTGTAGTTATTGATGCATTATACGTTAGCAAAATGTTATAAACTTAGAAAAAAACAATCTTACCTGCACCTATTGGTTGTCAGATGCCAAACATAATGTTATAACGATTGTGATTTGTGAATATTGAAACAAAATGTATTAAAACGTACACTACAGTCCCTGTTTTTCTTTAGGAACGACATGGGTCTCGTGCATCCTGGACCTGCTCTATTTTGGACAGACAGCTCCAGAGCGGCAGACCTCCATCCCTATCTATGAAAGAGTGCCCTTTTTGGAAATGGCCATCTCTAACCCAGATGAAGGTCTTAATTAAAAAGCATTTTTCTGACTTAAAATCATTGATGAATCTATTATAATGTATCATCTTTCAGGTATTAACTTTGTGGGTGTAGATATGGTCCACAAACTCACCACATCACCACGACTAATTAAAACTCATTTTCCAGTACAATTTGTTCCAAAGTCATTCTGGGAGCATAACTGCAAGGTAAAAGATTTAAAGCAAAATCTTTCCAATGTAATTGCTGTTAATGTAGATCTGATTTGCTTTGCAGATTGTGTACGTGGCCCGTAATGCTAAGGACAACATGGTGTCCTATTACCACTTTGATCGCATGAATGCAGCCCAACCTGCACCTGGAGAATGGAGTGACTTCTTCCAGAGATTTTTAGATGGACAAAGTATGAATGCAGAAATTATATTTTGATGTAAATATACAGTATCTAATTATGATTATTCTTGCAGTGGTATTTGGATCATGGTATGACCATGTAAACGGCTGGTGGCAGAAGAAAAAGACCTACTCAAATCTGCATTACATGTTTTTTGAGGACCTTGTTGAGGTACAATTACTTCTGGTAACTTCCATCCACATCTCTCAGGTTTTCCTCTTGATCTGGTAGCTCAAACCTCATTTTCCCACGACATCTATTCATACTATCTTTACTACTCTGGTATTTCCAATATATTTTTTGAATACTATTCATTATTTATTATTATGAATTACTTACTGTGTACTTGCAGAACACAGAACTGGAAATAAATAAACTGTGCAGCTTTCTGGGGCTGTCTGTTAGCCCAGAGATCAAACAACACATCACAGGCCAAGTCCAGTTTGACAACATGAAGAAGAATAACATGACCAATTACTCCACATTAAGCAGTACTATTATGGATTTCAAAACATCTCCCTTCATGAGAAAAGGTAACTCAAATTTATTTGTGTATTAAAGTTATATCTTTGTTTTTATGAGCTGAAATTGTATCTGTGCACAGGAAAAGTTGGTGACTGGAAAAATCACTTCACTGTGGCCCAAAATGAGAAGTTTGATGAAGATTATAAACAAAAAATGAAGGACCTGTCGCTGCAGTTTCGCTCATTATTATGAACAAAAGCATATTTGTCAATCATTGCCTCTGTAAATCAGCAACATGGTAGAAGTTTGGAAATCACCACTGGGTGGAGCTCTATACAAACATTTATAATAAAACAAGATGATGCAGAATCAACATTTGTTTTGCACCACATTGCACTTAAGGATATGCTTAGAAGGAGCAGTTATGTTTACTTGTGTCTTTTTGTATACTATCCATCCATTTTCTTCCGCTTATCCGGGGCCGGGTCGCAGGGGCAGCAGTCTAAGCAGGGACTCCCAGACTTCCCTCACCCCAGACACGTCCTCCAGCTACTCCGGTGGGACCCCAAGGCGTTCCCAGGCCAGCCGAGAGACATAGTCCCTCCAGCGTGTCCTGGGTCTTTCCCGGGGCCTCCTCCCGGTGGGACATGCCCTGAACACCTCCCTAGGGAGGCGTCCAGGAGGCATCCTGAGCTGATGCCCGAGCCACCTCAGCTGGTTCCTCTCCACGTGTAGGAGCAGCGGCTCTACTCCGAGCTTCTCCCGCGTGACTGAGCTTCTCACCCATCTCTAAGGGTGCGCCCAGCCACTCTGCGGAGGAAACTCATTTCGGCCGCTTGTATCCGCGATCTTGTCCTTTCAGTCATTACCCAGAGCTCATGACCATAGGTGAGGGTAGGAACGTAGATTGACCAGAAAATCGAGAGCTTTGCCTTTCGACTCAGCTCCTTCTTCACCACAATGGAAAGATAAAGCGACCGCATCACTGCAGATGCTGCACCGATCTGTCTGTCAATCCCGCGTTCCATCGTTCCCTCACTCGTGAACAAGACCCCGTGATACTTGAACTCTTCCACTTGAGGCAAGGGCTCACCACCCACCCGGAGAGGGCAAACCACCTTTTTCCGGTCGAGAACCATGGCCTCAGACTTAGAAGAGCTGATTCTCATCCCAGCCGCTTCACACTCGGCTGCAAACTGCCCCAGTGCCTGCTGCAGGCCCTGGCTCGAAGAAGCCATCAGGACAACATCATCTGCAAACAGCAGAGATGAGATCCTGTGGTTCCCGAACCAGATCCCCTCCAGCCCCTGACTGCGCCTAGAAATTCTGTCCATAAGAACAATAAACAGAGCCGGTGACAAAGGGCAGCCCTGGCGGAGTCCAACATGCACCAGGAACAGGTCTGACTTACTGCTAGCAATGCGAACACAGCTCCTGTTTGTATACCCTTTTTTGGAATACCTAATCTTCTCTACTTTCAAAAAGGACATAACCTCATTAATCCATTGAGTACTGGATGGGAAATTTGTTGATTTCCAATGTAAAACAAGAGAGGTAAAAGACAAAACTTGTAGCTGTAAAGCTGCATAGCGAGCAAAGTCTTTTCGAAGACCAAAGGTAGCCACATACACAGAAACATATATTGTTTTTGACAGCACTTTGGACATGATATCAAAATAAACCCACCAAAAGTTTGAACAGGCTGGTCAGGAAAAAAAACAAACATGCGTGAAGTTACAAAGTGATGCAAGACACCTGTCACAAACATCCACCACAGAGCGAAAAATCAGTGCAAGTCTTTTTTTGAGTAATGACACCAAAACAGAACTTTTAACTGTATCAAAGTCAAACAGGCACAAATGGTACTCTTGTGAATACGTGGGAGTCCCACCAGTGGCAAAAACTAGTCCCAACTCATGCTCTCAGGCCTCTTTTGTTTTAGTGGTCAAATGACCATTATATGATTGAATAGTGCCATAAAAGTGACTTTTGTGAGGGGTTCAACTGGAAAAGCTTAGTCCACATTTGTTCAAGTGGGAGTTGTAGAAAGCCAAGAAATAAGGGTTTATCACAATTCCTCACCTGAAAGTATCTAAAAAAAAATGGGAAGGTGGGAGATTGAACTCATAAACCAAATACGTAAATTAATTTTAAAAAATCCTATCCTTAAAGAAAGTGCTTCACTAACACTGATTACAGTGTGGATGAAGCAGAGAGGACTCGGAGGCTGACTCATCCGTCACCAAAGCTGAAGTCACTGAGGTGGTTGGCAAGCTCCTCTGTGTCAAGGCTCCGGGGTGGATGAGATTCGTCCGGACTATCTTAAATCTCTGGATGTTGTCTGACACATCTCTGTAGCATTGTGTGGCGGTCAGGGACAGTGCCTATGGAATGGCAAAATGGAAGGGGTACCGGAGGGTATGTTCCAACTACAGGGGAATCACACTTCTCAGCCTTCCTGGTAAAGTCCATTCCGGGGTACTGGAGAGGAGAATCTGACCGATAGTCAAACCTCGGATTCAGGAGAAGCAGTGTGGTTTTCGTCACGATCGCGGAACACAGGACCAGCTCTATACTCTTCATTGAGGGCTCAAAGGCTCATGGGAGTTTACCCAACCAGTCCACATGTGCTTTGATTTGGAAGCATTCGACCGTGTCCCTCATGGTGTCTTGTGGGGGTGCCCCGGGAGGACGAGGTCTGAGGCTCTTTGCTAAAGAACCAGATCCTGGATACAAGCCGTCAAAATCAGTTTCCTCCACAGGGTTGCTGGGCGCTCCCTTAGAGATAGGGTGAGGAGCTCGGAGCAGAGCCAGCTAAAATGGCTTAGAGATCTATTCCTAGAAGTGCAGGGCATCCACCCAGGAGGACATCTTCCTAGCTGGAAGGGTTCAGGGCAGGGGCCGCACACGGTTTTTTATTAACTGAAATTATATAAAATAGGTACGAGTATCTGTCTATCTATCTATCTATTCCCCATCTATACATCATCTATATCGCTGGCAATAAAAAGATCAAAAAGTTGTTGATACAACTGACGTACATACAAATACATACATACATACTACATACATATACATACATACATACATACATACATACATACATACATATATACATACATACATACATACATGTATATATATCCTAGCCGGCCCCTCTGTCAAACTTTAGGACCCATTGTGGACTGTGTGTCAAAAAGTTGGCCCAGCCCTGCACTGGAGGGGCAATATCTCTCAGTTGGCCTGGGAATGCCTCGATCCTCCTGGAAGAGCTGGAGGGGGCGTGTGTGGAGAAGGAGGTCTGGGCCTCCCTGCTCAAACTGCTGCTCCCACGACCCCAGATAAAACAGGAGAAAATTGATGGATGGATAGTAGAGAATTTTAGGATCTGTGACACACAATAGCTAGACTGTACATTATTAGTGATAACACTTGCACAAGGTAATGTATAAAGAAGCCGTCCATCACATAAATCCTCTTCCAAATCCAAACTTTGTTAAAACTAAATAAATAGCGCCACTCAACTCTATCAAATGCAATGTTCACGTCAACTGCTATCACAATTTCTGGGGAAGCTATGGCCTCTTTGGAATAGATAATATTTAATAGAGTGCGAACATTATAAAAAAGCTGACGCCGCCTTATAAAGCCAGTCTGTTCATTAGAGATAATGGTTGGAAGCATTTTCCTATCGTAAGCCAGTAACTGTCTCCGGGCTTATGATAGCAAAGTCAAGGTCATCTAAGAAGTTGGTCATGTCTGTCACATCTGAAGAGAATTCAGAACTATATAGGCACTCATAAAAAGAGAAAAAATCTGAAGTGTAGGGTCCTTCACCAAGATGTTCCATGAGAGAGACTGAGGTGTTGGTCTATGTCCTGGTTCCCACTGACAGAGCGCTGAGGGGGTCATGTGAAAGGTTGCAGATGGAGCTGAGATATTATAATATCTCATATTATAATATACATCATAATATATCACAATATATATAATATTTTGTATGGTGCAATAATGGGAACTGTGCAATAAGTGTAATTGTGCAATGAGTGTAATGTGCAATGAATGGAATGTGCAATGAATGGAATGTGCAAATGTGTGGAATGTGTAATCATGGGAACTGTGCGGTGAATGTAGTGTACAATTTTTAACTCGACCCTTTTGTGACCCACGCCCCTGGGACATAGACTTTGGCTATAATCTGGTGTATTTACATTCATGTTGAATCATGTCTGTTCATCAATATGCATTGTTCCAGTCAAACAAATAAATAAATAAATAAATAAATAGATACAGAGGAGTCCTCAGAAACACCACGCTCTTCTCAGTGATCCCCTACTAATCACCATGATTTGCTGCTTTAGGTACCATTCTTTGTATTCATTAACCCACTTGCCAACTTGGTGTGTAAATAAATGACTTGACAAAAAGCGCTTGAAAACAGTGGAGGAGGGACCAGTCTTCATCACAAATGAAAGTGTGGCGCAGTTCACAGGAGAGGGCGTATTATGTAATGAAGAGGAAATACTTGAATGAGTCCAAAGAGGGGTAATCTGCGAGAGAACGAGCAGCAGACAGACAAAATTCCTTAAGAGCCGATCAACATGCCAAACCCAAATAATGTGAGTACTATTACAGTGTTATACAGCACAATAGTCTGTTTTTGCAAAGGAAATCCTTGTAGTTTTTACCTTGCAAAAACATTTCCACTCTGCAAAATGAGCCAGTGACTTTGGACAAAGCTGGGTGATGGTGTTTTTTTTGAAAGAAATTTAATCTCATTATCGGGCTGTCGTTATATTTCTTCTTCTTTCCATTGTACTTTAGGTGGGGTCAGTGCCTCGTCCACAGCTTTTTGACTTTCATGGAGTTGCAATGATTAACGCTTTCACAGACAATTGGGAAAATGTGCAAAACTTTCAAGCGCGACCGGATGATATACTTATTGCAACATATCCCAAAGCAGGTACAAATAGATCTTTTACAATGCATTTTTGATGTACAAAAGACAGTGGTCAACAATGCCTTTAAGTTTATGTATTGAACAAAAAGCATTGGTTACTTGGACTGCGTGCATATGATCACATTTGTAAACTATAACTGGATCTTAGAGCCTGTAATTACGCAATATAAAACAAAAACACAGGAGCAAAGTCCTCACTGTTCTCAAATGCAACCAAAGACTGTGTCAATTTTGATACCTCAAAACAAAACTATCTCAATGAGTTTGGTGAATATTTCATGGCCAGTCAATTATTTTTCATTGCAGAGCCACCAATAGCCGATAAGCACTGCAGGTGTGTTGAGGTCAATTTTACATTTTTACCCAAATTATGTAATATCACTTTACTAAAACTCTGGCTGAGCTTTAAGGCTGATTGTCAACAAAATGCAAATATTGGCCCAGTATATCAACTGAAAAGGTAATATTGCACCTTTGGATTTAAGGTTTTGTAGTGATTGATGCATTATACATTAGCAAAATGTTATAAACTTAGAAAAAAACAATCTTGCCTGCACCTATTGGTTGTCAGATGCCAAACATAATGTTATATACTCTTGTGATTTGTGAATATTGAAACAAAATGTATTAAAACGTACACTACAGTCCCTGTTTTTCTTTAGGAACGACATGGGTCTCGTGCATCCTGGACCTGCTCTATTTTGGACAGACAGCTCCAGAGCGGCAGACCTCCATCCCTATCTATGAAAGAGTGCCCTTTTTGGAAATGGCCATCTCTAACCCAGATGAAGGTCTTAATTAAAAAGGATTTTTTTTAACTTAAAATCATTGATAAATCTATCTAATATGTTTCTGTATTATTGTTGCCCAGGTATCAACATAGTGGGAGTAGATATGGCCCACAAACTCACCACATCACCACGACTAATTAAAACTCATGCTCCAGTACAATTTGTTCCAAAGTCATTCTGGGAGCATAACTGCAAGGTAAAAGATTTAAAGCTAAATGTTTCAAATGTAATTGCTGTTAATGTAGATCTGATTTGCTTTGCAGATTGTGTACGTGGCCCGTAATGCTAAGGACAACATGGTGTCCTATTACCACTTTGATCGCATGAATGCAATCCATCCTGCACCTGGAGAATGGAGTGACTTCTTCCAGAGATTTTTAGATGGACAAAGTATGAATGCAGAAATTATATTTTGATGTAAATATACAGTATCTAATTATGATTATTCTTGCAGTGGTATTTGGATCATGGTATGACCATGTAAACGGCTGGTGGCAGAAGAAAAAGACCTACTCAAATCTGCATTACATGTTTTTTGAGGACCTTGTTGAGGTACAATTACTTCTGGTAACTTTTGCATCCACATCTCTCAGGTTTTCCTCTTGATCTGGTAGCTCAAACCTCATTTTCCCACGACATGTATTCATACTATCTTTACTACTCTGGTATTTCCAATATATTTTTTGAATACTATTCATTATTTATTATTATGAATTACTTATTGTGTACTTGCAGAACACAGAACTGGAAATAAATAAACTGTGCAGCTTTCTGGGGCTGTCTGTTAGCCCAGAGATCAAACAACACATCACAGGCCAAGTCCAGTTTGACAACATGAAGAAGAATAACATGACCAATTACTCCACATTAAGCGGTGCAGTTATGGATTTCAAAACATCTCCCTTCATGAGAAAAGGTAACTCAAATTTATTTGTGTATTAAAGTTATATCTTTGTTTTAATGAGCTGAAATTGTATCTGTGCACAGGAAAAGTTGGTGACTGGAAAAATCACTTCACTGTGGCCCAAAATGAGAAGTTTGATGAAGATTATAAACAAAAAATGAAGGACCTGTCGCTGCAGTTTCGCTCATTATTATGAACAAAAGCATATTTGTCAATCATTGCCTCTGTAAATCAGCAACGTGGTAGAAGTTTGGAAATCACCACTGGGTGGAGCTCTATACAAACATTTATAATAAAACAAGATGATGCAGAATCAACATTTGTTTTGCGTCACATTGCACTTAAAGATTTGCTTAGAAGGAGCAGTTATGTTTACTTGTGTAGAACACAAGAGGATAATAATTCTAATAGTGAGGCACTGGCAGAAATTGATGTGCACATGGGGAATCAGCATTTCAGTTTTATGCAGCTAAAAGCTGGAACAGTCTTCCTGAAGATGTGAGACAGGCCTCAACTTTAACAATTTTTAAATCCAGGCTCAAAACAGTTCTGTTTATCTGTGCATATGACTGAAAGGTTTTTATTCTGCGCTATTTTGTGTTAATGTTTTAATGCCAATTTTGTGATGATTATTTGTGATTATTTATGTTTTGATTTGTGTGATTTTAATGTCTTTCTTATTCTGTAAAGCACTTTGAATTACCTTGTGTACGAATTGTGCTCTACAAATAAACTTGCCTTGCCTTGCCTTGCCACTTAATTACATTTAAATTGGGCCTATTTTTTATTATGATGTTGAAACTTGACTTGCCAACGTCTATCATGGCAGTCTTTTTTTGTATACCCTTTTTGGAATTACCTAATCTAACCTATGTCCTTTTTGAAAGTAGAGAACTACTTTCAAAAAGGACATAACCTTATTAATCCATTGAGTGCTGGATGGGCAATTTGTTGATTTCCAATGTAAAACAAGAGAGGTAAAAGACAAATGTTGTAGCTGTAAAGCTGCATAGCGAGCGAAGTCTTTTCGAAGACCAAAGGTAGCCACATACACAGAAACATATATTGTTTTTGACAGCACTTTGGACATGGTATCAAAATAAACCCAACAAAAGTTTGAAAGGGCTGGTCAGGAAAAAAAACATGCGTGAAGTTACAAAGTGATGCAAGACACCTGTCACAAACATCCACCACAGAAGGAAAAATCAGTGCAAGTCTTTTTTTGAGTAATGACACTTAAATAGAACTTTAAACTGTATCAAAGTCAAACTGGCACAAATGGCACTCTTGTGAATACGTTGGAATTCAGAGTCCTACCAGTGTTTGTCAAAAACTAGTCCCAACTCATGCTCTCAGGCCTCTTTTGTTTTAGTGGTCAAATGACCATTATATGATTGAATAGTGCCATAGATTTTTAAAATAAGTGACTTTTGTGAGGGGTTCAACTAGAAAAGCTTAGTCCACATTTGTTCAGGTGGGAGTTGTAGAAAGCCAAGAAATAAGGATTTAGCACAATTCCTCACCTGAAAGTATCTAAAAAGATGGGAAGGTGGGAGATTGAACTCATAAGCCACATGCGTAAATGAATAAAAAAAATCTCACCCTTATAGAAAGTGCTTCACTAACACTGTTTACAGGGCAGGTGGTCAGCTGCTGACCTCGACTGTAAATGTTTTTGGATGGTGGAAAAAATAATCCTCAATCCCACCGTCATGTCTTCCAAGGAGGAAGCAGAGAGGACTCGGAGGCTGACTCACCCTTCACCAAAGCTGAAGTCACTGAGGTGGTTGGCAAGCTCCTCTGTGTCAAGGCTCCGGGGTGGATGAGATTCGTCCGGACTATCTTAAATCTCTGGATGTTGTCTGACACATCTCTGCAGCATTGTGTGGTGGTCAGGGACAGTGCCTGTGGAATGGCAAAATGGAAGGGGTACTGGAGGGTATGTTCCAACTACAGGGGAATCACACTTCTCAGCCTTCCTGGTAAAGTCCATTCCGGGGTACTGGAGAGGAGAATCTGACCGATAGCCAAACCTCGGATTCAGGAGAAGCAGTGTGGTTTTCGTCACGATCGCGGAACACAGGGCCAGCTCTATACTCTTCATTGAGGGCTCAAAAGCTCATGGGAGTTTACCCAACCAGTCCACATGTGCTTTGATCTGGAGGCATTCGACCGTGTCCCTCATGGTGTCTTGTGGGGGTGCCCCGGGAGGACGAGGTCCGCGGCCCTTTGCTAAGGGCTGTCCGGGCCCGTATGACCAGAGCAGCAGGTGTGTTCACATTGCCAGCAGTAAGTCAGACCTGTTCCAGAGTGCATGTTGGACTCCGCCAGGGCTGCCCTTTGTCACCAGTTCTGTTCTTTTTTTTTTAATAGACAGAATTTCTAGGTGCAGTCAGGGGCCGGAGGGGGTCCGCTTTGGGGACCACAAGATCGCATCTCTGCTGCTTGCAAATGATGTTGCTCTGATGGCTTCATTGAACCAGGACTTGCCTCATGCACTGGGGCGGTTTGCAGCCTAGGGTGAAGCGGCTGGAATGAGAATCAGCTCCTCCAAATCTGAGGCCATGGTTCTTGACTGGAAAAAGGTGATTTGCCCTCTGCAAGTGAGCGGAGAGTCCTTGCCTCAAGTGGAGGAGTTCAAGTATCTTAGGGTCTTGTTAGTGAGGAAAGGATGGAAAGTAAGATTGACAGACAGTGATTCAGTCGCTTTATCGGACTGTTGTGGTAAAGGAGCTGAGTCGAAAGGCTAAGCCCTTGATTTATCAGTCAGTCTACGTTCCTCTGGTCATGAGCTTTGGGTAATGATTGAAAGAATCAGATCCTGGATACAAGCCAACGAAATGAGTTTCCTCGACAAGGTCGCTGGGAACACCCTTAGAGATAGGGTAAGGAGCTCAGTCATATGGGAGGAGCTCGGAGTAGATCCGCAGCTCCTACACGTTGAGAGCCAGCGAGAGCCAGCCAGCTGAGATGGCTCGGACATCTATTCCAAATGCCTCCTGATCTATTCAGAATGCCTCCTGGACATCTTTCTAAGGAGGTGTTCTGGGGAAGACCCAGGACACGATGGAGCAGGAGTGGGCGAACTACAGCCCAGGGGCCACACACAGTCCTTTGGGCTTATTAATCCGGCCCGCCGAACGTGACCAGATTATATTAAAATAGGTACGGGTAAACCTTGTTCAAATGACCTTTCCCCTGTAATGCCAACGTTTCCCCAAACGATGGAGCACTTCAGCTACATCAACTTTGTATGCAAGTATTACTCTCTTATTCTCTTATCAGCTCTTCAGCAAAAATTAGTTTATCAAAGAAAAAAAAGATGGATAGTGAGCGTTGACAAGAAAATATTTTCAAAGGCTGTATGCCTAATATGCTAAGAAACTGTCGCGGTTTTCAAGGAGTGCAATATCAGCCGTCACTTTGCTATGAAGCCATCTACGCCAGCATCAGTCAACGCAGGACCGTGCAGCTACGGCTCAGAGGCTGGCAGCCAATTTTTAGACTCAGCAACATGTTTTTCACCAGCAAACACCAATTCGAGAGTCAAGTATCAAGGCAAGTTTTTTAGCTGTCATTCACATTAGGTGAAGTTTTTCTGCTGTGTTTATTGATGCGCTGGCAATAAAAAAGATCAACAAGTTGTTCTTTTGGCACTTGATAAAACTGAATGTGAGTTTTTCTGCTGTGTTTTTATTATATATATATATATATATATATATATATATATATATATATATATATATATATATATATTTTTTTTTTTTTTTTTTTTTTTTTTTTACAGAAATTAATACATTAATGATTAATTCAATTTATATATTTTAAAAAAAAAAAATGTTACAGGCCAAATCTCTAATGTTATATATATCCTGGCCCAGCCCCTCTGTCAAACATGTCAAACTTTAGGACCCGTGTGTCAAAAAGTTGGCCCAGCCCTGCACTGGAGGGGCAATATCTCTCGGTTGGCCTGGGAATGCCTCGATCCTCCTGGAAGAGCTGGAGGAGGCGTGTGTGGAGAAGGAGGTCTGGGCCTCCCTGCTCAAACTGCTGCTGCTCCCACGACCCCAGATAAAACAGGAGAAAATTGATGGATGGATAGTAGAGAACTTTAGGATCTGTGACACACAATAGCAGATCAGCGTGAAGTGAAAGCTTGAATTCTATATGCAAAGTGGTGATGTCAGTAAAAACTGAAGAAGACCTCAGATGAATGTATATGGGCTTTATTGCAAATGCAAATAAAAGAGGTCAAGGAACAACCCTGTCTGCAGCCTTTATTTGAGATTAAATAATTAGACCGGACATTATTAGTGATAACACTTGCACAAGGTAATGTGTAAAGAAGGCATCCATCAAATCCTCTTCCAATTCCAAATTTTGTTAAAACTGTAAATAAATAGTGCCACTCAACTCTATCAAATGCCATTTTTGCATCAACTGCTATCACAATTTCTGGGGAAGCTATGGCCTCTTTGGAATAGATAATATTTAATAGAGTGCGAACCTTATAAAAAAGCTGACGCCCCCTTATAAAGCCAGTCTGTTCATTAGAGATAATGGTTGGAAGCATTTTCCTATCGTAAGCCAGTGACTGACTCCGGGCTTATGATAGCAAAGTCAAGGTCATCTAAGAAGTTGGTCATGTCTGTCACATCTGAAGAAAATTCAGAACTACATATGGACTCATAAAAACAGGAAAAATCTGAATTAATAAATCTAGAGTCCTTCACCAGGATGTTCCATGAGAGAGACTGAGGTGTCGGTCTATGTCCTGGCTCCCACTGACAGAGCGCTGAGGGGGTCATGTGAAAGGTTGCAGATGGAGCTGAGGTATTATAATATCTCATATCATAATATACATAATATTCTGTATGGTGCAATAATGGGAACTGTGCAATGAATGAAATGTGCAGTTGTGTGGAATGTGCAATCATGGGAACTGCGCAGTGAATGTAGTGTGCAATTTTTAACTTGACCCTTTTGAGGCCCCAGCCCCTGGGACAACAGATGGAAATTAGCCTTTGGCTATAATCTGGTGTATTTATATTCATGTCAAATCATGTCTGTTCATCAATATGCATTGTTCCAGTTGTGGTGGGAGAGCTGGAGTGAAACCTTGATACGGTTTTCACTTTAATTTACTCATAAATGTCCAATAACACCACCCTAGGAATTTCACCTGGATAATATAAAAGGCTAACCCTAGGGCACACAGGTAAGGTTTACTTAATGAGGCCAAGAGACGATTCAAATTCACAATATTTATTGAAGGAAGTAAGAGCAGTATAAGTGCGAGCAGCGGACAGTGAAAGGTAAAGGTAGGCAACAGAAAACACAAGACAAAACGGCAGCGTGTGCGCAGAAAAGATCAGAATTTGCAAGCGCATGCACCAGTGACACTTGAGCACAAGTTGCAGCTCCTGCGAAGGAGAAGACGGGAAAACAGGCTATACAAACGACGTATCTGTCCGCTTGCAGATACGTGGCTGTCCGTGCTACCGTAAGGCGCGAATAAACACGGAAGTGCTGGTGAAATGCCAATGGGCGGGAACTGGAAGCCAAAGGGAAAACAGCAAGGAGTCGAGCACTTTTATGGCTTGACAGCTGGCGCGAACAGCCAATGAGAACCCGGGGCTCCAGTAGCAGAACCCGCCTATGGTGCGTAATGCCACGCAGTCAAACAAATAAATAAATACAGAGGAGTCCTCAGAAACACCACGCTCTTCTCAGTGATCCCCCTACTAATCACCATGATTTGCTGCTTTAGGTACCATTCTTTGTATTAATTAACCCACTTGCCAACTTGGTGTGTAAATAAATGACTTGACAAAAGTGCTTGAAAACAATGGAGGGAGGGACCCGTCTTCATCACATATGGGACTTTGGAGCAGTTCAGAGGAGAGGGCGTATTATGTTATGAAGAGGAAATACTTGAATGAGTCCAAAGAGGGTCATCTGCGAGAGAACCAGCAGCACACAGACAAAATTCCTTAAGAGCCGATCAACATGCCAAACCCAAATAATGTGAGTACTATTACAGTGTTATACAGCACAATTGTCTGTTTTTGCAAAGGAAATCCTTGTAGTTTTTACCTTGCAAAAACATTTCCACTCTGCAAAATGAGCCAGTGACTTTGGACAAAGCTGGGTGATGGTGTTTTTTTTAAAGGAATTTAATCTCATTATTGGGCTGTCGTTATATTTCTTCTTCTTTCCATTGTACTTTAGGTGGGGTCAGTGCCTCGTCCACAGCTTTTTGACTTTCATGGAGTTGCAATGATTAACGCTTTCACAGACAATTGGGAAAATGTGCAAAACTTTCAAGCGCGACCGGATGATATACTTATTGCAACATATCCCAAAGCAGGTACAAATAGATCTTTTACAATGCATTTTTGATGTACAAAAGACAGTGGTCAACAATGCCTTTAAGTTTATGTATTGAACAAAAAGCATTGGTTACTTGGACTGCGTGCATATGATCACATTTGTAAACTATAACTGGATCTTAGAGCCTGTAATTACGCAATATAAAACAAAAACACAGGCGCAAAGTCCTCACTGTTCTCAAATGCAACCAAAGACTGTGTCAATTTTGATACCTCAAAACAAAACTATCTCAATGAGTTTGGTGAATATTTCATGGCCAGTCATTTATTTTTCATTGCAGAGCCACCAATAGCCGATAAGCACTGCAGGTGTGTTGAGGTCAATTTTTACATTTTTTACCCAAATGATGATCAATTTACTAAAACTGCCTGAGCTTTAAGGCTGATTGTCAACAAATTGCAAATATTGGCACAATATATCAACTGAACTGGTAATATTGTGTTACGGCTGCTGTATCCTCCATCAGTACGTACAAAAAGAAAAAGGACACAGGGTGGAGTGGTTCTGTTTTTCTTCTTTATTCTCTTTTTTTAGTCTTCCCCAACATGTGTCTCCCAACATGCGTCTCTCTAGTGGAAGTCAAGCTAACAAAATCCCCCGGGAACACAAGCACACATCTGGCTTTTCCAAAATAAAACACCAAAATAATAAAATTCACATATAACTTGGAAAAAAAAACATGTACAAACAAGAAATATTAAGTGTATTTTTTACTCCGTTACAATTACACCTTTGGAATTAAGGTTTTGTAGTTATTGATGCATTATACGTTAGCAAAATGTTATATACTCAGAAAAAAACAATCTTACCTGCACCTATTGGTTGTCAGATGCCAAACATAATGTTATAAGGATTGTGATTTGTGAATATTGAAACAAAATGTATTAAAACATACACTACAGTCCCTGTTTTTCTTTAGGAACGACATGGGTCTCGTGCATCCTGGACCTGCTCTATTTTGGACAGACAGCTCCAGAGCGGCAGACCTCCATCCCTATCTATGAAAGAGTGCCCTTTTTGGAAATGGCCATCTCTAACCCAGATAAAGGTCTTAATTAAAAAGGATTTTTTTTTAACTTAAAATCATTGATAAATCTATCTAATATGTTTCTGTATTATCGTTGCCCAGGTATCAACATAGTGGGAGTAGATATGGTCCACAAACTCACCACATCACCACGACTAATTAAAACTCATTTTCCAGTACAATTTGTTCCAAAGTCATTCTGGGAGCAGAACTGCAAGGTAAGAGATTTAAAGCTAAATGTTTCCAATGTAATTGCTGTTAATGTAGATCTGATTTGCTTTGCAGATTGTGTACGTGGCCCGTAATGCTAAGGACAACATGGTGTCCTATTACCACTTTGATCGAATGAATGCAGTCGAACCTGCAGCTGGAGAATGGAGTGACTTCTTCCAGAGATTTTTAGATGGACAAAGTATGAATGCAGAAATTATATTTTGATGTAAATATACAGTATCTAATTATGATTATTCTTGCAGTGGTATTTGGATCATGGTATGACCATGTAAACGGCTGGTGGCAGAAGAAAAAGACCTACTCAAATCTGCATTACATGTTTTTTGAGGACCTTGTTGAGGTACAATTACTTCTGGTAACTTTTGCATCCACATCTCTCAGGTTTTCCTCTTGATCTGGTAGCTCAAACCTCATTTTCCCACGACATGTACTCATACTATCTTTACTACTCTGGTATTTCCAATATATTTTTTGAATACTATTCATTATTTATTATTATGAATTACTTACTGTGTACTTGCAGAACACAGAACTGGAAATAAATAAACTGTGCAGCTTTCTGGGGCTGTCTGTTAGCCCAGAGATCAAACAACACATCACAGGCCAAGTCCAGTTTGACAACATGAAGAAGAATAACATGACCAATTACTCCACATTAAGCGGTGCAGTTATGGATTTCAAAACATCTCCCTTCATGAGAAAAGGTAACTCAAATTTATTTGTGTATTAAAGTTATATCTTTGTTTTAATGAGCTGAAATTGTATCTGTGCACAGGAAAAGTTGGTGACTGGAAAAATCACTTCACTGTGGCCCAAAATGAGAAGTTTGATGAAGATTATAAACAAAAAATGAAGGACCTGTCGCTGCAGTTTCGCTCATTATTATGAACAAAAGCATATTTGTCAATCATTGCCTCTGTAAATCAGCAACGTGGTAGAAGTTTGGAAATCACCACTAGGTGGAGCTCTATACAAACGTCTATAATAAAACAAGATGATGCAGAATCAACATTTGTTTTGTGCCACATTGCACTTAAAGATTTGCTTAGAAGCAGCAGTTATGTTTACTTGTGTAAAACACAAGAGGATAATAATTCTATTAGTGACGCACTGGCACATATTGATGTGCACTTAATTACACTTACATTGGGCCTATTTTTTATTATGATGTTGAAACTTAACTAGCCATCATCTATCATTGCAGTCTTTTTTTTTTTTTGCAGAAAAGTCAGTAAATGGCTGCCACTTTCTATAAAATTTGTTTGTATACCTGTTGTGGGAAAAAATAATAATTCTAGATGAAAAGTAATCCATTTGCGAAGCTCGGTGAGTATTTGAAATACAGACCAAAGGTTTAATCTTTGTTACAGCAGATACAGACAGGACAGGGCCCAGGTCTGCCCAGGTCTGCCCAGGCCTGCCTTGGCCGCAGACTGGCAGCCTTTCGCCGTCTCCCCAGTCTGTCCTCTCAACCCCGACTCCAACCCAAGTTCCACCCTCAACTACCAACACTAAGCATTTGAGCTCTGACTATTTTATACCAGAATTACAATGCTACATACATTTCAAAGCAGAGTGACTTTTTGTTTCACACCAATGAGATAATGAACTTTTACACTTAGACAGGTAGAACAACAACGACTTTCCAGTGGGATGGAGACAGAGCCTTCACACATGTCAATGTCTAGTCTGGGTCTGACACTGAGGTGATCTCACTCATGTGATAAAATGCTTTTAAAGACACAACATGAATATAAACATAAATTCCCATCACACTTCCCCTCATGTTTAAGTTATTCTGGATGTGGTGAAAATTCTGATTATTGAATTTAATTACCTGAGACACTTTTTTTATGTGAATTTTAAAGAAATTCTGAGACCAGATCAACTTCTACACCCTTAAAAAAGACATTGGATTACTTTAGATCAGTGTCACATTTTGAAAATTACATACAGACTGTTTTTGTGGTGAGGCACGAGTCCTTAACCCTTTAAGGACTGAGCACACTATAGACCAGTATAGCTCACCTAGACATTTATTCTTTTTGTATCCATAAAAATCACATGAAAGGAAATGTCAGAATATACCCCATTTTTTTACTACCTTTTAAACTACCTCTATTTTACATCCATTTGTATTTATTCTTTGATGCATTGAATAAGAGACTGGGAAAATCCCCGCGGCTCCTGCTCTCTCATTTGTCATCTTCGAGGGACAACCATAATAACAGTAAATTATCTAAAGAAACTTGTGCCGTTTGAATTTACATGAGAGCACAATTGGTAATAAAAAGTCCACAACCGTGAGTCTATCGGCGATGATAGCATCCGACGCTAAAGGGCTACGCCAGTTTTGCACCAACGATAAGGCGGCTGTGAGGTCATTAGCAGCTTGCTGAACGTTTTTGGCTTGAGTGTATATGACTGCATCATCCGCACACATCTGTGAGAATACATTTGGACAAGCATTTGGTAAGTTATTGATAAAGAGGGAGAATAAAACTGGCCCAAGGATCGACCCCTGTGGGACACTGACATCACTGTCTAAACATGAAGACTTTACACCATCAACTACCACATACTGTTTCCTGTGGGACAGATACGATGTAAACCATTGAAGAGCTTGGCTGGAGATGTTAAACTGAGTCAACCTGGACAGCAAGATCTGATGGTTTACGGAGTCGAAAGCTTTCTTCAAGTCTAAATAGACAGCCCCAACACAGGGACTCCTATCCAGCAAGCTCTTAATGTTTTCTGTTAGCACACACAGAGCAGTGTCTGTGGAGTGATGGGTACGAAAGCCAAACTGCTGTGGATGTAATGAAGGTTTGGCGTTTTCTAAGTGAGCAGTGAGAATTTTGACCACCCACTTCTCAGCTATTTTAGATATAACAGGAAGTATACTTATAGGTCGGCTCAGGTCCTCCAAATCTGAGGCCATGGTTCTTGACTGGAAAAAGGTGACTTGCCCTCTGCAAGTGGGTGGAGAGTCCTTGCCTCAAGTGGAGGGGTTCAAGTATCTCGGGGTCTTGTTCACGAGTGAGGGAAGGATGGAGCGTGAGATTAACAAGCAGTAATGCAATCACTGTATCGGACTGTTGTGGTAAAGCAGCTGAGTCGAAAGGTTAAGTTCTGGATTTACTGGTCAGTCTACGTTCCTACTCTCACCTATGGTCATGAGCTTTGCGTAATGACCGAAAGAACCAGCGTGGATGCAAGCCGTCGAAATTCATTTCCTCCACAGGGTGGCTGGGCGCTCCCTTAGAGATAGGGTGAGGAGCTCAATCATATGGGAGGAGCTCGGAGTAGAGCCGCTGCTCCTACACATCGAGAGGAGCCCGGACATCTGTTCCGAATGCCTCCTGGACATTTTTCTAGGGAGGTGTTCAGGGCGTATCTCACCAGGAGGAGACCCTGGGGAAGACCCAGGACACGCTGGAGCAGGGGTGGGCGAACTACAGCCCAGGGGCCACACACAGTCCTTTGGGTTGATTAATCGGACCCACCAAGCGTGACCAAATTATATTAAAATAGGTACGGGTAAACCTTACCTTTCCCCTGTAATGCCAACGTTTCCCCAAACGATGGCGCACTTCAGCTACATCAACTTTGTACGCAAGTATTACTCTCTTATTCTCTTTCAATTCAATTCAATTTCTCTTTATTGTCACATGTGCATATACATACAAGATATATAGCACAGATGAAATTGCTGTCCTCTCCCACCTCAGTGCAAACATATTAATAAGAGATGAAGATAAAAAAAATAAAATAAAATAAAGCAAAATAAATACAAATTTGCAAACAACAAAAAAGGAAATGTGCAAACCAAGTAACATTAAAAATATAAACAAAACAGAAACATTCAAGCAAAGATTGCAGATAGAAAGTGAGGTATTGCTAAATATATAAACTTATTGATTGTCCATATAGAAATATGAAATATATGTGCAAAATATATAAGTAACAATTATTGATTGTCCATATAAAAGTGAGGTAGTGCTTCATAGTCCAGTGTTCTCAGTGGGTGACACGGGGCTGACGGGGGATAGAGGGGAAAAGTGAGGGTAGGGCAACGAGAGAGTTGAGTCTCCTGACAGCCTGGTGGAAGAAACTGTCCCTGAGTCTGCTGGTTCTGGCCTGAAGGCTCCGCTGTCTCCTCCCTGATGGCAGCAGGCTGAAGAGGCTGTGAGATGGATGGGTGGGGTCACCTGCAATCCTGGTGGCTTTGTGGGTGAGGCGGGAGTGATAAATGTCCAATAGAGGGGGGAGAGGAACACTGATGATCCTCTCAGTTGCTCTGACGATGCGCTGCAGAGTCTTTTTGCAGAGCACGGTGCAAGAGCTGTACCACACCGTGATGCAGCTGGATAAGATGCTCTCGATGGTGCCTCTGTAGAATGTCCGAAGGATGGGGGCCGGGGCTTTTGCTCTTTTCAGTTTGCGGAGGAAGGAGAGGCGTTGTTGAGCTCTTTTGGTTGGTTGTTGTGCCTCTTATCAGCTCTTCTGCAAAAATGAGTTTATCAAAGAAAAGAAGGTGGTGGATACTGAGCGCCGGCATGAAAATATTTTTTCACTTAAGTCCATTCAAAGGCTGTATGCCTAATATGCCAAGAAACTGTCGCGGTTTTCAAAGAGTGCAATATCAGCCGTCACTTTGCTATGAAGCCATCTACGCCAGCATCAGTCAACGCAGGACCGTGCAGCTACGGCTCAGAGGCTGGCAGCCAATTTTTAGACTCAGCAACATGTTTTTCACCAGCAAACAGCGATTCGAGAGTCAAGTATCAAGGCAAGTTTTTTAGTTGTTATTCACATTAGGTGAAGTTGAGTTTTTCTACTGTGTTTATTGATGCGCTGGCAATAAAAAGATCAACAAGTTGTTCTTTTGGCACTTGATGTGAGTTTTTCTGCAGTTTTTCTTTCTTTACAGAAATTTAATACATTAATGATTAATTCAATTTATACATTTGGAAAACAATTCGTACAATGAGCCTTGCATATTCATGCTCTGCTGCATGTTACAGACCAAATCTCTAATGTTATATATATCCTGGCCCAGCCCCTCTGTCAAACATGTCAAACTTTAGGACCCGTGTGTCAAAAAGTTGGCCCAGCCCTGCACTGGAGGGGCAATATCTCTCGGTTGGCCTGGGAATGCCTCGATACTCCTGGAAGAGCTGAAGGAGGCGTGTGTGGAGAAGGAGGTCTGGGCCTCCCTGCTCAAACTGCTGCTCCCACGACCCCAGATAAAACAGGAGAAAATTGATGGATGGATAGTAGAGAACTTTAGGATCTGTGACACACAATAGCAGATCAGCGTGAAGTGAAAGCTTGAATTCTATATGCAAAGTGGTGATGTCAGTAAAAACTGAAGAAGACCTCAGATGAATGTATATGGGCTTTATTGCAAATGCAAATAAAAGAGGTCAAGGAACAACCCTGTCTGCAGCCTTTATTTGAGATTAAATAATTAGACCGGACATTATTAGTGATAACACTTGCACAAGGTAATGTGTAAAGAAGGCATCCATCAAATCCTCTTCCAATTCCAAATTTTGTTAAAACTGTAAATAAATAGTGTCACTCAACTCTATCAAATGCCATTTTTGCATCAACTGCTATCACAATTTCTGGGGAAGCTGTGATCTCTTTGGAATAGATAATATTTAATAGAGTGCGAACATTATAAAAAAGCTGACACCCCTTTATAAAGCCAGTCTGTTCATTAGAGATAATGGTTGGAAGCATTTTTCTATCGTAAGCCAGTGACTGACTCCGGGCTTATGATAGCAAAGTCAAGGTCATCTAAGAAGTTGGTCATGTCTGTCACATCTGAAGAGAATTCAGAACTACATATGGACTCATAAAAACAGGAAAAATCTGGAGCTGAGGTATTATAATATCCTATATCATAATATAAATCATAATATATCATTATATGTATATATATAATGATATATATATCATTATATTTGATATGTTGATATATATGATATATATATATATATATATATATATATATATATATATATATATATATATATATATATATATATATTATATATATATATATATATATATATATACACACACACACACACACACACACACCTAAAGCATTATTAGGAACACCTGTTCAATTTTTCCTTAATGCAATTATCTAAACAACCAATCACATGGCAGTTGCTTCAATGCATTTAGGGGTGTGGTCCTGGTCAAGACAATCTCCTGAACTCCAAACTGAATGTCAGAATGGGAAAGAAAGGTGATTTAAGCAATTTTGAGCATGGCATGGTTGTTGGTGCCAGACGTATTTCACAATCTGCTCAGTTACTGGGATTTTCACACACAACCATTTCTAGGGTTTACAAAGAATGGTGTGAAAAGGGAAAAAACATCCAGTATGCGGCAGTCCTGTGGGCGGAAATGCCTTGTTGATGCTAGAGGTCAGAGGAGAATGGGCCGAGTGATTCAAACTGATAGAAGAGCAACGTTGACTGAAATAACCACTTGTTACAACAGAGGAATGCAGCAAAGTGTAACGCTTGTAGGCTAGGAGGTTGACTGCGACCACGGTAAAGTAAATATGATTACTACGGCAGCATCAGAAGATTGGTTCTTTGTGGAGCCTGGGGTGTGAAGCCACAACACGCACAACCTTGAGGCGGATGGGCTACAACAGCAGAAGACCCCACCGGGTACCACTCATCTCCACTACAAATAGGAAAAAGAGGCTACAATTTGCATAAGCTCACCAAAATTGGACAGTTGAAGACTAGAAAAATGTTGCCTGGTCTGATGAGTCTCGATTTCTGTTGAGACATTCAAATGGTAGAGTCAGAATTTGGCGTAAACAGAATGAGAACATGGATCCATCATGCCTTGTTACCACTGTGCAGGCTGCTGGTGGTTGTGTAATGGTGTGGGGGATGTTTTCTTAGCACACTTTAGGTCCCTTAGTGCCAATTGGGCATCGTTTAAATGCCACGGGCTACCTGAACATTGTTTCTGACCATGTCCATCCCTTCATGACTATCATGTACCCATCCTCTGATGGCTACTTCCAGCAGGATAATGCACCATGTCATAAAGCGCGAATCATTTCAAATTGGTTTCTTGAACATGACAATGAGTTCACTGTACTACAATGGCCCCCACAGTCACCAGATCTCAACCCGATAGAGCATCTTTGGGATGTGATGGAACGGGAGCTTCGTGCCCTGGATGTGCATCCCACAAATCTCCGTCAACTGCAAGATGCTCCTATCAATATGGGCCAACATTTCTAAAGAATGCTTTCAGCACCTTGAATCAATGCCACGTAGAATTAAGGCAGTTCTGAAGGCGAAAGGGGGTCAAACACCGTATTAGTATGGTGTTTCTAATAGTCCTTCAGGTGAGTGTACATACATACATACAGAGGAGTCCTCAGAAACACCGTGCTCTCTTCAGTGATCCCCTACTAATCATCATGATTTGCTGCCATGGCTTTAGGTACCATTCCTTTGTATTCATTAACCCACTTGCCAACTTGGTGTGTAAATAAATGACATGACAAAAGTGCTTGAAAACAGTGGAGGGAGGGACCAGGCTTCATCACATAGGGGACTGTGGTGCAGATCACAGAGAGGGTGTATTATGTTATGAAGAGGAAATACTTGAATGAGTCCAAAGAGGGGTCATCTGCGAGAGAACCAGCAGCAGACAGAGAGAATTCCTTAAGAGCCGATCAACATGCCAAACCCAAATAATGTGAGTACTATTACAGTGTTATACAGCACAATAGTCTGTTTTTGCAAAGGAAATCATTGCAGTTTTTACCTTGCAAAAACATTTCCACTCTGCAAAGTGAGCCAGTGACTTTGGACAAAGCTGGGTGGTGTTTAAAAAAAAAAAAAAAAAAAAGAATTTCAGGTGTTTTAATCTCACTATTGGGTTAATATTTCTTCTTCTTTCCATTGTACTTTAGGTGGGGTCAGCGCCTCGTCCACAGCTTTTTGACTTTCATGGAGTTGCAATGACCAAAATTTTTACAGACAACTGGGAAAATGTGCAAAACTTTCAAGCACGACCGGATGATATACTTATTGCAACATATCCCAAAGCAGGTACAAATAGATCTTTTACAATGCATTTTTGATGTACAAAAGACAGTGGTCAACAATGCCTTTAAGTTTATGTATTGAACAAAAAGCATTGGTTACTTGGACTGCGTGCATATGATCACATTTGTAAACTATAACTGGATCTTAGAGCCTGTAATTACGCAATATAAAACAAAAACACAGGAGCAAAGTCCTCACATTTTTTTATTACAGAGCCACCAATAGCTGATAAGCACTGCAGGTGTTTTGAGGTCAATTTTACATTTTTAACCAAATGATGTAATATCACTTTACTAAAACTCTGCCTGAGCTTTAAGGCTGATTGTCAACAAAATGCAAATATTGGCCCAATATATCAACTCAACTGGTAATATTGCACCTTTGGATTTAAGGTTTTGTAATTATTGATGCATTATACGTTAGCAAAATGTTATATACTCTTTGATTTGTGAATATTGAAACAAAATGTATTAAAACGTACACTACAGTCCCTGTTTTTCTTCAGGAACGACATGGGTCTCGTGCATCCTGGACCTGCTCTATTTTGGACAGACAGCTCCAGAGCGGCAGACCTCCATCCCTATCTATGAAAGAGTGCCCTTTTTGGAAATGGCCATCTCTAACCCAGATAAAGGTCTTAATTAAAAAGGATTTTTCTGACTTAAAATCATTGATAAATCTATCTAATATGTTTCTGTATTATCGTTGCCCAGGTATCAACATAGTGGGAGTAGATATGGCCCACAAACTCACCACATCACCACGACTAATTAAAACTCATTTTCCAGTACAATTTGTTCCAAAGTCATTCTGGGAGCAGAACTGCAAGGTAAGAGATTTAAAGCAAAATCTTTCCAATGTAATTGCTGTTAATGTAGATCTGATTTGCTTTGTAGATTGTGTATGTGGCCCGTAATGCTAAGGACAACATGGTGTCCTATTACCACTTTGCTCGCATGAGTGCAGCCCAACCTGCACCTGGAGAATGGAGTGACTTCTTCCAGAGATTTTTAGATGGACAAAGTATGAATGCAGAAATTATATTTTGATGTAAATATACAGTATCTAATTATGATTATTCTTGCAGTGGTATTTGGATCATGGTATGACCATGTAAACGGCTGGTGGCAGAAGAAAAAGACCTACTCAAATCTGCATTACATGTTTTTTGAGGACCTTGTTGAGGTACAATTACTTCTGGTAACGTTTGCATCCACATCTCTCAGGTTTTCCTCTTGATCTGGTAGCTCAAACCTCATTTTCCCACGACATGTATTCATACTATCTTTACTACTCTGGTATTTCCAATATATTTTTTAATACTATTCATTATTTATTATTATGAATCACTTATTGTGTACTTGCAGAACACAGAACTGGAAATAAATAAACTGTGCAGCTTTCTGGGGCTGTCTGTTAGCCCAGAGATCAAACAACACATCACAGGCCAAGTCCAGTTTGACAACATGAAGAAGAATAACATGACCAATTACTCCACATTAAGCAGTACTATTATGGATTTCAAAACATCTCCCTTCATGAGAAAAGGTAACTCAAATTTATTTGTGTATTAAAGTTATATATTTGTTTTAATGAGCTGAAATTGTATCTGTGCACAGGAAAAGTTGGTGACTGGAAAAATCACTTCACTGTGGCTCAAAATGAGAAGT
This sequence comes from Periophthalmus modestus, assembly GCA_019594935.1. Taxonomy (NCBI): domain Eukaryota; kingdom Metazoa; phylum Chordata; class Actinopteri; order Gobiiformes; family Gobiidae; genus Periophthalmus; species Periophthalmus modestus. The sequence goes on along the minus strand of JAIEZT010000084.1, from coordinate 19,919,382 downwards.
TTGATGAAGATTATAAACAAAAAATGAAGGACCTGTCGCTGCAGTTTCGCTCATTATTATGAACAAAAGCATATTTGTCAATCATTGCCTCTGTAAATCAACAACGTGGTAGAAGTTTGGAAATCACCACTGGGTGGAGCTCTATACAAACATTTATAATAAAACAAGATGATGCAGAATCAACATTTGTTTTGCGTCACATTGCACTTAAAGATTTGCTTAGAAGCAGCAGTTAGTATAATAATTCTAATAGTGAGGCACTGGCATATATTACTGTGCACTTAATTACACTTAAATTGGGTCTATTTTTTATTATGTTGTTGAAAGTTGACTAGACAACTTCTACCCTTGCAGTCAAATGCAATTAAACCCCCTCAAAAAATAAGTTACATGTTTGTATCCGTTTGTTAACAGTAAATGAATGAATTAATCTGTTATCATCACAAGTCGTTCTCTCATTTCACACAAACATAGTCGAGCTCACTGTATGCTGGATAAAAATGATCCAAATGATCCAGGTGATTATTGTATTTCATGTTAATGGATTGTGTCTTGAGAATGTATTATGCCTTAAAAACAATATCATGATGTCTAGACTTTTTTCATCGAGATCTGGTGCAGAAAATGACAGCTCTACAGTCACGGTGGATTTGATTTAATGCTACTTAAGACATCCCTATGATTATGTTACGTATCGTTTGCCTTTATGTAGGCCTACACATTTAACATAATTGTGCTTTTATAACTTTCAGGCTTATTACAATGTCACAAGTGCATAATCCACCACGACCATCAATGATAGACTTCCATGGAGTCTGTTTGAGCAAATACTTCACAGAAAACTGGGACAACATACAAAACTTTAAAGCCAGACAAGATGATATCCTCATAGCAACCTACCCCAAAGCTGGTAGAGTACATAGTGACCTGTGCACTGTCAGTGCAGTGAGCCCTGCAGTGATTAATGTTTTGTGATTGTTTTGACTAGGAACGACTTGGGTGTCTTTAATTATTGATCTCCTGTACTTTGATCAGACGTGTTCAGAACGTCAGATGACTGTGCCACTCACCCAGAGAGCCTTCCTTCTCAACCATCAGGTGGCAATGTTTTGAAAGAAGAATTGCACTTCACAAAATGCAGTAGCTATATGCCTTGTAGTTTACAACTTAAGCTTTTGCTTTATACATTTGTACTTTTATCTAGTTGCAGTTGGACTAGTTGTATTATTTTGTCTGTTCCTGGTCAGACAAAATATTTTGATTAAACTGAATTGTATACATGTTCCACCATTGTCAGTGTGTGACTTCGACCTGCATGTTTTGTAATTTTCCTTCTTAAAGGAAAGGAGTTGGCCGACAAGATGATCACTTCTCCCAGACTCATTAAATCTCACCTCCCTGTCCAGTTCATACCCAAGTCTTTCTGGGAAAACAACTGCAAGGTAAAAATCATGCATTTACACGTTTCATTTGTTTGCACAGTTACATCCAAATCAGGAATGTTTGTTTAAATGTGGTAAATTCTCTGATTTCTGAACAGTTATTTATAGAAAGTAAAATGAAACCTTAGTTTACGTGGAATCATATCTATTTTTTCACTTCACATCTTTTCTTTTACTTGGTTTGTAACAAATTATTTAACTCATTTGGACAGCTAGTCTATGTGGCTCACAATGCTAAAGACAGTGCAGTATCTTATTATCATTTCACACGGATGAATTATGCACAGCCTGAACCTGGAGACTGGAGCACATATTTAAATAGCTTCATGAATGGAAAAGGTGGGTTTGCTTTCAATTTAGTTTGTGTGTAATTTGATGCATAACCAATAGCTATATGCTGACTTTTTCAGTGGTGTTTGGGTCCTGGTATGACCATGTCAACAACTGGTGGAAAAGGAAACAAACATATCCAAAAATATCATTACATTTTTTCTGAGGATTTGATAGAGGTGAGATGTTTTAGTATTAAAATATATGAAATGAATGTTTTTCATTTTATAATCTACACAGGACACATCAAGAGAAATAAGGAGGTTTCTGTGACTTTCTAGACCTGTCTAGACAAAATCAAGGTGACAACAATGTTTGATAATATGAAACAAAACAAGATGATCAGTCCTACTACAGCTAAAATGATGGATCAGAAGGTGTCTCCATTCTTAAGAAAAGGTAATAAGAGAGTTAACAGAGATTAGCGCCAAATGTAACACTACATTTTGTTTAACTATCAGGGAAAGTTGGTGATTGGAGGAACCATTTTACTGTGGCCCAAAATGAAGAGTTTGATGAAGACTACAAGCAAAAAATGAAGGATTCTCCATAGTTTTTTAGGACTGAAGTTTAGCTTTGGCAATGCCTTTGGTCAAGATACTAACCTTGCACTTATGAAAGTGCTGGTAGATTTGGGTGTGTTTTTATTATGCAAGCATTGAGATCTAAATGTGATTACATGATGCATATACAACACAGTTTTGTTCTTTTGTTTATTTGAATCAAACATAAATGCAGCAACATTAAACAGAAACTGAATGAACTGAACAGATCTAACACTGTACATCTGCACTGACCACACTGACAGCATCTCTGACAGCGTTTCTATGGCACATCCAGGTGTTTGGGTGACATCATCTACAGGTCTCTCTCTCCTGCTGCACATTTTAGAGCAAACAGCAGGTACAAGCAGGAAGGCTCACTGGAATGTAAACAACACAAGGCCATTAATGCAATTACAATTCAAGCATCGCACTGGGACAAACTGGCCACTGTGGGGGATGGCTCACAGAGGGGAAAAAGGTCTTATTCCAAAATAAGGTTTATCTAGTTTGTTTACTAGTAGTCAAAATACTGTACATTATATTTCATAACAAAGATCCAAGGCAACAACTAACAATCACACTATAAAAACAAGCATCAGTAAAATGATGGTTCATGAGAAATAACAATGATAGGACTGAAGAAATTTACTAAGCAGAAAAAAAATCAACTCTTTATTAAGACAAAGTCTAAATAACTTTTGTTATTTAAACAATACTGAGCACAGCCCAGACACCTTTGACATAACCTATACAGGCCTTTCACTCCAGAATTCAGATTGTCTTTCACAGTTAGGAGGATTACACCCATATCTTCAATAACCTCTCATTATGTACAAAAATAACACTATTTACATTGTTGCATGAGTTATATTTTTTAAAATATTTCTGTGGAGTGCTCAGGCGTATAGTAAGTGCTGTTTCTATATCATGCTATTGTATTACAGGGCAGCCTTTGCTAGATGTGCAGCATTTACGAGATCACATTGCTATAGAATATATACTGTTTAACATACTGTTACCAAAATGCAGTCATAGGCTTGAGTATTGTTAGGTAGTATTTGCAAAGTACTGGGCAAAACTGAGAGAAGCTGACTTCTTTTTCAATGGCTGTAATGTGAATCTTATTATTTTGAGCAAAGGAAAGACAGGATATAACAAGATTATATTCAGTTGTGCTGTAGTTAAGATGTTTTTGTTGTGTGAAATGTCTTCTGCCTATGTAACCATCTGTATAAAGACAGATAGGGGTAGCATGTTAATGAAGAACATAAATCTGATAAAATTATGTGTCAACAATATCTAGAAAAGCACAGAACAAACATATGGCACATTGTCAATAAGCAAACTGAAACAAGACATGAATCTACTGGGTCTATGCAGTGTACAGTATAGAGATGCAGTTTTGACAGATAGATATGTATATATTACTATTGTTTAAAATACTTCGATGTCCCAGTGTTGTATGATACCAGTGTGAGATGCAGCTCGACAGTTGGTCAAAGGTTATGTCATGTTTTACTCCCAGAGTAAAAGTACCATGTTTAACATCTGCTATTTTCAAAAGTTGAAAGGCAGCTTGGTGATACTTTAAGTATCCCACAATTGCTTTTGAAATTTTTTACCACCTAAAATAATTGAAAGCTAATAAAAGCATTGTTAAATGTGTTGGAGGGTCCCATGGTGTGGCTCATAGGTCAATAATCTCACTGCTCACACTGGCAGAGTCGTCATGTCGGCACACTTCAAGGTAACTTCGTGATCCTGCCGGACGTGCAGATCGACGGCACCCCCTGTCTGAGTCTGGAGTAATGAAGGGCCTTGTGTCGTCCACCGCATCCTCCTCCAGGCGTCCTGATGACGTTCTGGATGGACGGAGGGACACAGGGCAGGACACTGAAGATGGAACACTACCCAATGCCCCTGCCCATTTGTGCCCCTGGTGAGAAGGTGTAGGGGGCGCTGTGACCTGCCTGCTGGGAACACTGCTCATAACACTTCCCCCTAGTGGCATAGATGACTCTGTGGCATCACTACTCTCAGAGAGCTGAGGGTCACTGTTCCTGCGCAGCCACGGGCCCTGGCTGAGTCCTGAGCCCGGGGAGGGTGTCTGAGAGAGCGGAGGGTGGAACAAACTGCCTCCTGTCACCAGATGTTCTCTGTGCAGCGCCTCGTCGATGCTGCGGGTCAAATCGATGGGGGAAGGGGGCCTCAGATCAAACTCATAAAGAGAGACTGAGGTGTCTCTGTCTATGTCCTGGCTCCCACTGACAGAGTGCTGAGGGGGTCGCGTGAACTGCTGCAGTCGGAGCTGAGATCCAGAGGAGTCATCAGAAACACCACGCTCTGCTGAGTGAGCCCTGCGGTTGTTGTCTTTGATGGGTCCCATTGTGGCTGGAGTCTGGTTCTGGTTCCTGATAAGGCTCTTACTGATATCGGCCGCAGAGCGGTCCTGCCCTGCCCAGTTATTAGGCACCTCCCCCTGTGCTGACCCCACGCCATTACTCTCAGACTTTCTGCAGGGTTTTCCTTTCAGGCTTTGAACGATCTTGGACCAGCAGGTGTGTCTCTGTGCTGAAGCAGTGGACTGCCCAGCGGAGGACATGTCTCCTGCACCGCGTCCATCTGTCCCTGCCTCATCTCTGCTCCGAAAGCTCTGAGGCTTCCAGAAGAGCCAGGAGGCCAGGAGTAGGAGAGAGAAGCCCCAGGCCAGCTCCAGAAGTCGAGCCCAGAAGTGCACCAACCACCACCCCCAGTTAAAGCGAGTCCACTCCCCCAGCAGTCCATAGAGCCAGAGCGTGGCATAAGCATGCAGAAAGCAGCACAGAGCCCCTAAAACTGCACACACTGCCAACACTCTGCCCAGAATGACCACCAGTCTCCTGCTCCCAGTCCACGCTTTCCTCCGGGACTCATCAGGAAGTGCTGCATGAGGAAGATGAGGGCAGCGAATCTGGGGGAAAATGTAGCACAGAAACACAAAGCAGACAGCCAACCCCCAGCACAGAGACAAAAACTGCAACGTGACCGGTACCACTGGGGACAGGGCTGGTGAGAGCAAGTCAGCCGCAAGAAGGAGGGTGCACTGCAACACAGCCAGCACAGCCACCAGCGGAGGGCGCTCAAGAGTAGGAGGGAATAAACTCACACCTGCTGCCTTCATAGCCAGTATGGGCATGGTAGCTTGAGTCCACACCAGTAAGTGTAAAGGGAGGTTGTACAGGGCTATGACTGCGGGACGAGGGAGGAATTTACGTGTACCATATGGGTCAGTTAGAAAGAACGTAGCTCTGATGCCCCCTGCTACAAACAAGAGAATGTTAGCCAAAGCCAGAGCCCCGTGATGAGGGCAGTTAGCACCAGGTGAAAGGGTGAGACCAAGGGCAGCACCAGCAAACAGGAGCAGGAAGAGGCTGGCTGTTCCATAGACGTGTAGCTCCCAGACAAAAGCTAGAGTCCGGCTCAGGTCTCCCCAATACAGGAAGGTTCCATTGGCAGGAATTACAGTGGGAAAGGGGCCTGAGTTTACCGTCGGAGGGTGGTGCGGGCGGCCTAGAGTGTAGGAGCGGTTTCTGAAGCTTACAGCAGTCTGGTATGTGGGGCTCAACCGTGGCCTTGTCCCGGGTGCAACACCAGTGGTAAGAAAGGAAGACGTCCCTGAAAAAGAGAGACTCATTACTGTATTATATAGTAACCCATACACTAAGAACATGCCACTAGGTGGTAGTAGTGATTAGAACTTTGGTAATTGTTTTGTGCCCCTTATCATTGCCAAAAAGTATATATATTTTATTTTCACACATCTCTCATTAATAATCATATCCTAGATACAGGTAAAGTCAAGCTAATTTCAACTCAAAGTAATGGTAGTCCCTTTAGTAATTTGATAATATTTTATTTCAAATACAGTTCAAGATTTTTCTGTTCATGAAATGTCCAACCTTATCCTATTTTAGATTTTACCAGAATTGATATTGTTACTGCATTTTAATACAAATTCTAATATCATTTAGCATCTGGCTGGGTATTTTTTTTTTTTTTTTTTTTTGGGGACAAGCACAAATTTCAGTCAAAGTTACACATGACATTAAATGCCCTCACCCCACTTGAGATCGCGGGGTATATGCCACCGCAAAGACCCTGCGTCTCGTTCCCCCCTGCACATTATCCCTCAATTGTCACTATACTACTCAGTTAATCGCAACAACACAATTCCTGCCATTGTCAAGCCCATATGGTTGGAGATACAGGAATGTTTTCATTTTGTTCAATATGATGATCTGACAAACAAAGATTTTTTTTTATGAATTTTTAAAAATAAAATGTCAAAGGGCACCAGAGAAGCATCTTAAAAGATGGACCTTGAATTTGCATGTCACTGCATTCAGCTCACAAATCTGCATTCACACTCTGTTGTATGCATTCCAATCAACCAGTGTTAGCATTTTTTTTTTTTTTTAATTTGCCATTTTGTTGAAAAAATGCCATGATAATCTTAAAAAAAAACAAAAAAAAAAAAACTGTTGGAGGAGATGCCGTCTTTCAATATTTTTTTCCGGGTCTCCAGGCACAATTTTAAATAGTCCCTTGCCATGACAATTCTCATCCCTCGGCTCGGCCCTAATTACAGCACACTAAACAAAGTACACAAATTGAATTGTATTTCTTCCCAAAGAATATTCCTATTTAGACTTGCATAAAGCGTTTTCTCAGACATAGACAAATGTCTGTAATAATCACCTTTGTATAATTGAACATGTGACACAACTTGTCTTCTTGCTCACTTCTTGCCAGTGACTTAATTGGATTACGTTACATAATTAATAAGAGCATCTTTGTTACATAACCATAAACTGTGTCACTTGAACTATCTATTTGAAATGGGTAGGTTATAAAAAGCTAAAAGAAGACAACCAGTACAGTCTATCTTCTCAACCATGCTTCATTGACCTGATTTCGTTTAACTCTGATTCAAAGTTACTAAAAGAAATCATTATATTGTGGCTTAACAGGTTCTGTTGTAAAACTATTCTAAATAGTCAGTCCTGTCTCATAGACTGACATAGAGTCATTACTGTTTACTGAAAGCACTCCACCTTTTCTTAAGCACAATGGAAACACCCAAGAGCAGTATAATCATACAACCATTCATAACCTTAAGGAGTATTGGGTGGTACCAGACTGTAAAGATAACAGACACTATTAAAACATAACGCAACTATTTCACATTTTATATTGCGTGTTTTGTATACATCAAAAAGGTAAATTAGACTAAAATATTGAAGAGAAGGAGCTTGAATGAGAATACTTCTAAACTAAAGGAACAGAGAAACTTGTTGTAAAAGTTATAATATAAAAAAGAATGGATTTAATATAGCAGCATTTTAAGGGTACTGGTTTGACTACACATACACATTAGTAAACTTAGCTCAGGTGTGATGAATGTTGGTAGAACTCAGTCAAACACAGCCTCTAATCTGTGTCCCAAACACCATAAAACCTGACATACAGACTATTAATGACTCACTCAGACATGTGTTTCACTTCCTGTCTCTCTCCCTCACTTTCCCCATCCCACCCATGACACAGGCCGATACTGAGTGTACATCACAGCCACTTTTCTTTATTTGTACAGAGGTATGTCTGACTTCCTTCCCAGATTTCTCCCTTTTTCAGAAGTTAACTCCAGACTTGTTCCAGATGCGGTGATCAAATTTCACAGCTGGATGCATTTAAACTTTCCCCTATCCTTGACACACACACACACGCGCACACACACACACACACACACACACACGCACACACTGCTACGGCCGCTGCATGCCCACAAAAGGCAATGGACTTAATGTAAATATCCTGTTTCACCTCTGAGGGCAAAGAATCACATAGATAGCCACATATTATATTACTTACTCTCAGACAATATTAGAACAAATTTAATGAACTGGTATGGTACATTTTATAAAGATATAGAATGCTTATGAAAAGAATATATCAGCCAGAACGAAGTCAGGACTCCATCTAAGCCTGACAAGATTGGTTGACTAAATAAACTAGTAGAAGTAAACCAGTTTCTTATAATATTCTAACCACTTCATTACATTAAATATAGTATAATTTGGGAACCACTGCTTAATATCATATTTAGAAAAAGTACGGAAATAATAAAAAAGTGAATAGCTCATTACATAAATCGCTATATACATTGTAAAAAAATGCCTCTGACTATGAGACGGGAGATTTTAGTCATGATTAAGTTGTTGTCGTCACAGTTCTAGGCTATTTGTCATACATTTAATTTTCCGTTTACTTTTTAAACTACCATCTCTGAGTGCCTGTGTTTTTATGACCACATTCCCACTCCCTACATTTGTAACAGTTTCCCCTTATTGGAAATTCAGCCCAAACGTCTACTCCCTCATCTGCAGTCACCATGAGCTGTTTTGCTCATATGCACTGCTCCAGTCTGTCTCTGGGTCCACCTGAAACCCAATGCTCCCCCCTAAGTTTGCTTGGTCTACCCACATATTCCACTCAGCACCCACCCCAGTTTCCATGGATCATTTTATCTGTCTATCTTTGAAGTTGATTCCAGGGTTTCAGTAAAGACGTTGCAGCTGCTTAAATGATTAATATGGCATCTCAAATCATAAAGCCAAAATCAAAACATACAGTAAAAATCTGTCTTCTCTTACCTGTCCTGGTTAACTGAGGACTTGTTGGATTCATGGATGGTCTTGCTGGGGCAGTTTTGTTGGGGGGATTGAATATTTTGGGCAATATCTGTACTGCTTTCCTAGTAGTGGTTGAAGTAGTAGTAGTAGAAGCACTTGGTGAAGTCACTTCTATTGATGTGGTTTTCAGATCAGAGATAATGTTGTATCTTGCGGTGGTTTCTTGCCTTGTAGTGGTTGTTGTGGTTGTTGTAGTTTGTGGAGCCATTTTTTTAATTGTTGGGCTTCTGTCTGATGATGGAGCGTTGGCAGTTAATTCACCTACAATCATAATATATATAGAGAGAGGTCAATGTTACACAATAAGAATAATTCACAATGTAATTCTTTGTCAGATTTAAAGAACGCATCTGCTCATTTGCCATAATAGCAATGCAAATGGTAAAAGTGTTGAGGCTAATTAGCAAAACTGAGCAATAATTTACAAAGGAAATAAGAGTCTGGAGAGATATTAAGTAACTTCAAACAGACATACAGTAGCACATTTCACCTTTCTATCACTTCATTAAACCTTCCAAAAGTTTTAATTCATTTGACATCTGGGATCTCACCTGCAATTAGTACTGTTTGAGGTGTTGCTTGCGTCACCACAGGAGATTCTGTTATCCTGTCTTCTTTCTTTGCTGTTGTTGTGCTTTTTGTAACTTCAGACTTCTCTGTCAGTTGTACCAATGTAGCCATATCTACCACTGTTGCCAATGTCCCTTCAAAGGGTACCGTCTGTACCGGTGGTTGATACTGCGCCAGTTCACTTCCATATGTTCCTGGAGGAGGTAAATGTTCATCTTTGGTTGTTGGGGCATTTCCTGACCCCAAACCTTGCAAATCTGTGTCAAGTCCTTTATATGTTGCTACAGTAATAGAGGCACCATCCAATGTAGGTCGAGCTATAGTTGTTCCCTTTGTAGTAGAATCTGACTTAGCTTTAGCCCTGATGATAGCTAGACTTTCTGTATCTGTCCTTGGTCTTGTGATGCTGGTTTGGTTTACAATGGGACCACTGCTTGGGTTTAATGTTGATTTTATTAAAGCCCTTGAAGGTGTAGTGGGATGTGCCAATCTCGATCCTGGCTGCACTGAATTGGATAGCCCATCTCGCAGTGTAGCTCTAATAGGGACATCGCTGCGCCCCCTAGTGGGAAAAGGGGACCAAAATCGTATTGTTTCTTTGGTGGGATTTAGTGAGGAAGTCCCAGGTTGGTTGAGTGAGGAGGAGAAAGAGGAAGAGGTGCCGATGAGAGTCTGTGCATTTGAAGAGGCAAGAGAGGTGAGGTAGAGTCCCAAGACAAATAGCAACATTGACGCCATGGTCCTCTATGGTCTGACTGGTATTTCTGGGTCCTGGATGGTCAAGACATGTTTCCACTCTTGTGCCTGATGAGAAAAAAGAGAGATTGTTAGTACAAATGAAAAGATAATTTGTATACCTCTGTTTTTGTTTGCTAAAGGTGAAAGGTTTTTGCTGGACGGTCCAATACCTTGCTTGCTTTGCCTGTAATTTTCCACAGTACGGCATTAAACTTATCTAACTCCATGGAGTTAAGAAAGTGATGCCACAGGTTAGATCTGCTGAGAGATGTAATTCCTCACAGCAAGAAATAATACATGTTTTATTTTTGAGGAATAAAAAGCTTTAACTGAATGAATTCAAGATATACAAGACAAGAGACAAGCAGGTAGATGACCCCCTTGAATAGAACAGTTACATAGCACATCTTTAATGGTTGTAGGCCTTTCACAACAATTACAAAGTACACTTGGGCTAAATTGATGCTCAGACACAAAAAATTACTCTTCACTGACTATTGTTAATTTATTATCACACATTGCCAGTCAGATTTTGAGTAACTGGTGTCCAATCATAGCAATTCTTCGGACTGAGTGCACCAGTAAAACAGGCAGTTATAGAAGTTGTTGAAGTGACAGAGGCAAGAGGACAATAATTTCCAGTAAAAATCTGCAGTGACACACAGGGAAGACATGCAAACTTCAGCCAAAGAGAATGTGAGTCAGATGGCCAGAGGATTGAAGCCTCATCCCCCTTGCTGAGACCTGAGTACTTGATGAGTACAGGGGTAGAAAATAGAACAGGTGGTAAGTATTGGGCAGTTTCAGGGTCAAGTCAATGAAATTTTCACAGGGTTCTGCAGCATGACACCAGAAGTAACTGGGGTGTGGTGAAGTGTATGGTTACATGGCACATGTCTGGCCACATAGCAAAACACAAAATAGGAGCTCATATTTTAAGTAAACAAGTTGTCACCCATTGCAAAAATATTGTCACATTGTGAAAATACGAATAGATGAATTTTTCTGGACAGATTTATTGTATGCTTTGAGCCATTAAATTTTCCTGAATGACTAGCATCTATTGTGGCGGCACTATATTCATTACACAGGAGAGACAAATTGTCAAATTGGCACATTCATATCCATTGCTTATATGGCCTACTGCTAAATGACTGATGCATTATTGGATCATTATCATCAGTTATTATCAGCTTGCTACTATCTAATGCTACTATGTAATGCTACTAATGCTAAAGCTATTTACGCTAGGACAGCTGTGAGTAGATTTGAGATGTGACACAGTCAGCCCCCAGACTCGGAACTATTATGCAACTGCACGAGTCATCCAAGCACCCAACTGCCAGCTGCATCCCCTGGACCATCACTATCCACTCCCCCTTTATGATTTCAGACTGCACTTATATAAAGCTCTGCCTCCTCCTGTGAGTCAGAGAGTGAGACTGCCCCAGGGAAGAGCAGTATAATCGCACTGAAACCTCACCAAACACAGGGAAGCACTGAAAATAGAAATCAGGGCCTTTGGGGACGTGTAGTCATTTGCAGAGGTGGAGGGTAACTAGATACCTTTATCAGGTCCTGTGTAAATTGTAATAGCTGTACTTTTACTTGTAAATTTCAAATTGTAAAACACATCTTTGGATTGCTGGAAACAGTTTAAGAGAGGGGGTATTATACTCCTATTGGGTATTAACTCACCATGTTACCTTTTTTGTTTTGAAATGCTATATTAGCCAAAAACAATGTATATATGTATATATATATATATATATATATATATATATATATATATATATATATATATATATATATATATATATATATATATATATATATATATGTATATATATATATATATATATATATATATATATATATATATATATATATATATATATATATATATATATATATATATATATATATATATATATATATACCACCTGCAGAGAGTGCCATCTGAAAGTCTCCTAGAAGATGTGAATGCAGCATTGAGAGCGATTCCTACCTCAACCATCACAGAAACCAATGAGCTGATATACACGTCAGCAGCAGTGATCCTAGAGATGCTTGGATATAAGAGCAACCATGGGAGCCATGAGAAACAATACCCACCATGGAAACGACGGTTAGAGGCTAAAATCAAGGCAGTGCGGAGAGAAGTGAGCCAGCTGTCAGAGGCCCCGAGAGGTGCAATGAAAAAACAAGTACCCCGGAGGTACAGCCAGATGCCCATACCTGAAGCACTGGAAACTGCCAAACAAAGGCTCCAAGCCTTGGCCAGCCGCCTAAAGAGATACACACGAGATAATGAATCCAGACGAATAAACCGTCTGTTCGCAACACAACCGGCGAAAGTGTACGCTCAGTGGCAGGGTAATAACACCAAACCAGACCCACCAAGGCTGGAAACCGAACAGTACTGGAAAGGTATATTGGAGAAGGAGGCATCACATAACAGCGATGCACAGTGGCTGGTGGCTCTGAGAGAAGACCACAGCAACCTCCCTGAACAGAATCCAGTCCACACATATCCATGTGTCCACACACATCTTGTTTCATGTGCTTTATTTTCTACTTGAGTAAGTATTTAGAGTTGTATTAATTTAACTGTTCTATGGGCACACTAAAGGACTGTTTGCAACTGTATAGCCCAGTTACAGTGCAGATAGCTAATTTGTGTAATGTGTGAGTATTGAGCAGGTGGAGAGGAGGAGGTGTTTTGCATCTTATGTTTAGGTGTGTTGTACGGGGTCAGTCAGCACCAGGAAGTCACAAAACTAAAGTATGCGAGCCATTTGGCCAATATTAAAGTCAGACCTGCTTGTAGTCTGGTAAACTCTTACACAGGAAAGGCATCCAGAGTAAAAATCTGCCACATCGCATATTCACAATTTTCACAGAAAACAATCCAGCATACGATGTACTCAAATGCACGAAAAATTGTAATAGCTATCCACCCCTGCACATTGTGTCAAGACCTTCTGTAGTCTAACCAGCCACTGTTGGCCAATTCCACTGGAGATTAGTCTGAGTTTTTTTTTTTTTCTTTCTATCATTTCCTGTTTCCTATTAAACTGGAGGTACTTCACGTAACTATGTAGTTGGTTCTGCTTAGGATTGAAAGGGGCAGAAAAAGAGAGATAAGGAGAGAGAGGGTGGACGCATGTATGAATCTTATGCACAGATAATCTTAAAGGAACAGCGAAAGTGCTGTTATGTAATGTGACAGTAATTGGTAGATAAATTAGATTAAACATGTGGTATCTGATTTTTTTTTTTTTTTTTTTTTTTTTGTTTTTTGAGAAAAAGAACTTCTTTCTACTTTGAGAATGAAAATGAACTTTCTGGTCAGAACATTATTTAAAGAAGGCATGCTGTTCCTCATGTTGTTGCTGAGGTGTGCAGTCAGTTGTGCAGTCCTTGGCAGACAGTGTTAAACAGCAGCTCTATTGAGTAATGTCTTTGAGTAAACAAACCCAAATCTTCATCCAAAGTAATCCAATGAGGCTATGTGCTCCAGTGAGGAAAACAGAAGCCAATGGGACTTAAAGGGCATCCAGCCAAACAAGAAACTGTATGGACAACCTATACTAAGAAGTGAAGGTCTGAAAACATCAATTAACATACTCAGGAAAATGATACTATTATGTGATTTCTCCAAATTAAAAATGTGCTCAGGTTTGGTGAAAATAGCTATGAAGTAAATAGTAAATTACATCATGAAAGTTGTAGCAAGAAGTAGTAGTAGTAGATATGTATATTTGTGTAATTCCAAGTTTGTATTTACAGAGACAAGGTAAATGTGCAATTTGTAATTCTCAACAAATCAAATAGAATATTCCATGTCCCTCATAGCTTAGTTTTGATTTATTTTATTGGAGACATTTTCCTATCCAACAGTTTATATTACATGACAATAATTTTACCTTGGACCACTACTGAGGAACATGAGGAATTTGAGTCACTCATGAGCTAATATGGTCATGTATCTTCTGTGTGGGTCCCAAGAAATCAGTATGAAGAACTTACAGTTTACACTGGGTCCCATAAATGGCTTTACTTCACTGAGTTTATAGACCCTGGCATTGAGTTTCCACTGACGTTTAAATAAACAGTGCAGATGGCCGTATAGGTACACATTCCAAGTAATTCAACCTGTCCTAACAGCAAGCATGGAACGTATTTTATTCAAAATAAATTGGGTGCACTATATCCATGCATTTTTATATTTGGAGGTAATGGTCATTCCTTTTTTACCCAGGTATTCTAAAAATATTTTAATACGGTAAACATGCTTAGGGCTTTGGGGTAAAGCGATAGAAATTGTTGAAGTAAACTTCATAGGTGCACAATGTAACCTTTCTGTTGAAGTGTGTCACAATATAGCATTTAACTTGTCTATCTTCATAAAGACAACCAGGTGAAGCCACCAGGCCAAGTTGAAGGCCAAATCTGTAGCAAGGTGACTCTATTCACAGTATGAATGCATGTTTTTAAGGTATTTTGGACACCTGTAATTGACTTAATGCATATTTAATGCCATATTGTGGAATATTCCTGTAAAAGTAATAACATCCATGAAGACAAGCCGATGGACATTCCATTGGAAAAATACATAGTGCACCTATAGAGAAAATGAATCAATGTAGCTGTTGAAGTTACTGTAGGAGTAGAAGTTACAGAAGCATCACTAGATAGATATAAAGTAGCAATGTAATAGCAAAGTAATAGTTGTAGTAGGAGTGGTAGCTGTGGTAGATTTTACAATGACATGGAAGGTACATTATTCAGTAGTTTTATGTCTACTTTACAGTAAACAGATTTTACTTTGGTACAGATTTTATATTAAGTACTTCTTTTGCCCCCATCATGTCTAAAAGGTAGTCTGTACTATACTTTCTGTCATATCTCTATAGTCTAAACACTGGATCCCACCCCATTCATTCCTGACAGAGAAAGCACATGGGTGCACACTCACACACTATGTATTTTTATCAGGCTTTGCCCCAGAGGCCAAAGGTCACATGGCTCTATATTTAATTTTCTGGGATGAACATGTTGTATAGA
Source organism: Periophthalmus modestus (assembly GCA_019594935.1). NCBI lineage: Eukaryota > Metazoa > Chordata > Actinopteri > Gobiiformes > Gobiidae > Periophthalmus > Periophthalmus modestus. The sequence continues at coordinate 19,903,956 of JAIEZT010000084.1, read as the reverse complement.
TGTCGTCACTTTCTCACACACAGTAAATCCTTTATTCAGACAGGAAATGCCAATGCACAATGTCCAGTGGTACAGCCGCAAGCTACAGCCACGGGATTAGACTACTACTTCTCAACATTATTAAACTAATTAAGCCTGAAGTAGTATTTATCCAATTATGCAATACAGATGAGAGTTTGCTGTAACCAAAGTCTGGCTTTTCTTTGTCATATGGAATTTGGCAGTGCAATGTCCCTAATAAAGTACCAGCTATACACAAAGCAAAACACAAAAGGCTAGGGCTGTGTTTCCACCAGACAATCCTTTACCCAAACCAAAACTATTTGTAACTGAATGTTTATTCCACATACTAATGAATGCCTATTGCAATAAGCTTCTACTATGAAGCTTCATTATCTATAAATGTTCCCATAATACACAGAGACAATAACAATATGGTCTAATGACACATTTTCATATAGTGATGTGTCATGGTGCAGTAGTGTTACAGCTGCTCAGGGCTCTCTTTGCAGATGTGTAACTTGTTTGTGTCGAGTAGAGGGCAGACACATAGTAAACCAGTATACTTCAGTCAGTACAGAACGCACAAGGAAAGAGCATGGGTGGGTATGTGTGGTTGTGCTGGTATGTGGGCGTATGGGGGTGGTCATTGCTCTGACCGTTGGAAATTCCACACCTTGGAATAACATACAGTATGGATTATCAAAGATACAGTATCTTCTTGTTGATTTACAAAATTATTTTATTTGCTGATTTGTTTAAATTTGGGCCTAAATGGGCTAAAATCAGGTCATTTAGCAGAAGGGCCTGCAAGGGAGTGATTTCATACAGTATTTTGATGCATTCTAAATACATGTTTTCATTGTCTTAAGAGTAATTGCAGTTGTAGTAGTAATAGTAGTAGAAGTAGAGGGAACAGTGGTAGTGGTAGTTGCAGTAATTAAAACTAAGGGAGGGTTGTATCCAAAAGTACATCTGGTAAACCAATGCCAATCCATAACATACTTGGAACATTAATAAGCAGTAATTAATAATAGCTGATATTAACACTAGTAATATTATGTAACACTTCATATTGAGTACATATTTTGAATTCTTCTTCCACTCCTGCATCCCTGTATTGTCATGGTGCTAGAAAAGGTCAGCACCTAACCCTGCCACATTGGAATTTGTGATGCCAAAACTTTCTCTTTCCGACGGAATCCTATTGACGCCACCTCTAACCTGCTCCTCTGCTGCTTTATGGGGAGTCCCTGCTTAAACTGTCTCCCACACACAGCTCAGGTCAGGTCACGCTCGAAAGAAGTGAAGAAGATCCAGAACCAATTGCAGGGGCTTTTGATCCCTAGTGGAAAAACGGATGTCCAACTTAAAAGTGCTGAGACCAATAACAAGCAGCTTGAGTGACGCTCTGCCCCTGTCCAGACTACAGATCAAAGGCTAAGGGGTCAGGAATCAGAGGTGAAGCTTGTACCCCAATTCCTTTTTAGACAGAAATGTCCCAGTGCACATATGGTAGCACTCATCTATGGTATTGACATGTTATCCTAATTAGCTTTCAACTTTTCCTCCAAAAGGTTGCTATTGTAAACAGTCTACCTCCATCTTCAGTCCTTTTACATGTATACTTTTTATATATTTTAGTGATTTCTTAGCAGTAATAGTTGATGATGTAGCCATAAAATCTAATGACCATAGATAATAGTTAAAGTTAATCACCATTTTAGCCTTTAAAACCTATACATGACAGCTCTCAATTAAATTTGATCTTATTTATATAACACATTTAAAATGCAACTTAACTTAACTTTGCTGCCCAAAGTGCTTCACACAAACGTCAACAAAAAATAAAAAATAGGAAAAGAACAATACAGCAATAAAATACCAAGATATCTTGTCTAGCTAGAATTAAATGCCAGGGAGAAGAGGTGGGTTTTTAGTCTATTTTAAACTGTGCTATAGACTGCGAGGATCTGACAGGTAGAGGGAGGCAGTTCCATAGTCAGTTCCATAGTCTGGGCACTGCCACAGAAAAGGCTCTGTCACCTCTAGTCTTGAGCCTGGCTTTGGGCACAGGCAGTAGGAGCTGGTCAGCGGACCCCTCAGAGCTCTGCGTGGAGTATAGGGCTCCAGTAACTCTCTCAATTAAAGAGGACCCATAGAGTGCAGACATTTAAACACAATCAGTAATATTTTGAATTGCACCCAATAAGAAATAGGGAGCCAGTGTTGGTTACACAGTACAGGCATTATGCGCTCTTTGTCAGCGGATGAGCTGCAGCGTTCTGGACATTCTGAAAGCACTGCAGGGAGCCCCCACATACAAAAAAATACAATAATCCAGACACAATCTTACAAATGCGTGGATTACGTTTTCAAAATCTGCCTGTGGAAGGCAGGGCTTTACTTTAGCAAGGAGCCTCAACTGAGTTAATGTGCTTGTCCAGTTTGAACAGAGAGTCCCCAATCATCCCAAGATTCCTCACTGCAGGGCGACAATAAGAGGACAGAGGAACAATCACAGTTATGCCCAAGCAGTGAGTTTGTGTGACCAAACACCACAATGAATTTAAGTTCAGGACGTTTGTGCTCAAGCTCTAATCTCAGCATCCTTGTTAGAGATAGATCAATAAGCTGATATTTGTTTTTGGTGCATCGGCTATTGGCCTTCAATCTCCAGCAGAGACCACTACTTTGTTTGGTTCAATCTGCTGCCCAAATAATTCACATATTTGAACAGTGTGAGGAGATAATTGCACAAAACATGACTATACTGCCCTCTTGAAGGTTTATGGTTAAAAAAAAATGGCTGCGGGTGGGTTTGTAGTAAATTTCAATTACAGAAGTTGGGGAAAATAATCTAAATCAGCCCTACATATCTGCCCACAAATATCAGCAGAGCTTATTGGCCATTGGTTTCTCTAGATTCTCAGCATTAATCATGAAAAAAACACGGTCGATCTCGTACCCTCCTACACAGTACACATAGTATCCTTTCACTTTACATGTCAAAACAACAATCTCAGTCTGGCCTGTCTGACTTTTTCTCCAAAAAATAAAATAAATTCTTCTGATGTAGACCTACTAATATGTCCTCATCACAAAAACAACCTAAAGATTTTCAGCTTCTTGTCTTTTCTAAGTTCCACTATAAAACACAATCCAAACATAGACAACAATGACTTTATGGAACCAAACTCAAGTTTAAATGAAAATTGTTACATTAGTGGTCACGTAACTGTTAAACCGCACAGCCACAACAAGAGATATCAGGAAAACACATTACAAACATTGCCTCTCATTAACGTCACCTTGTTAACCTCCATGCTCCTTTTCACAGCTGTTAGCAATAAAATGCTGCAGTCTTGGATGTACTATGTTTATGTTTAAGGTGTAAGAGACAAAATGATATAATATTGATCTTCTCTGTCTAATAGCAACTAAAGACAATTATTATTCTTCAGTCAATGGCAATTTGGTTATATGAATACCGAGGCAGAAGACACTTTGTGTAGACTTCATTTTTTGAGATTTGCATCCAATCTAGCAATGTCTTGAGTCACTTGTATATTTTGGAGTGAATTCAAATGTTTAAGCAACTGGAAAAAATGGCTAAGAGAGCATATAGCCACTTAAGTTTAACATGTCATCATAATAGCCTAATTTAACTGCTTGTTTGAACTGCTGTTTGAATCTGTAACTTACAATAGGATATTTAGTTTGGTATACACAGAGTTCAGTCATTTGAATACAATAAGCTCACAGCCTAATGGTTTCAACAGAATCTTTTTTGTTAAGAGCAATCATTACCTTATTATAAACCTATCAGGGCTAAATCCAAACCAAACAAATTGGACCACCTGTCTTCTGTTTGGTGGTCTGTTTTTCAGTGAGAAGATTGACAGCTGCACTTGCACCAGAAAACAAATAAACAATAAACAGGATAATAGGAGACAGCTGGAGAGGAACTGGCACTTGATGTATTGATAACTTTTGCGTGACTTTTTAGATTTTAAAAATGCACACCTTTGACTTCTTGTTGCCTTGTTGTAAATTATTTATAGCTATGTAAGGATGAGCTGGTAGACAATTAACAGTGTTTTGGCAAACCCAGACTTAAGCTGGCTCAAAGAAAAAGCAGCACTATCTATCAAAGGCTACGGGAAAGATAAGTGCTATGTGCTTTATTTGCCACTCAAGTACAACATAATAAGCCCAGGGATGCTAAAGTAGGTGTAATTCAGAGTGGCCCCTCAAGTGTCGCATAAATGAGCCATTAGCCCAGTTGTGAACCTGCGTCAAACGCTCATTCACGACACAGGTACGTCTTCCTCACCTTGCCAAACGTACCTGCTTCTTTCAGTGTGCCTCCTTATCTGATGTCGTCCTCTGCAGCAAAATTCAAAGCTTCGTGGACGTATTCACGCAGTTAATAACGCGATCCACTATCCGTCCTTTTGCCGCATAATCCTACTATTTGGGGGGTTAAAAACGCTCCTCTCTCGACGCACAGGCAGGTTGCGCTTTGGCTTGTTGTACCGCTGCCAGCTCTGTCTGTAGCCACGAGTCGCTAAAATGCACGGCCCCCTCTACTCTTCCATCCATACCCACAATTCCCCCTCCCTCGTTTTTTCTTCCTACAATCGGCTTGCCTGCCCACTACCTACCCACCTATCCACTGGACATGCATACGTCTGCCTGGCACGTCGAGAATTACGCAACGACAATGCGCGGAGCTGGAGCTTGCAAGAACGAGAGCGCCTTATCGTTGACTAATCTGTAAAGCAATACAAAGCAGCCAAGTTGGTCTCGTGGAGGTGTGACGACACAGTCTGTATCACAAAAAGCGTGCGTTTGGTGTTCAGTGCAGTGCGTATTGCAGTTTGGATGGTAATGGGTTTTTTTGCATATTGGGAGTGCCATGTGCAAATAATGGCAGCTGATGGTAATAAAGCAGCAGGAGTCTGGAGCTCAGACAAGCAGGCACATCTTTGTCCCATGAAACCCTAGCCCATCTCCTCTATGGCTCTGTGTTCTCTATCTGCGTTTGTAACAGAGTCACCCTGAACCAACATGATACTGTTTTTCCTCCTCTTGTCTTGCATCTGCCATCCGGGCCCGTATCTGACTGATCTATACAGACGTGTTTGTGCATGTAGAGTATAGGCCAACTGGGATTTTCATGGAGTTTCAAAAGTAGAAAATGAAAGTAAACTAAAGATAGATACCAACATGCCAACATTAAAACTAAAAATCACTGAAATAGAGTGCTCCAACTGAAAAGAAATTATTTTGTAACAAAGGCCTATGTTTGCCTGGGATCCAGACTGGTTCTCTGCATATTCACTGTGCAAAACATCTCTTATCTTTGTACTGGAGAAGCGTATACTTTTGACAGGTAAAATACAAGCCTGTGGGTTTTGACTGTGACATCAGAAAATGTTTACAATTATATTAGTAACAGTTATTCAAATTAATGCTGCTTTTTTTTTTTACATCAGGCCTTCAGCTTGTGGCCCTCCTGAATTCTACAGATGTGTGGGTAATGCTTTGATTTTGAGCACATGTTGTATGATTAAGTGTGTGTTAATGTCACTTAAGTCATGTTCATTAGTTCCAAAAATAGCTGCAGCTCAGAGGATTGCCCTAATACCATTAGATTGCACTGAGGCAGCAGAGACAGGGAGGAAAGGACAGCACAGGTGGAAACTCACTACTACTCTGTTGTGTAATCATATTATGTACATGGATTATGAATCACATTCTTATACATGATTAAAAATTGTCTCTTGAAGGTATTTGTCATATACAGGAAGAGAAAGGATTGATGGAATAAACAGTTTGAGGCAGTTATGTTTACACCTGAACAGTTTGTCTTATTCAAATTAGGATTAGGATACTACTAACCAATAATACTAGTAATTAACTACTTCTACTTTTTACAAGTTTTTTATATTCATACTGCTACTGTTACTACTATCATATTTGATCATGCAAAATGTGCTATTACTTTTGGTACTTTCCCTTACACATCATATAATGGGCTACTATGCTTACAGTTTTGTCTTCACATCCCTGAGCAGGAATGTGAATACACTGATTCCTGAGGGGCCTTTGGTAATCTAACACCAGACAAAAAATGAGCCATTCAAAAAAGCTATGAAAGAAACAAAGTAAGAAAGAATGAAAGAAAGAAAGGAGACTCCATGTTTAAGACTGAAATCAAGATGCCTGTGCACCTATACTTAAATAGTTAATCTTAACTAATTAAAAGAAGCTGATTGTTTATAGACTGTAGTTGTATAGTTAAATCACCACAAATATTTACTACTACTACCACCCATAAAAGCCAAAAAAACGTTGTTTAGTTGGACATTTTAGCCATCTTTCTTCTGTGGAAAGCTGACTAGTGAATTTGAAATGAATTCACTAGCCTGTAAATACTGCCCTCTGGTGCTTAATACAACAAGATTTCACCAAAAGCCACTGTCTTCTGCTTTAGAGAAGACATTTAAAATCTCACCTCTTATGTAACACAGCAACACATTTGTTTCGTTTGTGTAATTTTGCATTACCCCAAGCGCATTTTCACCATTTTCTTCTCATTTTCTAGGTCTTGACCTCCTGTGACCTCTGATGTTCTTCATGGCCTGACTTCGCCCTGAAGCTGAGCCATGGCTTCTGTCCTGCTTGAATGGAGAGTGCATAAAGGCTGACTCACATGTGCATTAACACACATGGTTACACTGGGAGCCACAAATAACCTCCTCTTTGGTAGATGACATGAAAGCAGGCTGAAAAACAGCTGAGGCAACGGCACATGCACCTGCGCAGATAAGACTAGGTCATCCTCTGGAACCTCTTATAATATGCAGGTAGTCACACCACCTTTCTCCTTTCATTCATAAAGCAATAATCAGACATATTTTAGCTGTATTGCAAAAACTAAATTGTTACTCCTGCTTTGGTGCTATTTGAATCAACCCTATGCTTATCTCTGAAATTTGCTCTCAGAAAAAAAGAGATCTGGGGTAATCTTTGACACTCCAATAAAGAATACAGAACATAATAAAGCATTAAAAGAAATGTCCTGGAATGACCGAATGAGGAAAACTTGGGAGCACAATTATAGCCCAGCTAAATGTCAGAATGCATAAGTATTGAGAAGGTTGCTCCTGGTGTTTCACGGCTAGAATGTTTTGTTAATATGACCTTTCTGTGTTTGCATCTGTTACTTTTGGGTGGTCCAGTTTTGCTTCTTACTTCCTTAAAACAACACATTGTGCTTAAACAAGAGCCTGGGACATTTTCACTGAAGTCCCATTTGGTGCTTGCAGAAACAGCATATAACTGCAATAGCTGCTATAAAAAGAAGAGCTGACACAGCCAAGCCCTGACTATAGATAAACATAAGGGTACTGCGACAGTTGTCTTTATATCACAAAAGAAATGATAATAATAAAATAAAACAAAACAAAACAATAAATCTTTGGGTTTCTAATATGAGAGAATATTACTCCAGTCTAATGAAATATAGAAAAAGGAAGACATGTTTGATCGTAAGACAAATTTATTATAAAAATATCTCTGTATTTTGCCATAGGTCTGCATAAATAACTTCATCAATGCAAACTGCCATCTAGTGGAAATAATTCAACATAAAATTTAATTTTAATAGTAATGTAAATTTATCAAAAAGACAGTGTATTAAAATGATGATTCCAGTGTGAGACATTGAATGAATACTTCATTTCACAAATGTCTTTGTGGTCTTGTTACACACTGGCCTTTTGTTCTTATTATTTTCCTGTTTTATAATTTTGCTTTGAACTGTGTCTTCTTCACATTTGATCTCCCGCTTCAGCTTCTTTGTGAGAGGTGTCTGCTTCAGATTTTGGAATTTCTTGAGGTCAGAACAAAACAACACCTAAAACAGTATGAGAGTGTATAAGTATTTGAGCATGCAAACACAATCTATTTCTAAGCTGATAAAGCTGTTGTATATATGATTTACTTACTGACTGTGCCCATCCAGCATAAGGACCCCACAGGTTTCTGAAGAAATCACCTGTATGGAATTACCAAAGCATTAATCATGTGAATAATGTAAACTGTTAAAGATTATACATATTTAGGAAAATACTGACCAATATCTCTGTGAAGTTTGTCTGTAATAGTCTTCTGTTTATGACAAGAATCAAATTTATAATCATGTTTTGCAATCTGCCAAACATGTGTGTCAACAGGAACAGCTTCTGGCTTATCTAGAGACATCAGACAGACACAGTCTGCCACCTACAGGTAAACACAAGCATTTTAAATTCATTACATAAACCTCAGTGAATAACTTTTGGTTTACTGTAATGCTTTTACCTTAGTTCCCACCCCAGAAAGAGTACGGAGAGCATCGCGGGCCTCATGATATGGAACATTTCTGAGACCACTAAGCCAATTAAGTCCATGGGAGTCAAGAACTGTCTTAGCACTTTGCTGCAAGAACTTAGCTCGATATCCAAAACCAAGGTCTCTTAAACACGCCTCTACATTGGATTCTGTAACACATGGTAGATGCACATATGATCATTTATTACATATAATTGTTCTGATTAATTATAATTTCACAATTTAATTCAGTCAGTATTACTTCTGAAAACTGACTAAAACTAATGTCAGATTTAAAATGGCAAAAGTATATTGACAAATGCATAAAGCACCTGCTAGAGTTGAGAGGGTGGGAAAGTCGTGATAGGAGGTTTCATCCAGTTGACAAAGCTTGGTGCCCAATGTCTGGCATAGCCGCTCCACCATCCCTTGGATCCGAGATATGTGATTGTTGGATGTACAGATGAAAGAGAACAGGCATTCCGTTGGTTCCTGCCGGAGCATTCGCACGCCTGAAAATGTAAATTTTAACATTGCATAATATTAATTTTTACCAACTGTTATAGTTAGCATATTAACTAACCTGAAAAGGTATCAGCAAGTTTTTTAAAATGAGGATCTCTCTCTCCCCAGTCTTTGTACAACTCTTCAAAATTAACATTTAGCTGAAAATAGTCCCTCAACAGCTTCTCTTCCTCGCTGTAGGCATGTCCTTCAGCCGTCACATCCACTTTATATTTAGTTTCAGGTGCACTGTCTTCTTCTGTCCACTTCCTATGAGCCAAGTCTTGTTGGTTTTCATAAACATAGTACCACAGTCGGTTTTCTTGCTGGGTTAAAGTCCAAACCCGTCCTCCCATCACTCCAGTCCAGTGGCCCTCTGATGTTTCCCTCCAGCTGTAAGGGAAAAAAAAACACTCAAGGTTACTTAGAAGTCAAGTAATTATTCATTTTGTATGCAAAATATTGGCCAAATAAAAACAGCAATAATAATATAGGCTACATATTTGCATCAAAACTACAGCTAATACAACATAAACCAGTTTTAACTATAATTAACACAAAAGAAAGAGTAAAGACACAATTGTCCTCGTGTTTAGATTCAATTTTCATGATGCTGATTTACAAGTCTGGCCCAACTTACCGGAAAGACTGTCCACAGGCGAGAGTGAGCTCCAGGCGCAGCTCGGACCTCGCCACTTCCAGAGATCTCCACATGTGTCTCCCTAAACTCAGACTAGACATGGCGAGCTAAACGTGCTATGCTGCTACTGGACTGCCAACATTTGTATAAGCACATTTACAATTCACATAACAGAACATAGAGCACGAAACTGCACTAATTACAAACCTATAACCCATTAAGGAATAAGAAACCAGACTTCTACAGGTTAGCTAATAGTCTTGTGGAGTACACGGAGTTTTGCTAAACACCTCGCGTAAATAATTAAACGTTAATGTGCGTAAAATATAACGTAATATTTATGATCCTGTATGTGCAATCCGATGGAATCTAAAACCTGGATTAATATTTAGTGAAAGCAAAACTATGATCTATAAAATCTGATGCAATTTTACTCACTATCTGTGTAACCCGCCTTTCCGGATGTCAACACAAACGCTGATTGGCTAGCTAGCCCAATACTCACTTGTGATTGGTCAACGTTACGGGTGAACTCAGCTCCTGATTGGCTAGTTTTGCTGTATATCATTAGTGTCAAATGTTTTACAGGAAGTCGGCCCTGCTCTTTCTCTCCGGCGAGATAAGTCGTGTGTGGTGGTGGCGTGTCTGTCTGGCTACGTGAAAGCCGGTAAATACGGTGGAAAATGGCAGATGTTTTGACGCTTTTCACGTCTATTGGGCTTAGTGAGCAGAAGGCGAAAGAAACTTTGAAGAATGAAGCGCTGAGTTGTGCTCTCAAAGAAGCCATTGGGCAGGTGAGCGGACGTGGACAGCTGTGACTAGGCGTGACTGACAGCGAGCTCGCTGCTGCCGCCCCTTACTTCTTTACTCAACTAGTTTTTCCTTTTCACACATGTTTTTGTGTGATTGGCTTTACTCTTGACTTCCCGGGGACCACTAAAACGTATAAAACTGTATGAGCTTTTGTGTAATCCAACTGTAGTTTAGGAGTTGTAACTACATAGTGAAGTTCATCAATGGTTGATGTCAAATATTCAAATCTTTAATTTACTAAAGACTACATTTAATATTTTTAAAGTAATGATGGATTAATAAAGTCTAAACCTAAATAAAGAAAATATTTTGCTGCATTAAAAAAAGAAATAATTGGCAACTAAACGCATGTTATGTTTTTTTTTCCAGGCACAGCAAATACATGGAGGGTCTGTGGTGGACAAAGCCATGGGCACCTTGCTCTACAGCATGACTTCTCGTCTTAAAGACAGTAAACGCCTAGCATTCCTCACCGACATGATTGCTCATCGGAAAATCTCCACAGAGTTGCAACTGGCAGGTAAGAGCTGACATTTCTTACAAATCACAACTGTTAACATATATATCATTATGATATATATGTTAACAGTTGTGGCGGGCCGTGCATTTCACACCTAGGCCTTCAGTAGTGCTCCGTCTGAATCAATCCAACCCTCAATAACTTTAACAATTTAAAACAATAACAATTTTATGGCTATAAAAGTTTTACTGCAGCTACAACTGCGACACACAAAAAGCATCAATAATAACCTCATAAAATTGCAATATTATTTAGGAATAGAGCCACATTTTACTCACCAATAATCCGTTTTTATTTGTACACAAAATTCATCCTCCTTTCTTTCCTCAAGAAGATTTCAATTACTCTGTCGTACAGATTATCCATGCGTTTCAGTTCCATCAAGAAGTTCTTTTCTATCGCCATCGAAGATAATGCTGAAAGTCGAGCCAAGTCTGTCCGCGAGGGTCTTGCGGTTGACCTCTTCGTGCGCTCGGAGCCCGCACCGTGTTCAGTGGCCTCGTAGATTTCCTTGTATCGGCTCCTCTCTCGTTCAACTGTGTCACAAAACTCCTTTACCCTTGCCAGACAAAATTGTACATCCAGTTTTTGTCCTGTAGTATTGAAAAGAGCACGTGTGAATGCTCAAAAATGCCATTAAATGTGTGAAGCAAAAAACAAAACACAAAATCATCCAGACGTGATGCAGATGCCGTGTCCCAATTCGCCACATGCACAGGTCAATGTGCTGTTCGAGGTGCAGGTCGAAGTATCCCCCCCGACTTAAATACGAATTGAGACACGGCCGCGGTTTGCTCGCTCTGGCTCGTTCACTCTCTCACTATCCAATCATACGCTGTGAAAACGCTGACGTTTCCGTACGCCTGCTAGAAGGCCTCGGTGTCGCCAACTCTAAATCTGATTGGTTAAAGCAACAGTTTTACCGACACTTATTTTGTGCTACAGGGCCCGCAGAACTGATTATGAAGGCCTCCAGGTAGATTTCGGACTCTGGCAACAAATAATGGCTGAAATGTGATTGGTTAAATGCTTAAATATGAAAACACACATCTGGAAGCAGCGCAACCAGGGGAAAAGCAATGAAAGGAAGCTGACAGACAATTTCGAATGATTTAATAAGTATTCATGGACAAAATATAATTAACATCAGTCTGTGATTCAGATATTTTTTTAGGCCAGCAGAGAAGGCCTTGCAGGCCCTGACGGTCCACCACTGATATCATAGTATGATAATAATTTATCGATGGTGCAAAGCAGTGCAGAAAAGAGTATTAAAAAGATCTGTTTCCTGACCACAACTACCAGTGGAAATCTCTTGCATGCCTTAGTAGTGCACAAGTGTTGCTGAATTGCTGAAGTGCTGAATTTCTGGGGGTTCTTTTTCATAATAAACTTTTCTTATCTTCATATATGCAGCGGCCTTGGAGTACTTAAAGGGCCACCCCAATGATCCAATTAACCAGAAGGAGTTTGAAGATGACTGTGGAGTGGGTGTGGTCATAACACCAGAGCAAATTGAAGAAGCTGTATGTAAATTGCCTCTTGAAGTCACTTTAATTAGGTCTTTTGGTTTGTGGAATATGCTTATTGACAGAGGAATGTTTACAGGTGGAGTCTGTTATTCATAAGCACAAACAACAGCTTTTAAAGGAGAGATACCGCTTCAACATGGGGCTGTTGATGGGTAGGCTCCATTTTGCCTTCTTTTTTGCATTTCAAGAGTGACATCAGTCATTATTTGATTATTTTAATTGCTTTTAAAAATGAAATCTTTGTATATAGAATTTTATTTATGCAGATGTTTGATAACTTGTCACTTTGGTTATTTGAGTGTAAGCAATAAATACCATTGTGTTTCAGGCGATGCTCGATCTGCTCTTAAATGGGCAGATGGAAAAGTAATCAAAAATGAGGTTGACATGCAGGTTGGTTAAATGCACGTAAAAGGGCAGTTTCACTATTTCACTGGCTTTGTTCATAATCATAACATGTAATGTGTTCCTAAAGGTGCTCCATCTTCTGGGACCTAAGACAGAGTCCGACCTTGAGAAGAAAGCTAAGGTAAAAGAAAGTCTAATTAACCTTGATTACTTCACACACACATTGGGTTTTGGAAGTCCTCTAACTGAAGAATGATTTTGTAGGCTCCTAAAGCAAAATCTGACAGTGAGGTGAAAGTGAAGAAAGCGGAGGTTGCTCTAAATGGTAAGGAGGATATGAAAGTTAAGTTTATAAAAATCATGCACATTACATTGATGATGATTGAAAAATGTGATGTGTTTATCAGGTGAAGTTCCATATGAAGGTAAATCCCTCATGGAGCAGCTGAGAGGAGAAGCCCTCAAGTTCCACAAACCAGGTAAAACAGTCGAGAAATGTATACTTGATGTATGTACTTTTCTTACTCCTTGCATTATTTTTTTCTACAGGCGAGAACTATACAACTGAGGGTTATGTGGTTACACCCAATACAATGGCTCTTTTGAAAAAACATATAGAATATACAGGTGGACAGGTACGAAACACTCCACTGAACATAAAGACAGTTTAGAAACACTTACTCAGTCAAACCAACTTCCAAAACAAAAAGCAGTATACACAGTATACAGGCTAAAGATAGTTCAGAAATGTACCTGAACCTCTTTTCTTTTTAGATACGTACCCGCTTCCCACCAGAGCCCAATGGCATTCTTCATATTGGACATGCTAAAGCTATCAATTTTAATTTTGGGTATGCCAAGGTCTGTACATTTCTCTTGCTTTACTTTTGACCTGTTAAAGTTGCAACAACCCTTAAATCCCAACTTGTGTGTCCCTTTGTGCAGGCCAATAATGGAATCTGCTTCTTAAGATATGATGACACAAATCCAGAAAAAGAAGAGGAAAAATACTTTACTGCCATAAAGGACATGGTTGAATGGCTAGGTATGTATATACTGTAACTTTCTCAGTTGCATTCCTGAATAATAAACGAACTGTGACTGTTTATGTAAAATGTGTTGTTTTGTGATGATTAGGCATGGGATTATATTGAAATTTGGTGTCACGATTATCATGGCCAAAATAATTGTGATTACATTAATATTAAAGTAAATAAAACAGACAAAGGCAAACAATGGATTAATACTATTGCTTTGTAACCTGTCTAATTTGTGTTAAGTCTTAACACATTTGTCATCTGAAAAAGTTTATATTCCATTATGTTATTTTGCTTAGGGTACAAACCGTATGCAGTGACCCATGCCTCGGACAACTTTCAAAAACTGTATGACCTTGCAGTGGAGCTTATACGCAGGTTGGTATACTCATTACTCAAAACTGTTACCTACAGTATGCTCACTCCTAACCACATTCATTATTATTACAGAGGCCATGCGTATATTTGCCACCAGAAAGGCGAGGAGCTTAAGGGTCACAATCCTCCTCCATCTCCGTGGCGGGACCGTCCCGTTGAGGAATCCCTGGTTTTGTTTGAGCGGATGAAGAAAGGGTTGTTTGCAGAGGGAGAGGCTACACTCAGGATGAAGATGCTGATGGAGGATGGCAAGATGGACCCAGTTGCCTATAGAATAAAATACACGGCTCATCACAGGACCGGAGATGAATGGTAGAGCATATGTAATAATAATAATAATGATAATAATAAATTTGTGTATTTAATCATTACATTCATTCACTATTTCTTTCTTCTAGGTGCATCTATCCCACTTATGACTACACTCACTGTCTGTGTGATTCTATTGAAGATATTACACACTCTCTCTGTACCAAAGAGTTTCAAGCAAGGTGCACATTATATATGCCTGGCATTGAGATATTTTTTCCTCAACTGATAAATAGACAAATAGACATAAACATGTTTAATTGTTTTTACAGACGATCATCCTATTACTGGCTGTGTAATGCTCTGGATGTGTACTGCCCTGTGCAGTGGGAGTATGGTCGCCTAAACCTCACATACACTGTTGTGTCGAAGAGGAAAATTATTAAGCTTGTGGAAACTGGAGCAGTCAGGTGAAATGTTGGCTAAGTGTATTTATGGTTGCCAATATTAGGATTTATTTGTTTCTATTTATGTATTAAGGGTATTATTGTTTACCCATTCTTAGAGACTGGGATGATCCTCGCCTCTTCACTTTGACTGCATTGAGACGAAGAGGTTTCCCGCCTGAAGCGATAAACAACTTCTGTGCACGGGTATGTTGTTGTCCATGGAGTTCAAATATGGTACATTATAATCACTTGTTAAAAACGTCTAATGTTATATATCTGAGTAGTTTATTGGTGTATTTATGCTTTGTTTGCATATGTTAAGACTACGGCACCTATTTTCAATGTTGACTTTTGTTGGTACCCTGTTAGGTTGGGGTCACTGTTTCCCAGACGACGACTGAGCCCCACCTCCTGGAGTCCTGTGTGCGTGATGTGTTAAATGAGACCGCTCCACGAGCGATGGCTGTGCTCGAGCCTCTCAAAGTCACCATAACCAACCTGCCTGAAGATTTTAGGGTTTGTGGAAATATTTTCAGGAGTTGAAATATAGTGAAGATAAAATACACTAGAAGGTTGACTACTTATCTTATGTTTTCATAGTTGGATGTGACTGTACCAGACTTTCCTGCAAATGAAGCCAGAGGCAGCCACAAAGTTCCCTTCACAAGAACGATCTACATTGAGCAGAGTGATTTTAGAGAGGTGAGAGAAGAAAAAAAATCTCAAAGGTTTATAAAAATGTAACAACTTTTCGGTTTGTTATTAAACTCTATTGCAGGTTATGGAGAAGGGTTATAAACGTTTAACACCAGAACAACCAGTTGGCCTAAGGCATGCAGGGTACATCATATCTGCTCAGAAGATAATCAAGGTTAGATGTATTCTTATTCACATTTCTTATTTGCATTTCTTATTCTAATTGTGCATGAATGAACAAAGGTTAACAAAACATGTACTTATCAAGGGTCATTTTTACATTATTATGTTGTGACACATGGTTATAGTAGTTTGCTGCCCTAGTAGCTACGTGTTCTGATACGTGTATTTTAACAGAACACACTTTACCGCTTGTTGATTTTGTTCTCAGGATGCTCAGGGAAACATTGCTGAGCTGGAGGTGACCTGCTGCAGTTCGACCTCAGTGGAAGCAAATCAAAAACCCAAAGCCTTCATTCACTGGGTCAGCGAGCCTCTGGCATGTGAAGTCCGCCTCTATGAGAGACTGTAAGTTCCTATTAACAATGCTTAAACAATGATGTGTTGTGCTTACTTTGTTTGCATTGACATTTCAGATTTTTACACAAACATCCAGAAGATAGTTCTGAGGTACCCGGTGGTTTCCTGAGTGATATTAACCCCGTAAGTACTATGTACTTATGAACTTTCTTTTTCTGACATAATTATTATTAATTTGTTTATTTTTATGGTGTTGTTTTTTGTTTTTGTTTTTTTCCCAGAGCTCCCTGCAGACTATTAGCAGTGCCTTCATAGATACCTCAGTGAAGGGTGCAAAAGTATTTGACAAATTTCAGTTTGAGAGAGTTGGGTATTTCTCACTAGATCCTGACAGTACAGCCGACAAGGTACATTAATTGTATATTTTCATGCTGGTTTTCATCCAATTTTAAACAAAAATTCTTGTTAAATTTAAATGTTCAACAAATTATACATGAATATTCTTTATGCTGTGTTGGCCTTTGGGATTAGCTTCAACATGGCATTACCCAGTACATTAAACCAAATAGGAATAACATTATGACAACCATTGGCAGATGAAGTAAATGATCGGAGCCAGACTAAATGTGTCATCTTTAAAACTGTCAGCTTTTGTGGTCTTATCATGTCTGCCAGTCTGTAGTTCAGTCAGACAAGTGCATTACAATTCATTCTGTGCTCTATATGGTCATAATGTTATCCTGCATAAATGAGTAACTTTCTTTTTTTTGCAGCTTGTCTTCAACAGAACAGTTACCCTTAAAGAAGACCCGGGAAAGATGTGAATAACTGTGATGAAGCCATATACCTCAGCCTTCCTCGAGCCTACGGTTAACATAGTTTGCTACTAAATATGTAACAATAGACCACTGTGTCTGAATAAGCATTTTTAAATAAATAATGCTGTTAAGTCTGTTTCATACTTAAATTGGCAGAAATGCTTTTAAACTTTTATTAAATGAAATTATTTTCTTCTTCCTACATGTTTAAATTGTTGCTATTATGGATCATCTAAAGCAATATGACCTTTATATAATAATGTGAAAACAAATATGTGTTTTAATGTTATAGGAGTCAAAGGAACCATATGTAGCCAGCATTTTTACTGGGTTAAAAAAGGATCGGCAATCACAACTGAACCTGGGTTCAGTGCCTTAACCTGCCTATAGAGGACACATAGCCTGTGTGTTTTCAAATTCTCAGCATTTTGACAGGCTATGTCTTGTGAAAGCTCAGAACCTCCAGACTTAAGTCACTGAGCTGCAGAAGCTACACTAGCACTGATTAATGAGTGGGTGCAGGTGCTGATAAGATTCAACCTCTGTGGATTATAAATTTGGATATTTGTCTCCCAAATCATGAACCGTCCCATAGCCCGTATCAAAAATGTTGATTTTCAAATGTGAACACAACCCATTCACAAAGCATACTTGACTTAGGCTTAGCCTATGTCTTAATAAGATATCAAACAGGATAGCCATTTACTGCTTATTTGTTATATTCCTTGGCCTTTATGAGCATCACCTGTGCATGTGGATTATCTTCATGGGACTGCCTTAAAAGAATCAGAAGTCCTACGACCACTACAAGCGTTTGCCTTACAGAACAGTGTTTTAAGGTGGAATGGGATCCTCCTTGTTCAGTTCACTATCTACTTGTAAACGTCGCCTTTAACATCCACCATTCAGTTACAAAGTAGCGCGATATTTGCCACGCAGGATCCCGCGAGAACACAACAGAAATACAAATCGTTCGCCGATTGGTCCATGGACACTGTTGTAAGATGGCGCCTAGCGAAATATGAGTGGCAGTGATCAAGAAAATGCATCTACAGATCTAAAACAACGAATGGAAATATACAAGAGACGCACTGAAAACATACAGGACCGGGCTACGTAATTTCAGGAAAAGAAGCGCAATTCTGACGACAGAAAAGAGGTCGTGAAGGAAAAGAGGTAGCTAAGCTAAGAGTTATGCTAGCCATAGCATATCTGCATAAAAATGCATTGCTGTACAGTTTGCATCTCTGTGCATTTCAGCTGACATAGTTAACATATGATCAATAGTTCAAATGCAAACAATCGCTTGTTATTTAAACCCATAGATCTCAACACGGTATGTTTTACTGATGCATGTTAAACAACACGAGGCTAGTTAGCTATCTAATGCAGCTAACTTTAGTAACGCGGATACATTTGTGTTGTGAACAAAACATTAAGGTTTTTACTGTCGTAAATGTATTTTGTTGAGATGTTTTGCGCCATGCCCCATTGTTGGTGGCTGCACTAACCCTGAGTAGTGTTAGTGATTTGGAAAGAGACCGCGCTTTGTCCCAGCTCGTACACACACGGGTTGAGTTAACCCTTTCCTATTTCTACTTGCGGGAGCGTTGAACGTCCTGGAATAATAACAGTTTGTTTGCTCACAACTTTAGGCGCTACACTACCTCTCCTAAAGTCTTTATTTTTTGGTTCTATATTACAGTTACAGAATATTGCAAAGCAGTAATGAATAACTCTCTGGATGGTACGGGCTCCTATGAGGAGCTGGTTCGACAGAAGGCTCGTAGCATCCCTCAACATCGCATGAAGGAGTTCTTGGAGTCTTTGGCCAATAAGGGTCCTGATGCCCTGCAGGAGTTCACCCAACAGACTGGAGATGTTGCGACTACCACTACCACTATGGTGTATCAACAAGAGGCCAACTGCATTTACACCGATAGTACAGAGGTTGCAGGGTCACTCCTCGAACTGGCTTGTCCGGTAAACATCTGTACCCTAATCTCCAACATCCAGTGTGACATTTAAAACAGAATTCAAATGCTGACATTTCATTTTCAGGTGCAGGTTCAGGTCCAATCTCAGCAGCAGCAGATACAAGAGGTAACTTCACAACAGCAGACAGTTCAGGGCACAGAGCAGATTGTACAGGTGTGTAGGAGAGTGTTGTTCACTTAAAGGGTCTCAGGTAACATAAATGCAAACTTTATAATCTACTGTTGTTAGGTGCAGATTGCTCAACAACAAGGTCAGATGCTGGGTCAGGTTCTTCAGGTTCCTTCTAGTTCTCACCAACAGCTTCAAGGTGTAACGACAGCACAACTAATTCAACCTGGGGATCTCACAGAGGA